>CM066330.1:261722698-262150198 GCA_033807585.1 Hydrophis major
CCCTGGAGGTTTCCCAAAATGGACGGAACAACCATTTGACCAGGATGGTTTAAGGCAATGGTGGCTAACCTTTTTGGGCTCTGGTGCCAAAAATTGCATGCTCGCTCGCTCTCACACTTGCATGCCAGCACCCAGAAGGCAATGTGCATGCTTCCCCCTGCGTATGTGCATGCGATTCCCCCACCACCACCATTTCCTTCCCTGCACAGTGCATGCACGCGCCTCCCAGATTATTTTCCGGCCTCCCAGAGGCTTGAAGGAAGCCTCTACAGCCTTTGGAGGCTGAAAAATGGGCCCGTTTTGTCACTTCTGGCATTTCTGGAAATACAAGAAGTGATGAAACAGGCCTGTTTTTCGGCCTCCAAAGGCTGCAGAGGCTTCCCTTGAGCCTCTGGGAGGTCAAAAAAGGCCTCAAACAGGCCAAAACAATCAACTGGGAGGCATGCACATGCGCAGTGAAGTACATTTGCCTGGGGGTTGCGTGCCCACACAAATGGCTCTGCATGTCACCTGTGGCATGTGTGCCATAGGTTTGCCATCATAGGTTTAAGGTCTCCTTGCCTTGAGCAGGGGGCTGGACTATAAGTCCTCTAAGGTCCCTTCTTCCAACCCTGTGATTCCATGTTCTAGGTCATTTGGAAACATCCAAGTTCCGAGCCTGAGCCACAGCCCTCAAACTGAATCCAAAACATTGCTCTGGAGAATGGCTGAGGACAGGGGTGAAGCTTAGCTTCCATTAGGATCATTAAACCAGGAATGTCAGAGCAACTCAGTTTCCTTATTGGCCTTTTTAGAAAAAAAAAAAAAAAGCAGCCCGTGTCTTTACCCTCGGTGATGACAGCTGTAGCCAGAGCCAAAGCACTTAAAATTCCCAGTGAACACAACATGTGGAATCTCCAACTTAAGAAGAAGAAAAATATATATTATCTCAGGCACGAGAGTTTCCAATGGAACAATTTTGCATGCTTGGTTGGACATCATAAGAAAGAAGGGATTTTTATTATACCCCCCCAATAGCCTGACTAATTCTAGATTGTCTGGGATTGCTTGATTTTTTTTTCTTTCCCAAACTCTGTTTTAGAAAATGGAGGGACCGTCTTTCTAATGTTCACGACCTGATTGGAAGCCTTTCCTGGAGGCCTCTGGAGCTGAGAACAAAGCTCTGGATCGATCCTGAGCTCTCTTATCGCCTGCTGAGGCCTTCAGGAAAGCTTTGCCGGTCACAGAAGAAGTTCCTGAAGGCCTCTGACAGCGAAAAGGAGGTCGGAGGTGACGTACGCAAGTGAAGTTAGTCGGTGGATGATGTCCCCCGAAAATAAGACCTGGTACCTTTTTTGATGGCAAAAAAAAAAGTATAAGACAGGGTCTTATTTTCAGAGAAACATGGTACCAAGAACATTTGCAGGAACTGGGTATGTCTAGTTTCATGAAAAGAAGGACTAGGGGTGGCAGGATAGCATTATTCTGATATTTGAGAGGCTGCCACAGAGAGGACGGGGGTCAACCTATCCTCCAAAGCCCCTGAAGTCAGGGCAAGAAGCAATGGATGGAAACTAATCAAGGAGAGACACAACCTGGAATTCAGGAGAAACTTCCTCAACAAGGAGGACAATTAACTGGAGGAACTGCTTGCCACCAGAAATTGTGGGTACTCCATCCCTGGAGGTTTTGAAGAAGAGATGGGACATCCATTCATCTGTATCATGGTATAAGGTCCCTTCTGACTGTGCTATTCTGTTATTCTTGGTGTTCTGGGATCAGGTGAATTGGTCAAAAGCAGCCAAGACGTTTCGCTTCTCACCCAAGAAGCTTCTTCCACCCAAGAAGCTTCTTTCTTTGAAGCGAAACATCTTTAAAGAAAAAACAGAAAGTCCAGCTGCCTCTTGAAAAATCACGTAGTCACCAAACCAGTACTAACACCGGTTGAATCCCACCATTCACAGAGAGAAAGAGAGAGAGAGAGAGAGAGAGAGAGAAGGAAGACAACTAGATTTGGAAGTAGAGATGTTGCCAAAACATTTTTGGCTTTTCTTTTGATGTGGGTGTTTTATTCCCGCCACGCTGAACTTTTATCAAAACACCAGACAGATGGGAGTTGGCAGAATAATTAGAAACCTCCCGGGATATTTTATCTCCAAACTGTATGTGATGACCCAAAGGGGCATGGCACAAAGGCAACAGTCAGATAATCAGTAGGCTTCCCTTTATTAGCTCCAACTTTGCCCCCAATGTCCTGGTTATCTTTTGGCTGGAGAAAAACTCTCCCAGGAAGAGCCTTTGGCTGCAGAGACTCAAATCCAAAACGTAGTCAACAAAAACTGTAACTATAAGTCCAATCAAGGCAAAATGAGGTAATTAGTATGGCAGGGCAGGAGCAAGAATTCCAGATGTGAAGGCACGGAAATAACTCAACACGGTTGGGAGGATGCCAGGAACAGAGATAACTAAAGTACACACAAGATAAACTCATGTTTGCTCCCAGAAGCTGCTGCACTCAGCCTGCCTCTCTTTTCAGCTGTCGCTAATGAAGGGAATCAGGGCCCTTTCCTCCCCCGTAAGCCATGCAACCCACATTGCTCTCTTCTCCGTTCCTCCCTGCGTGCCCTAGGATGAAGAGGGGGTAGGCCTGGGTCATCCTCCAAATTCCCTCTCCCTTGTTCTACCTCTTTCCTGCTCTGCCCAGTCAGACTGTGCCCTTCCCCAGTTTCTTCCACAGCCAACAGAGCCACACTCCCATTCCCTATCAGCTGTTTGTCTTCCTCCTCGGATTCAGACTCTCACAGGGGCATGACACTGCATGCCCAAAAGTGTTCTGGGGCAGTTGGCATTTCAGAACGCAGGAAATCCTCTGCGTACAACACAAACCAAGCCCCCAATTTCTGTGGTTCAGGGAAACATTGGTCTAGTGAATGTTGCCCCGTTTTATGAACTTTCTTGCCACCGTTGTGAAATGGATATCATGGCAGTTGTGAAGTCAATTACATGGTTGTTGTGAATTCAGCTTCCCCATTGACTTTGCTTGCCAGAAGGTCACCAAAGGGGATCATTGCCAGAAGGTCACCAAAGGGGATCATGTGGCTTCTGGGGACACTGTGACCATTCTAACATTGCCAAACTTTTGAATTTTGATCACTGTGTCCCTTGGGGATGTGACAAAGGTCACAAACTGTGACATCTCTGGAGTAGAGAAAGTTGCATGTAACACCAAACATTGCTTTTCTCTTGGAGCTTAAAATGTGGACAAAGACACAGGTCATTGGCTTCCTTCCCGATCCCCAAATCTGGGATTAATGAAACTGAACTGTGAGGGGATGGGGAGTTGAAGTAATAGGAATTAAAGAAGATTTCTCAATCTGAGGCGCTATGATCCTGACTCTCATAAACTCCCAGGGCTTATAAAGGAAGAGGAGGAGGAGAGGGGAGGAAGGAGGAGGGGAAAGAGAAGAAAGAGGAATGATGGAGAAAAGAGGAGAAGGAGAAGAAAGGAAGATGGAGAAAAAAGGAGGAGGAAAAGGAGGAGGAGAGAAGGAAAAGAGGAAAAAGAGAGGGAGGGAGGAAGACAAGAGAGAGGGAGGGAGGGAGAAAGGAAGGAAGGAGAGATGGGAAGAAGAGAGGGAGGGAGGAAAGGAAGGAAGGAAGAAGAACAGGGAGAGAAGGGGAAGGAAGGAAGGAAGAAGGGAGGAGAGATAGAAAGAAGAGAGGGAGGGAGGAAGGAGGAAAGGGAAGGAAGGAGAGATAGGTAGAAGAGAGAGAGGGAGGGAAGGAAGGAAGGAGATCAGGGCAGGAAGGGGAAGGAAGGAAGAAAGAAGGAGAGATGGGAAGAAGAGAGGGAGGAGGGAGAAAAGGAAAAGAAGGAGAGATGGGAAGAGGGAGAGAGGGAAGGAAGGAAGAAGATTAGGGCAAGAAGGGGAAGGAAGGAAGAAGGAAGGAGAGATGGGAAGAAGAGAGGGAGGAGGGAGAAAAGGAAAAGGAGAGATGGGAAGAGGGAGAGAAGTAAGGAAGGAAGAAGATTAGGGCAAGAAGGGGAAGGAAGGAAGAAGGAAGGAGAGATGGGAAGAAGAGAGGGAGGGAAGAAGGAAGGAGATCAGGGAGGGATGGGGAAGGAAGGAAGAAGAGATGAGAAGAAGAGAGGGAGGGAGGATGGAGAGAGGAAAGGAAGGAGAGATGGGGAGAGGGAGGGAGGGAGAAAGGAAGGAAGGAAGGAAACAGTTGACATCCAGAAAATGGGAGCTTTCTTGCGCCTCTGCCTGGAGCCTTAACAGTAGCTGTGTTCTAGGAACAGGGATGGTTTTATCTGCCAAAACAGAAGCAAACCAAGTCATTTGTCACCCTGCTGTGGGAGAAAGACAGGCCATGTTCGTTAGGAAAGGAGAAAGAAGGGAGAAATGTAAGCGCGGAGGAGCCAATTTTGTGAAGCTGGCCAAGTTTAGGGCAGCCGCGGATTGTCTGATTACATTTTGGCACAAAGTGCTTTGTCTTGCGAAAACCCAAGGCGTCCAAACTCTTACTCCAGGGGATGACTTGACCCTCTCAGCACTTTTTGGGGGGGGTTGCAAATGCTCCTTTTGCAGCTGTCCCTACATACCCCTCACTAGATCCCTCGTCGTGCAAGAGATTGGGTTCCAGGATCTTGTCACAGGAGTGATCCGTCATCTGGGTACCAAGCCGTAGCCCAATGAAACCACAAAATGGGCCTTCAGAGGGCCTGGGAAATGATTGTGGGGGGTGGGGGTGGAAATGACACATGAAGGACCATTTCCACAAATGAGAACCAGGCCGCCCCTACTGGAAAACAGATGCTTTCAGGAAGGCCATTCTCCTGCAAGGCTTCTTGGGGCAAAGCTTCGGAAAAGGCTGGAGGCTCCGTCTCCGGCCCCCAGTAGAAAATTTAAGCCCAACGCATTTAATTCGGAAGGAGAAAAAGTCTACAAAGGCCAGGCCCTTCCGTTGAGTCAGACCGAATCCAGACCCAGGAAGTAGGGAAAGGGCTGGCCGGCAAGGGATTTTTTTTTTTTTTTTAGAAAAGAGGTCTTTTAGAGCATACTTACCTCACTGCGCATGCGCACAGCTCCCAGCTGATTTTTCAGCCTATTTGAGGCCTCTTTTGGCTTCCCTGAGGCCTGAGGGAAGCCTCTGCAGCCTTTGTAGGCTGAAAAACAGGCCCGTTTCATCACTTCCTGTATTTCCAAAAATACCGGAAGTGACAAAACGGGCCCATTTTGGGAATTGAAGTCCTCTAGGCTTAAAGTTGCCAAGGTTGGAGACCCCTGTTTTAGAGGGAGGGAGGGAGAAAAGAGGGAGGATACAGAAGGAAGGAAGGAAGGAAGGAGATGGAAGAGAGGGAGGGAGGGAGGAGAAACAGGGAAGGAAAGAAAGAAGGAATGGAAAGAGAGAAATGGAAGGGAGGGAGGAAGAAAGAGGAATAGAGAGGAAATGAAAGAAGGAAGGAAGGAAGGAAGGAAGGAAGGAAGGAAGGAAGGAAGGAAGGAAGGAAAGAAGGAAGGAGAAAGATAGATGGAAGAAAAGAAAGAAGGGAGGAACAGAAAGACAGAAATGGGAGGGAGAAAGAGAGGGAAGGAGGATAGGAAAGGGAGGGAGGAGAACTAGAGAGGGAAGAGAGGGAGGGAAGAGAAAGAGGGAAGGAAGGAAAGAAGGAATGGAAAGAGAAATGGGGAGGGGGAGGAAGAAAGAGAGATAGGGAGGAAAGGGAGGAAGGAAAGAAGTAAGTAAGTAAAGAGATGGAAGACAGGGAAGGAGGGGGGAGAAAAATATGTGAAGGTAAGAAAGAAAGAAGGGAGGGAACAGAAAGAGAAATGGGAGGGAGGGAGGAAGAGAGGAGGGATAATAGAGCGGGAAGGAAGGAAGGAGAAATAGATTGGAGGGAGGGAGGGAGGAAGGATTCAGAAAGAGAGAGATGAAAGGGGGGGAGGGAAAAAAAGAAGGAAAGGTGTTTTGTGGGATGACCAACACCCACCCTCCCACCAACGACTCCCACCAACGATATGCCCATCAGGAAAACTAGCTGGCTCCATCCCCAAAGGCCAGGAATGAAGCCTGGTGAGATCAGATGCCCAGATCCCTCTGGATCTCCCTCCTACTTCCACCACCCCCGCGTGAGATTCCTCTTCTACTCAGCATTCGCCTTGGAATCCGAATGAATTGCCTTCTTCACTGCTGACATTGACGCAAAGGATGTTTGGCTTCCCGCTCTTCACAGCTGCCTCTTCACAGCCAGCCCTTCCCAGGGGCACCTCTGAAGCTCGGGATGAGGGGTTGCAAAAGCCAGAAGCCCAGGAGAAACGGCACCCCCCCCCCCAGCCCCAGAAATCTTATGGGGGTCCCAGCCCAGCCTGGGTCTCTTCCCTTTCCAAGGATTGCAAAAGATGGTAGCTGGGGGACAAGATTTTGGGTCAAGGTGCCTGAGGATAATCAAAGGAGCTTCAAAAAAAAAAAACCCCAGGCCGATGCTTAATTAGAACAAGGTTTCCCTGTTTTTCAAGTGAGAAAAAAAAAATCAGATAAACATAAAAGAGAGCATTTGAAAAAGGAAAAAGAAAGCAAGCTCGCTGTTTATTTCTCCTCTCTATTTCAAGGGCCCGAACGAACAAATCCTTGGCAGGAGAGTCTTGCAGAAGGAGCAGCGCCAGTGACTGGGTTTCCCGGAGCAAATTAAAGGGGGCTGCCTTGGGTGCAAACTAGTGGTAGGCTGCAACTGTCAGGCTCCAAGTGGACTCGGAGCCGGTCAGCTCCCGCAGCAAGTCAGCTGGGCCATGTCATCTTATCTCTGCTGCTGCCGGATCTGTATTTTTGCTTGTGTGCTGGCTGACAGCTTTGGAATGACTCAGCTGAGGATGGATTCTGCAGCAACTGCGGGGCTGCTGAAAATGGCTCTTTTCATGTATTGATGTGGTGCGTGTTATGTTCTGTGCATGGGCGCAAAGGAGGAGACAAGCCGGTGAACAGTGAACTTCAAACTCTTTATTTACATGTGAAAACAGCTCAGCTCCATGCCCACACTGGGCCCCTTTATATAGGCAAACTCTTAACTATTTAACCAATGAAACACGGGGAGCGCTAGCTCCATTAACCAATGGGAGAGGCTCGTTAATAGCCAATCAGATTCTCCTGAACGCACCAATCCGATGTCGCTATTATCGGCCAATCAGAAGTGCAGGGCCAGAACCCTGCACTTTACTTCAAGCTCTTAATAATCTTTATTCAAGTACTTTTATTGATTCACAATAGTGCGTGTTGTTAAAGGGGGTTGGGGCACATATAGGTGGTAATTAAGCATTGAGTTAAGACATGGTAAAAGTGGCACCAGGTGGGGATCAGTTAGTGAGTGTCGGAATAGGTTAGGGATGTAGACATGTTATAGGGTTAATAGCATTTAGGGATAACTAGAACTGCGTATAAGCCTGGGTGTGGCGGGGTGTGTCTCATGATAATGGTAAAAAAAAAGGAAAGTCAAACTCAGCTCTAACCTTGTCTGGCTTTTAGCCTTTCTTGTCAGAGAAGAGTATTTGTTGTTTGCTGAGCTAATGAACAAACCACCATTGCACGACAAAGGAGCTGGAGTTTGTATTTATTTCAGGACAAATCTTCAATACTCAAGGACTGGCTGAGAGAAACCAGTTTAACCATCAGTTCTGTGAGCGCGTGTGGCATTCAAAAAAACACACCCATTTGAACCTCTACAGGGCAGCCCCGGTAAGTAGAACAGCTGAGGCGCGCAAAATCTATTGCACCGCACAAAAAGACAGACATCTAGGACAGGCAGATGGGTGGGGCCAGCTGATCGTCAGAACAACCGGTTCACTAGAATTGTTCTGAACCAGCGGTGGCAGCCCGCCATTGGTGCAAATGATCCGCAGCCAGGATGGACCGGGCCTGAAGGGAGAGGCGGAGGAAACCCGTGATGACAACAGGAGTTGCGAAGGTGGACTGTTGTGGCAGCCCTTCTCTGGGTCCCCTGGGGAGGTTTTGAACAGGAGACCTTGGGGGCATTGGGATTATCAGAGGGGATGGCGCATTTCCTGGAAAGGGTCTCTTGAATTATGGGAGAGGGAGGAAGAAGGGGAAGAGAGAGGTAGGGGGAGTAGTGGGAGGTGGAGGGAAGGGGGAAGGAGAAGAGAGAGGGAGGGAAAGGAAGAGGGAGAGGGAGGAGGAGGAGTGAGTGAGTGGGAGAGAAAGAAGGAGAAGGAGAAGAGAAAGGGAGGGGAAGGGAGAGGGAGAGAGGGAGAAGGGGAACAGGAAGGAGAAGGGGGAGAAGGAGGGAGAAAGGGAGGGGATGGGAGAGGGAGGGAGAACAGAGGAGGGAGAGGGAGAGATGGGAAAGGGAAAGAGAAAGGAGAGGGAGAGGGAGATATGGAGAGGGAAGGGGGATGGAGAGAGAGGGAGAGGGATAAGCAAAAGGAGAACTAGAAAGAAAATTAGGAGAAGGAAGAGAGAGGGGAGACAGGGAGGGAGAGAGGGAAGGGAAAAGGGAAAGAGAAGGGGAAGGGAGAAGGAGGGAGAGGAGAAGGAAGAGGGAGAGGGGGAAGGAGAAGGAAAAATAGGAGGAGAGAGGGAGAGAGGCAGAGAGAGAGAGAGGGAGGCAGAGGGAGAAGGGAGAAAAAGGGATGGAGGAGTCTCAGAGATATGAGGGATCCAGTTTGATGTCCTCTCCTGGCTAAAATGCCAACCTAGAAACCAGAAAACTGGTTGGATGACCTTAGGATGGCCCTTCCCTCTAAATCCAGCTGAGAGGGAAAGGGTCCTTCTGGCAAGCAGAATCCACAGGGGAGCCTGCTTTGCTTAACAACCATGTTTCCTAAACTGCAGGGATTTGCTTCACAACTGTGGGTAGATCGGTCGGAAAATGGGGGCGAAACCTCATTCAGCCTCTGTTTTGTTTAGCAACGGAAATGCGGGGCTCAGTTGTTGCCGTAAAGTCGAGGACTTCCTGTCCTTTGCTTGCTACAGTGGACATTGGTGCCAGGTACCACAGAGTGAAAAAATAGTGTGCGTTGTTCCTAAACGATAAAACAATTTGAAGGCCTAATTTAAGCCAGGAAGGAATGCCTGATGGAAGGTTTTCAACCTCTCTCATCTTCCAGCAAACAATTCCTGGAGGTGATTCGTCAGCCTCTCTCCTTTCTAAACATCTGCAGCTGTTGTCAAGTCATCCACAAGGGAGAGCTTGCAAATTTTAAAGAGAAAAACAAAATTAGATCCCACCCACCCCCCGTTTCCTTGAAAATACAACCTATCCTGAAAGTAAGTCCTAGCTTGATTTTTACACATTTGCCCAATATAAGCCCTACCCTCCAAAATAAGCCCTAATTAAGTTCTCTCCCACTCCAGAGTGGATGGGTAAAAATTCAGCTAGGGTGGGGATGGGGTGGATATAAAGCTGTCCTACCTTTGGACAGTTGTAGCCAGGCCTTGCATACCCCAACACCTGCCTTGCCAGCCCATTTCTTCTGCAGCCAGCAAGGCTGGCAAGGCTTTCCTGAAGGCCTCTGGAGCTGAGAACAAAGCTCTGGATCGATCCTGAGCTCTGTTATCTACTGCAGAGGCCTTCAGGAAAGCCTTGCCGGCCGCAGAAGGAAAAGTTTCTGAAGGCCAGCGAAAAGGAGGTCGGAGGCGATGTGTGCAAGTGAGGTTAATTAGTGGATGACGTCCCCCGAAAATAGGACCTAGTGCCTTTTTTGGTGGCAAATATATATATATATATAAGACAGGGTCTTATTTTCGGGGAAACATGGTAGATAGAATAGAGTAGAATTCTTTATTGGCCAAGTGTGATTGGACACACAAAGAATTTGTCTTCGGTGCATAAACTCTCAGTGTACATAAAGAAAAAAAAATAAGATACCTTCATCAAGAATCATAAGATACAACACTTAATGATAGTCATAGGCTACTAATAAGCCATCAAATCTTACTAGGAAACTAAATAAAACAATATAAATTGTAAAGATATAAGCGACGAAGTGATAGTCATAAGTGGGAAGAGGTAGATACTAGGAAGGATGAGAAAAAGAATAGTAATACAGTCTTAGTAAATAATTTGACAGTGTTGTGCAAATTAGTTGTTTAGTAGAGGGATGGCATTTGGGGAGAAATCAAAGATGAAGTAGGAGATTATCTCATCAAACAGAGCTCTGAAATTCAAAATGGCAGTGGCACTGAAGGAACATGGGCTGAGGCGGTAGACGCCTTCGAGAGGAAAAAAATATGCTTTCCTCCTTTTCTTCCCTTCCCCTTTCTTTTCTCTATCTTTCCTTTTTTTGTCTTTCCTTCCCCTTTTCTCCCTTTCCTTTTTCCTTCTTAAAAAACTCCAGTGTTGCAGCACCCACAACTTCTGGTGGCAAGCAGTTCCATTGGTTAATTAATATCCCTATCTATGTACAGTATGTACATCCATCTAACTATCCATCCATCCATTGATCGATCATCTATCATCTATCTATCTACCTCTATCCATCCATCTCTCTCTCCCTCTGTCTCTCATACAGAATACAGAATAACAGAGTTGGAAGGGACCTTGTAGGTCATCTAGTCCAACCCTCTGCTCAAGCAGGAGACCCTATACCTGTGATGGCAAACCTATGGCACGTATGCCACAGGTGGCACGCAGAGCCATTTGTGCCGGCACGTGAGCCGCAGGCAAACTTACCTCACTGCGCATGCGTGCGCCTCACAGCTAATTTTTCAGCTGGTTTGAGGCCTTTTCCGGCCTCCCAGAGGCCTCCCAGGAGCCCAAAAATGTTAACCACCGCTGCCCTGTACTATTCCAGACAAATGACTGTCCAGTCTCTTCTTAAAAACCTTTTCAATGTGTTTTTTTTTTTTTCTGATTTTTCTTTTGAAGATGTTTTGCTTCTTATCTGAGAAGCTTCTTTGGCTCTTGACTGAGAAGCGAAATGTCTTCAAAGAAAAAAAAATACAGGAAATCAGTTACCTCTTGAAAAAGTACCTTTCAGACAACCATGATCTGGATGACTGAGAATCTCCATACACGTTTCTAGCGGCAAGCAGTTCCACTGGTTAATTGTCCTCACTGTTAGGAAGTTTCTCCTTTATTCCAGGTGGCTTCTCTCCTTGATTAGTTTCCATCCGTTGCTTGCTGACCTGCCTTGCTTGACTGCCTCTTCTTTGGGGCAGCCCCTCAAATATTACCATATCACCCCTAGTCCTTCTTTTCACTAGGCTAAGCGTATCCAATTCCTGCAACCATTTTTCACTGCTCTAAACTACAGCCAGGCACCAAATTTATTCTTCCAATAATCCCAGGGCCCTAAAAATTAAGAAAAAACAAAGAAAGTCCACTTGCCTCTCAATTTTAAGTCGAGAACTACCTGCAAAGGTTTGGCCTTTGGACACATCCGAAAAACAATTTCAACAACCAGCTATTCTGAAAACTTTTAAAAGAAAGAAATGCTGAGTTTCGGTTCCAACGTACTTTACTTTTACTTGTAAGTAAAAGTAAAACGTTTTGGAGTAAAACGTTTTTTTAAAAAAACAAAACTTAACAAATTAAAGGCTTTTTGCAGATGACTTGATTCTGGAAGCTCCTTTAAAAAGGAATTGAAATATGGGCAAATAAAAAGAATTTGGTGCATGGATCGATTTCAAGATGAATAAACAGAGAATGAAAACATTAGCAAACATATGAAAAGGGAAGATCAAACAGAACCAATGAGTAAAGCGGGTTTTAAGATGAAGGTAAAATATCTATCACTATGACAAAAACGAACGGCATGTTATTTCAAATGCAGCTAGCTTTCAACAGTCATTTAGTTATTGATTGAAGTTGCAATAAGCCCAGAAAAAAAGTGATTCATATCTGGTCCTCAACTTTATGTCTTTTTCAGTGGTTGTTTTTTGTTTTAACGAAACATAACTAAAATAGCCAAAGAAAAAGGGAAAGAGATGATTTTTTTTAATGTTCCTAGAAATCTTGTAACAACAATTACAGATAATCCCATAATTACTACTGCAAACTCTGTTTGTAAGATGCAGTCACAAAGCAGAACATCATGTCCCAAAGGTGCTTTTTTTCCCAAGAGGGAACTGGACTTTCTAGTTTTTCTTTGAAGACATTTCGCTTCTCATCCAAGAAGCTTCTTCAGCTCTGACTAGATGGCAGGGAATGGAAGGATATATACTTCTTGCAGACAGCTGGTCATTTGCATCCTTTGAGAGGGCCGTTGAGGCCACTTGGATATTTATCTGTGTCCTGAAGGTCACCTGAGGGGTGCTTCTGCTTCCTGTAGTCAGCAATTTTTTCTCTGGAAATCCATTCCTACTCCCACACCATTCGAAAAGGGCTCATCCCAAGTTGCATAGTTAAAAGTCTATAGAAATAGGAATAGAATAGAATAGAACAGAACAGAACAGAATAGAATTCTTTATTGGCCAAGTGTGATTGGACACACAGGGAATTTGTCTTGGTGCAAATGCCCCCAGTGTACATAAAAGAAAAGATACCTTCATCAAGAATCATCAGGTCCAACACTTAATGATAATCATAGGGTACAATAAGCAATCAAATCATACTTGGAAACAGTCAATATAAATTGTAAGGATACAAACAACAAGGTTACAGTCATACAGTCACAAGTGGGAGGGGAAGGGTGATCAGGAGTGATGAGAAGATTAACAGTCATAGTAGTGCAGACTTTATAAATAGTTGGACAGTGTTGAAGGAATGTGTTCGGGGGAAAACTGTTCTTGTATCTAGTTGTTCTGATGTGCAGTGTTCTGTAGCCTCAAAGCCTCTTCAGCTCTGACTGAATAATGGGGATTGGAAGGACGTATACTCCTTGCAGACAGCTGGTCATTTGCATCCTTTTAGAGGGTCATTGAGGCCACTTGGAGGTTTCTCTGTGTCTTCAGGGTCACACCTGAGTGGTGCAAATGGGTGTGGAGCCTTCTGACTGGATGGTGAGGAATGGAGGGATTGATACTCCTTGCAGACAGCTGGTCATTTGCATCCTTTTAGAGGGTCATTGAGGCCACTTGGAGGTTTCTCTGTGTCTTCAGGGTCACACCTGAGTGGTGCAAATGGGTGTGGAGCCTTCTGACTGGATGGTGAGGAATGGAGGGATTGATACTCCTTGCAGACAGCTGGTCATTTGCATCCTTTTAGAGGGTCATTGAGGCCACTTGGAGGTTTCTCTGTGTCTTCAGGGTCACACCTGAGTGGTGCAAATGGGTGTGGAGCCTTCTGACTGGATGGTGAGGAATGGAGGGATTGATACTCCTTGCAGACAGCTGGTCATTTGCATCCTTTTAGAGGGTCATTGAGGCCACTTGGAGGTTTCTCTGTGTCTTCAGGGTCACACCTGAGTGGTGCAAATGGGTGTGGAGCCTTCTGACTGGATGGTGAGGAATGGAGGGATTGATACTCCTTGCAGACAGCTGGTCATTTGCATCCTTTTAGAGGGTCATTGAGGCCACTTGGAGGTTTCTCTGTGTCTTCAGGGTCACACCTGAGTGGTGCAAATGGGTGTGGAGCCTTCTGACTGGATGGTGAGGAATGGAGGGATTGATACTCCTTGCAGACAGCTGGTCATTTGCATCCTTTTAGAAGGTCATTGAGGCCACTTGGAGGTTTCTCTGTGTCTTCAGGGTCACACCTGAGTGGTGCAAATGGGTGTGGAGCCTTCTGACTGGATGGTAAGGAATGGAGGGATTGATACTTCCTTGCAGACAGCTGGTCATTTGCATCCTTTTAGAGGGTCATTGAGGCCACTTGGAGGTTTCTCTGTGTCTTCAGGGTCACACCAGAGTGGTGCAAATGGGTGTGGAGCCTTCTGACTGGATGGTGAGGAATGGAGGGATTGATACTCCTTGCAGTCAGCTGGTCATTTGCATCCTTTTAGAGGGTCATTGAGGCCACTTGGAGGTTTCTCTGTGTCTTCAGGGTCACACCTGAGTGGTGCAAATGGGTGTGGAGCCTTCTGACTGGATGGTGAGGAATGGAGGGATTGATACTCCTTGCAGTCAGCTGGTCATTTGCATCCTTTTAGAGGGTCATTGAGGCCACTTGGAGGTTTCTCTGTGTCCTCAGGATCACCTGAGTGGTGCAAATGGGTGTGGAGCCTTCTGACTGGATGGTGAGGAATGAAGGGATTGATACTCCTTGCAGTCAGCTGGTCATTTGCATCCTTTTAGAGGGTCATTGAGGTCACTTGGAGGTTTCTCTGTGTCTTCAGGGTCACACCTGAGTGGTGCAAATGGGTGTGGAGCCTTCTGACTGGATGGTGAGGAATGGAGGGATTGATACTCCTTGCAGACAGCTGGTCATTTGCATCCTTTTAGAGGGTCATTGAGGCCACTTGGAGGTTTCTCTGTGTCTTCAGGGTCACACCTGAGTGGTGCAAATGGGTGTGGAGCCTTCTGACTGGATGGTGAGGAATGGAGGGATTGATACTCCTTGCAGTCAGCTGGTCATTTGCATCCTTTTAGAGGGTCATTGAGGCCACTTGGAGGTTTCTCTGTGTCTTCAGGGTCACACCTGAGTGGTGCAAATGGGTGTGGAGCCTTCTGACTGGATGGTGAGGAATGGAGGGATTGATACTCCTTGCAGACAGCTGGTCATTTGCATCCTTTTAGAGGGTCATTGAGGCCACTTGGAGGTTTCTCTGTGTCTTCAGGGTCACACCTGAGTGGTGCAAATGGGTGTGGAGCCTTCTGACTGGATGGTGAGGAATGGAGGGATTGATACTCCTTGCAGTCAGCTGGTCATTTGCACCCTTTTAGAGGGTCATTGAGGCCACTTGGAGGTTTCTCTGTGTCCTCAGGGGTCACCTGAGTAGTTGTCTTAGTCAAAACTGAACAGCCCTCTCTCAACAGGGGAGGGGGGCAGTGGTGGGCTGCAATTTTTCTAACAACCGGTTGGCTATCTGGGTAGTCATGGCTGGTTGGTCATGTGACTGGGTGGGAGATGTCACTCTTCTCTGCAGTTTTTTCTAGAGTCTCAACATCTTTTTTATAATGGGGTGACCCAAATTGTATGCAGTACTCTAGGTGTGGCCTTACTAAGGCTTTATAGAATGGTATTAGTACCTCCCTTGATCTCAATTGTATGCCTCTGTTAATGCACTTTAGGATTAATTGCGTTGGCTTTTTTGGCTGCTGCTGCACACGGCTGGCACCTATTTAGCTGGTTGTCCACTAAGATATTTTGCTTGGAAAAGGAGAGGGAAAGTGAAAGCAAAAGAAACTTTGGAACACTGCCAACTAGAGGCTTGAAAATATTCTATTTCTCTTTTGACCAGGCAAAACTGAGACAAAGCTAATCTACCCCAGATACCTAAAGAGATTGAAACAATGTTAGAAAGCAATATAACGATGATGGAGTTAACTGAAGCACTTAAGAAGCAAAATAATGGAAAGGCACCAGGCCCAGATGGACTTCTGGCAGAATTTTACAAAACATTACAAGAATCGTTGAACCTTCCATTGCTAGAAATTATGAATGAAGTTATGTTAAAGAAGAGGATACCTAAATCATGGTCAGAAGCTTATATTACACTTATTCCAAAAGAGGAGGCCGATTCATTACAAATCAAGAACTATAGACCTATTTCCTTACTAAACGCAGATTATAAAATTTTTGCTTCAATATTGGCAGAAAGACTTAAAAAATATTTAAATAATTTTATCCATCCTGATCAAAATGGATTTCTGCCAAAGAGACAAATTAAAGACAATATGAGAGTAATCTTGGACACCTTGGAATACTACGAGGCACATCCTGAAAAACAAATGGCTTTGATATTTTTAGATGCACAGAAGGCATTTGATAATGTGAATTGGCGATTCATGTTTTTACTGCCGGAACAGATGGGCTTTGCTAAAAAATTTATTCAAGCAATAGAAGCTATATGCTATAAGCAAATGGCAAAGGAAATGATAGAGGGAGAACTGACAGAATCTATCAATATAAGAAAAGGAACAAGACAAGGTGACCACTATCACCTTTGTTGTTTGTGTTAACTTTGGAAGTGTTAAACAGAAATATTAGAGATGAAAAGAATATAAAAGGAATGAAAATTAAAAAGGAAGAATTTAAATTGCTAACATTCGCAGATGATCTGGTTTTCATTTTAGAAGACCCACTAGAAACAGCATCAAAATTGATAGAAAAGATAGAGATATATGGAAAGGTAGCTGGCTTGAAAATAAATAAAGATAAGACAAAGATCTTGATAAAAAGTATGTTATCAAGACAAAAGGAAGAACTGGCAGATCTATTGAAAATCCAGGTCATGAATACGATCAAGTACTTGGGGATATATTTGACAGCAAGATGCAGTACACTAAAAGAGAATAATTATATCAAACTTAAGCAGCAGATAGCGCTAGATCTGACGAAATGGGAAAATTTACAACTGGCATTAATAGGGAGAATATTAACAATCAAGATGAATATATTACCCAGAATTTTATATTGTTCCAAACAATTCCAATTAGGCTTGGAAAAGATTACTTTGAAGATTTAAATAAAATTGTGTTGAAACATATATGTCAAGGTAAGAAAGTGAGAATAAAGTTAAAACTTTTGCAAGATGCTAGAATAAGAGGAGGATTTGGTTTGCCTAATTGAGAGTTGTACTACCAAGTTACAGATTTGATGTGGGTTAAGGAATGGATAACATTAAGAAATACTAGATTGTTGACATTAAGAAGGACATGATCTGTTGTTGGGGTGGCATGCTTTTTTATGGTATAAAGGAACTAAATCACATGGGTATTTTAGAAGACATTATATATGGGATTCTCTGTGGTTAAACTGGGAGAAGATTAAAAGACAATGTTATTTGAAAATTCCAGTCTGGTTATTGACTACTGAAGCATTTTCTTATCCTATAATATACAAAAAGGAACAAACAGTTAGATATGGTGAAATATTGAATGAAAAGGGTGAACTTAAATCTATGCAAAAATTAGAAGAACAAGGTATAATGATGAATTGGTTTTCATATGCGCAAATACATTCAAGGTATTATAAAGATTTTAAAACAGAAGGTTTCTATGATAAACTGACTGACTTAGATAAGATTTTGACAGGTACTGATGAAAAGGTGATTAAAAAACTATATAGATATTTATTAGAAATTAAACTAGAAGAAGAACAAGTTAAAGAAACTACGACTTCAGCAACAGAATGGTCAATGTCTGGAATACTCTACCTGACTCTGTGGTTTCTTCCCCAAACCCCAAAAACTTTAACCTTAGACTGTCTCCTATTGACCTCACCTCTTTCCTAAGAGGTCTGTAGGGGGCGTGTATAAGCGCACCAATCGTGCCTACCGTCCCTGTCCTATTGTTTATTTTATGTATATTTTTATTTTTTTTATATGTATCCATGTATTCATAACTATGTTTTTACTTATACCTGTTATCCTGTAAACAATTGACAAAAGGCCATCCATCGCCCAAGCCCTTCCCCTCTTTGGCAGGAGGCAAAGTCCCAGTTTCCCAACCCTTGGGTGGCATTTGAGACCAGGGCGTTTTAAGAGGATAATGAGAGGGCTAGGAGCAACCCAGTATGTCAACTTTACTTCTGCATTGGCCACAGAGATGATTAGAGGTTCTAAGGATCACTTTTAATAATGTTTGGTTTTGAAGCCAAGGTATAGCCTGTGGAGACCACCCAGCAAATGAGACCTCCTGGACGGCCATTGTGGATGGATGTCCACTGAGAAAGGCAGCCCAGAAATTATTGACAGATTTCCCAACTCTGCATTTTGGGGATGCTTGGCTTAGCTCTGTCAGTGTTTCTCAATCTTGGCCCGCTTTGAGATGTGTGGACTTCAACTCTCAGAATTCCCCAGCCAGCCTGCTGGGAGTTGAAATCCATCCATGCTGGCTAGGGAATTCTGGGAGTTGAAGTCTACTTGTGCTGAATGGAGAATGCTGGGAGTTGAAGTCAATCCATGCCTGCTGGGGAATGCTGGGAGTTGAAGTCCACGCATGCTGGATAAGGAATGCTGGGAGTTGAAATCAATACATGCCTGCTGGGAATGCTGGGAGTTGAAGTCCACCTATGCTGGATAAGGAATGCTGGGAGTTGAAATCAATACATGCCTGCTGGGGAATTCTGGGAATTGAAGTCCACCTATGCTGGATAAGGAATGCTGGGAGTTGAAACCAGTACATGCCTGCTGGGGAATTCTGGGAATTGAAGTCCACCTATGCTGGATAAGGAATGCTAGGAGTTGAAATCAATACATGCCTGCTGGGAATGCTGGGAGTTGAAGTCCACCCATGCTGGATAAGGAATGCTGGGAGTTGAAATCAGTACATGCCTGCTGGGGAATTCTGGGAATTGAAGTCCACCTATGCTGGATAAGGAATGCTGGGAGTTGAAATCAATGCATGCCTGCTGGGAATGCTGGGAGTTGAAGTCCACCCATGCTGGATAAGGAATGCTGGGAGTTGAAATCAGTACATGCCTGCTGGGGAATTCTGGGAATTGAAGTCCACCCATGCTAGCTGGGGAATGCTGGGAGTTGAAGTCAATCCATGCCTGCTGGGGAATTCTGGGAGTTGAAGTCCACGCATGCTGGATAAGGAATGCTGGGAGTTGAAATCAATACATGCTAGCTGGGGAATGCTGGGAGTTGAAGTCAATCCATGCGTGCTGGGGAATTCTGGCAGTTGAAGTCCACCTGTGCTAGATGGGGAATTTTGGGAGTTGAAGTCCACCCACACTGGATGGAGAATGCTGGGAAGTAAAGTCAATCCATACCAGCTGGGGAATTCTGGGAGTTGAAGTCCACCCGTGGCAACTGGGGAATTCTGGTGCCAAGATTCAGAAAAGTCGATTTAAACTGATCAACTGAAGAAAAAAAAAATTGAGAGAACGCCATGCTGCCTTTTAGGAGGTTAATAAGGACACACTTAGGAAATCCTGGAATTGTGGCCTCATAACTGAAGAATGACCCCTTTTGCACATGTCTTTTCATTGCACGCATGGACAGAAGGAGTGTGGCTTCAATCCTGACATCACGCCCACAATCATGCAAATTTCAACGCACATACCCCTCATCTATTATCATACTAATTAGGGCCCCTCCCATTTAAACTCACAGAAAACTCTATCTTAGGCATGGATCCTAGGAATAAATGCTACATACACTTGAAAAGTTTCTGCTGTTTTCATGGTTTATTTTTTGTTTATTCATCTATTTGGCATTTAGAAAACCCTACCACAGAACATAAGAAGCATTTTATGTTGTATCATGATTTTTTTTTAATGCCAATAGTGGTAGTTTTTGACTTATGACCACAATTGAGCCCAAAATTTTGGTTGCTAAACAAGAGAGTTGTTAAGTGAGTTTTATCCCATTTATCACATGGAATTGAATACAGAATAAAAAAAGTTGGAAGGGACCTTGGAGGTCTTCTAGTCCAACCCCCAGTTCAAGCCTATACCATTTCAGACAAATGTTGTCCAGTCTCTTCTTAAAAACCTCCAGGGTTGAACCATTCAGAACTTCTCATGGCAAGAAGTTCTCCTGGTTAACTGTTCTCACTGTCAGGAAATTCCTGCTTCTCTCCTGGATAAGCTTCCATCCGTTGCTTCTTCTCCTCCCTTGAAGACCTTTTTTGCCGCCATTGTTAAGTGAGTCACCACAGTTGCTAAGTTAGTAACCCGGTTGTTAAAGTGAATCCATCTGCCCCGTTGACTTTGCTTATCAGAAGGTCACAAAAGGAGAATCACATGACCCCAGGACACTGCAAACTGTCATAAGTACATGCCAGTTGCCAAGCCTCTGAATTTTTTAATCACATGACCATGGGGAATGCTGCAACCATCGTAAGTGTGGAAAAAATGGTCATAAATTGCTTTTTTCAGTGCCGTTGTAACTCCAGATGGCCACTAATGGTTGTAAGTTGAGAACCACTTGTGGAAAATTTATGATTTGCTCTGTTATAACCAGGGCTGGGATTCAAGCAGTTTGGACCGGTTCACATGAACCGGATGTTAAGTTTACATCTGGTTTGCTGAACCGGTAGTTGAACTTACTGGCTTGCCCCTCCCATTCACCTTGTCCCTCCCAAGAGTCTCCATGCAGCCTATTTTGGATAAAGGTAAATGCAGGGTCCATGGAGGCTCCCAGAGGGCAAAAAATAGGACTTCCAGAAGTCTGGAAATGGGCCTGTTTCCGGCTTCTGGGGAGGCCATTTTAGCCCTCCCAGAGGCCCAAGGGAAGCCTCCGGACTCTGGGGAAGGCGAAACATGGCCCTCCTGGAAGTTCTGGTAGGCCACACCCACCCAGCAACCAGGCTGTGAACCAGTTGCTGGGATTTTGGAATCCCACCCCTGGGTATCACCTGGTGGTCTCCCATCCAGACATAAAATCCAACTGTCTTCAACTTTTTCCAGATCAGCAGGGGATGATTAACAATTCTCACCAGATCCTGCTTGGGATAAATAGACTTTCAACTTCAGTTAAAAATGATAAAAGAAAGAGAAAAAAAAAAAGAGAAGAGAGAGAGAGAGAAGGAGGGAGGGAAGGAGGGAAGGAAGGAAGGAAGGAAAAAGAGAAAGAAACAGAAAGGAAGGAAGGAAAGAGAGAAAGAAGAAAGAGAGAGAGAGAGAGAGAGAGAGAGAGAGAAAGAAAGAAAGAAAGAAAGAAAGAAAGAAAGAAAGAAAGAAAGAAAGAAAGAAAGAAAGAAAGGGAGGAAAGGAAGGAAGGAAGAAAGGAAGGAAGGAAGGAAAAAGAAACAGAAAGGAAGGAAAGAGAGAAAAAAGGGAAAGGAAAGGAAAGGAAAGAGAAAAAGAAGAAAGAAAGAAAGAAAGAAAGAAAGAGAAAGAAAGAAAGAAAGAAAGAAAGAAAGAAAGAAAGAAAGAAAGAAAGAAAGAGAGGGAGGGAGGGAGGAAAGGAAGGAAGGAAACAGAAACAGAAAGGAAGGAAAGAGAGATAAAAGGGAAAGGAAAGAGAAAAAGAAGAAAGAAAGAAAGAAAGAAAGAAAGAAAGAAAGAGAAAAAGAAGAAAGAAAGAAAGAAAGAAAGAAAGAAAGAAAGAGAGGAAAGGAAGGAAGGAAAAAGAAACAGAAAGGAAGGAAAGAGAGAAAGAAAGGGAAAGGAAAGGAAAGAGAAAAAGAAGAAAGAAAGAAAGAAAGAAAGAAAGAAAGAAAGAAAGAAAGAAAGAAAGAAAGAAAGAAAGAAAGAAAGAAAGAAAGAAAGAAAGAAACCTCTGACTGGAATTTATTGGAATGCATATTAGTTACTCTGAAAGAGCATATGTAATTCAATTTAATGCTTGAAGGCTGTTACAAAAGAGAGTCATTCCGAGGAATTATTTGGGAAACAGATTTTTATATGTGCCGCGTACTATTATACGGCAGCCTCATGCCAATTGTCCTTAGGATTGAAGAAATGGGAATGGATTTTTATCTCAGCCGGTCACACATCATCAAAATGTCCCTCAGGTCTGCTCTCCATTGCAAGGCAAGGCTAATTACGGAATAATAAAAATACATCCACATTAAACTGTCATTCCGTTATCGGCTCGGCTATTTTAGAAAAATGAGTCAACACAATTCTGTTTGCGAGTTGCATCTGACCTGGGATGCTAAGGAGCTAGACCCCATGCTGCCCATAGTTTTGCGTGGTTTTGAGGGAGAATAACAGTGTTGGAAGGGACCTCAGAGGTATTCTAGTCCAACCCCCTGCTGAAGCAGGAGACCCTATCCCCTTTCAGACGAATGTCTAGTCTAATGAAAAGAAGGATTAGCGGTGTTCCAATGTTTGAGGGGCTGCCACAACAATGAAAGGGTCAACTTATTCTCCAAAGGCCCTGAAGGCAGGACAAGAAGCAACGGATGGAAACTGATCAAGGAGAGAAGCAACCTAGAATGAAGGAGACATTTTGTGACAGCGAGAACAAATAATCTGTCATGCCTCTGAGGGAGAGGAGGAACAGCTGACCGGGAGTGGAAGTGTGGGTCTGGAGGTTGTGGAGGAGGCTGGGGAAGGATAGAGGCCGGCTGAGTAGTCAGAGGAGAACCCAGGCCCATCCCCTCTCCATTCCTAGGACACGCAGGGAGGAGAGGCTAAGGGAGTGATGTGGTCTATTCGGGAGGAGAGGGCCTTGATCTTCTTTATGGGCTGCAGCTGTGACACCTGACAGACATGCATACGGGCAAGCGCTGGAAACAAAGCATGGAAATATCTCTAGTTTATGGTTCCTCTCTGAGTTTGGCATCCTTCCCAGCGTGTGTTGTGTTATCTATAGACGTCCTCCAGCCCTCATCTTGCCTGGTTTGTGTTGCTTTTTTTCCTCCTTCTTTTAACTGTTTGTGTGGGAGGTTTTCGGAAGCAAAGTGAAGGAATAAAAGGGGCTTCACCTGTGTTCTGTGACTGTATTTGTTTTGTATCCTACTCTGGGTCATCACATTATCAGTGGAACAACTTGCCACTAGAAGTAGTGGGTGCTCCATCACTAGTGGTTGTCAAAAACAGACTGGACCACTGATTTGATTGGGATGATATAACGTCTCCTAGCTTCAGAAGGAGGTTGGACTAGAGAACCTTTAAGGTCCCTTCCAGGCTCCAGCCCTAGGATTCTACGTTTTAAGATCCTGTCTTATAAGGTGTAGGAACTAAAGAGCTGAGAACCATAGATCTCATCCTGTTGTGGGTCCAGTGACTGACATCAATCAATGGCCTGCCTGGGACCTATCCCTCCATTTCCTCTCTCTCACACACACACACACACACACATCAAGGGTCACCTGTATATTTTTTTACCTCCAGGCAGGATGACGACTGAATCCGAAAAGAAGATGACTCCAGCCGAGGATGCTGTTTACCCAATCAAATTGTTGTCCCAAAGTTTGCTTTTTTGCAAAAGGCAACTGGACTGTGGTTTTTTTTCCTTGAAGATGTTTCACCTCCCACCCAAGAAGATTCTTCAGTTCTGACTGAATGGTGGGGGATGGAAGGTTTTATATTCCTTGCACTCATCTGGTCCTTAGTATTCTGAGAGTCGTTGAGGCCACTTGGAGGTTTATCAGAGTCATCACCTGAGTAGTGCAAATGGGTGTGGAGCCTTCTTGGACCTGCTGAAAAGGACTGTGTTGTAAACAGAAGATAGGCGGCATTCAGGGGAAACGAATATTTTTACTGCCGGTTCTGTGGGTGTGGCTAGGTGGACATATCGGTTCGGCCAAATTGATAGCTGTTTTTTTTTACTACCGGTTTAGTCGAACAGTAGCATTTTTTACTACTGGTTTAACCGAAACGGCCCGAACTGGTAAAATACCATCACTGGTGGGGTTGTATTTCTCCCCCTCTCTTAAGAGAGGACGGTTCAATTTTTTGACATCAGCGGCCTCTTTGACCACTCTTTCAAACCAGTGGTCTTCTCTCTCTCTCCAGAATATGGGCTTTCTCTTTTAAATGCAGATGGGCTGCCGGACTCCTGATGGATTTGTTCTCCTATGTTGTGCCATGTGTTTGTGAGGTGGTTGTTTCCCCAATGTGTACATCTGCACATGTCTCACTGCATATATCACATTGGTGAGTTTCAGAGGTGGTGTTCAGCAGGTTCTGACGGGTTCTGGAGAACCGGTAGCGGAAATCTTGAGAAGTTTGGAGAACTGGCAAATCCCAGCTCTGACTGGCCCTGCCCCCATCTATTCTCCACCTCCCAAGTCCCAGCTGATTGGCTGGGTCTTCTTTGGTTCCCCTGCACAGGAGAACAGAGCTGCAAAGCAGGTTAGTGGGGTGGGGAGGAAAGGGAAGGGGGATTTTGCAAAATCTTTCTCCTGCTATGCCCACCAAGCCATGCCCACTGTTAAGGATACACACCCTAGCAGAACGTGCAACGGCAGTCTAGCAGGCAGGCAAATGATGTAAGATAAACGTTGTTGTAGTTTACACTCAGTAAGACAGATACACTGTGCCAGTTAAATAGTTTTTTATTCCAGCAAGAGTTATAGCATAGTCAAAACAGTCCATATGTCATACACTAGTTCAGTCCATCCAGGGATTAATCAGTTGCAAAGTCCAGTGTTGAAAATAGAGGTCAGTAAACTTACAAATAATCAGTCCAGCAATATATCTCTTTTGCAGTCAGAGATATGAAGAAAATCAAACCCCTTTTCTTCTCTCAGCAACAGCAGGGAAACACACACAGTATCACCATCAAGCCAACATTGTCAGTTACTACAGTAAAATCCAGCTAACAGTGAGCTCTCTTGCTCCCTCTTATGGTGATTTTACAGCCGCACCTAAAATACATGTTTTGCAGTTAAAGTGATACATACACTTAAACTCACTAACATAGTTTATATATTATTTTTACCCAAACTAAGTTAGGTAACCAATGTTATCCTTAGCACCCACCAAGCCACACCCACAGAACCAGTAGTAAAATATTTTGAATCCCACCATGGCATCAGTCTGTGTCTGGGTGTTTTATGGATCTCTACATTGGGGAAACAAAACAGCTACTTCACAAACGCATGATACAACAGAGGAAAACAAACCCATCAAGGCAAGATTCAGCAGCCCATCTGCATTTCAGTGACAAAGGCTACTCTTTTGAAGACAGCAAAGTCCACATTTTGGACAGAAAGGACCACTGGTTTGAAAGAAGGATCAAAGAGGCCATTTATGTTAAAATAGAACAGCCCTCTCACAACAGAGAGTGAGGGATACAACATCACCTATCTCCTGTTTACAACACGGTCTTTTCAGCGGTTCCAAGAAGGCTTCACACCCATTTGCACCACTCAGGTGATGCTGAGGACACAGATAAACCTCCAAGTGGCTTTGACGACTCCCGGACAGAATATTACCCTGTTTCTCCAAAAATATGACCTACTCCAAAAGTAAGTCCTAGCTTGATTTTTTTAAACGTGCGCCCAAAATAAACCCAACCCCCAAAATAAGCTGTAATTAAGATCTTGCCCATTCCAGAGTACACAAGTAACAATTAAGCTAGGGTGGTAACAAGGGATGGAACTGCCCTCCTACTTACCTTTGGACAGTTGTAGCCAGGATTCGCACACCCCGACACCTGCCTGGATGGCCCATTTCTTCTGCAGCAGGCAAGGCTGGGAAGGCTTCCGTGAAGGCTTCTGAAGCTGAGAACAAAGCTGTGGATCGATCCAGAGCTATTATCAGCTGCAGAGGCCTTCAGGAAAGCCTTGCTGGCCACAGAAGAAGACATTCCTGAAGGACTCTGACGGCGAAAAGGAGACTGGGGGCAATGCATGCAAGTGAGGTTAATCGGTGGATGAATCCCCTGAAAATAAGACGGCAAAATATATATATAAGAGAGGGTCTTATTTTCGAGGAAACGCGGTAATTTCCAGCTGTCTGCAAGGAACACAAATCCTTCCATTCTCCCACCATTCAGTCAGAACTGAAGAAGCCTCTTGGATAAGAAGCAAAATGTCTTCAAGGAAAAAGAAAGGAAGTCCAGTTGCCTTTTGAAAAAGCATTTTGGGGACAACCATGACCTAGATGATGGAGAATCTCAACAGATAAACCAAATTGATGGCAACATTTTTCCTCACGAGCATTTCAGCAAATGCGACTTGCAAGTTGTTGTTGTTGTTGTTGTTATTATTATTATTATTATTATTATTATTATTATTATTATTATTATTATTATTATTATTATTATTTAGTTTAATGTGCCCTGCTCAAAGTACCTCTTTAACTTTCTTCTGGTTCGCTGGTTTCTTTTCCAGCCAACCCTCTTCTCCCAGGAAAGAGGCAATTCCGTGGTGTAATTATTTTCTGCATTAGCAGTGGTCCATGCTCCCATCTGGTTGGGATCTTTGCTGCCTTCCCCACACCCACCGGGAGAAAGGGGCGGAAATGGAAAGTAATCCCAGTTGTTGCAAAACTCAAACCTGCTGCCCAGACGTAGGACGGAATTCTTTCTCTCCTCTCCTTTCCAAAGCCTTTAAAAGTCATTCAAAAGATTCTGACTCTGCCTGCCAAGTTCAGCCAGATGAAGAACCAAAGAGACAGCAATAAACACAGGGAAGCGATTACAGGGTTTTCTCAAGCCTGTTCTCAGTCCCCCCCCCCCCAAAAAAAAAAACCCCAGCAGATGACAGAATAACAGAAGAGCTGGAAAGGATCTTGGAGGTCTTCTAGTCCAGCCCCCCCTGCTCAAGCAGGAGACACTATGCCATTTTAGCCTACTGGTTGTCCAATCTCTTCTTAAAAACCTCCAGTGTTGGAGCACCCACAATTTCTGGTGGCAAGCAGTTCCACTGGTTGATTGTCCTCATTATTAGGAAGTGTGAGGACCCAGGGTGGGATACAAAATAAACACAGTCACAAAAAACAGGTGAAGCCCCTTTTATTCCTTCACTTTGCTTCCAAGCTCCAAATATCCTTGATTGGAGACAAAAAAAAATCCCCCACAAGCAGTTACGAAAAGGAGGAAATGCCATTTAAATTATAAAGAGTCAAAAAAAAAACATACACAAACCAGGCAAGATAAGGGCTAGAAGACGTCCACAGATATCGGAACACACACTTGGAAGGACACCAAACTCAAAGAGAAACAATAAACTATAGATATTTCCACGCTTTGTTTCCAGCGTTCTCCCATACACATGTCCGTCCTCTTATCCAGTTGTCACAACTGCAGCCTATGAAGAGGATCAAGGCCCTCTCCTCCCAAGTAGACCACATCTCTCCCTTATCCTCTCCTCCCTGCATGCCCTAGGATGGAGAGGGGATGGGCCTGGGTCCTCCTCTGACTGCCCAGCCGGCACCTGCCCTTCCCCAGCCTCCTCCACAACCTCCGGAGCCACACTTCCACTCCCTGTTGGTTGTTCTTCCTCTCCCTCAGAGTTAGTGTCCAACAGGGCCATGACAGGAAGTTCCTCCCTAATTCCAGGTTGCTTCTCTCCTTGGTCAGAATCAGAATAGAGCTGGAAGGGACCTTGCAGGTCTTCTAGTCCAGCTCCCTGCTCAAGCAGGAGACCTTGTACCATTTCAGACAAGTGGCTGCCCACTCTCTTCTTGAAAGTCTGCAGTGATGAACCACCTACAACTTCTGGTGTCAAGCAGTTCCACTGGTTAATTAGTTCTGGTTTGGGTTCAATTTTCTGTTTTGTTATTTCTTGCAAATGTTTCATTACCCTAACTAGATAACCTCCTCAGTGCTCAATCACAATCATATGAAGAACGGTTGCTGGATCTTGGTATGTCCAGTCTGATGAAAAGAAGGACTAGGAGTGACATGAGAGCCGCCTTCTGTTATGTCCTGAACATGGGCGCAAGGAACGGAGACGAGACATCGAACAGTGACTTCAACTCTTTATTGTTAAAATAAGAACAGAGCAAATACTTGGGCAGCAGCAGCTCTTTTATAGAGCTGGCTGCTGTCAAAACAACCAATGATTTGAGTTTACCGCTCTCACAAGCGTCCAATCAGAGAGGCCCGTTAACAGCCAATCAGACTAGCCAGAAACGACCAATCACGACTTGCTATTCGCGGGCCAATGAGAAGTGCAGGATTACGAGCCTGCTGCAAAATAAAGTTATTTAGGGTTGTTACTGATGCGTTGGCTTAGTCCATAACACCCCTCCCCTCTAGGTTCCGTCTGAGAGGTGGGGTGACGTATTCTCGTAAATAGGCAGGTCGCTTCACTTGTCTGCTTGACCTGCGCTGTTCCACCGGTTTCTGTCCTGGCTCTGGTTCCGGTGGGCTGCTAGCTGGGCTGGATGGCGAAAACGGTCCCGCTGTTCCGTCAAATGGCTCTGGGCTGTTCTCTCTGCTTCTGCCAATGCTGTCTTCTGGGTTCCCTGGATCTGTTCCATCGCAGTGCTGTCACGCGGTGAGGCCACTCCCCGGCTCGGTTCTCCTTCTGGTGATGAGTATCCCCCAGTTGGTTGTGTAGACTGCTGGGTTTCGATTGTTAAGTCATCTGTTATTTCTTTTTCGGCCTCCTCGATGTTCCTTCCCCCCCCCCCAGTTAGAGATTCAGGGGCTGAGATAGGACTAGGTGCTAGTCTGGAACGGAGTTGCTCTATGTGGTGCTTCCACATCTTACCATCTGCAGTTTGTAGGCGATAGGATCAGGGTCCCATAAGTTGCGTTATGGTAGCAGGGACCCACAATGGTTTGCCCAAGAAGTTTTTCGCAAACACGGGGTCACCTTCCTGGAATGATCGACACTTGCTGCTGGATCCTGGGGGTTGTTCAGGAGTGTAATTTGGGTGGAGGCGATCGAGATGCGAGTGAAGTTTCCGGCCCATCAGGAGTTCAGCTGGGGTTCTGTTCGTGGTGCTGCTTGGGGTTATGTGTTGGAGGAGAAGCATCCAGGTTATTTTGTCATCAATGTCGCCGTGGTCCATTTTGTGTAAAGTCTTTTTTACAAATTGAACCATTCGCTCAGCCCTATCATTGGCCACAGGGTGAGCTGGCGAAGTTAAGGCATGGCGGATGCCCCGATCTGCCAGGTACTGTTCGAATGCCAGGGCAGTGAATTGGGGGCCATTATTGGAGATCAGGACATCCGGCAATCCGTGGGTAGCGAATAGCTTATTCAGTTTTTTAGTGACCGCCTCTGTGGTGATGCTTTTCATCTTGTGGACCTCGAGCCAGTTAGAATAGGCATCCACTGTTAGGAGGAAAGTGTGTCCTCTTGTGGGTCCCGCAAAATCGATGTGAATACGGGACCAAGTACCTCGAGGCGTTTCCCACTGAGTTGGGGGAGTTTTGGGAGGAGTAGAATGAGTCTCCTGCCACTTGCTGCACTTTGCTACCCAGGTCTCTATCTGTTTGTCTAACCCAGGCCACCATGCATAACTCCTGGCCAATGCCTTCATCCGCACGATGCCTGGATGTCCATCATGCAACATTTTTAATACCTTAAGTTACAATTTCTCTGGGATTACAACTCTGTCTCCCCACAAGATGCAGCCCTTTTGGGAGAATCGTTCTGTCTGTAGATTTCTGAATGGCTTGAATGTGTCATTGGGTGCACTGACCGGCCAACCCCGTTCCACCCAGCTGAGGACTCGTACCAAAATAGGGTCCTTTTTTGTTTCTGAGGCGATTTCTCGAGCGGTCAGTGGCGGTGATTTAAGGGTTTCGATTTGCAATATGGCTAAGGTTGGAGCTGGGTCCTCTATGACCTCTGGTAGTGGAGAGCGGCTCAAAGCGCCAGCATGGGGAATGGCTTTCCCCGGGCGGTGCTGCACTCGGTAATCGTAGGCGGCTAAAAATTCCGACCAACGTGTCATTCTTGGTGATAAGATATGGGGAGTTGGTTTGTTACTTGCCAAAATACCAAGTAGTGGCTTGTGGTCTGTAATTATAGCAAAGGTCTCCCATACACATATTCATGGAAACGTTTAATTGCGGATACAATAGCGAGAGCCTCTTTATCAAGTTGGCTATAGTTCCTTTCAGTCTTAGACAAGGTTCTCGAAAAGAACGCAATAGGTGCCTCATTCCCATTTGGTAGGACATGGCTTAAAATGGCTCCCACTCCGAATGGTGAGGCGTCACAGGTAACTGTTAAGGGTAGAGTCTCATTGTATTGTATCAATACAGCATCGGAGGTAAAGAGGTCTTGTTGGAATGCCCATTCTTCATGCTGTCCCCAGACCCAGGAAGCCTTTTTGTCGAGAAGTCTATGTAGGGGCTCAGCTACGGTCGCCTTCTGGGGCAAGAAGATGTTATAAAAATTAATAAGTCCCAGGAAGGCTTGGAGGTCTGTCTTATTCCTAGGTCTCGGGGCGTTTTTGATTGCGGTTAGTTTTTTTTCGGTGGGGTGGATTCCCTGTCTGTCGAGAAGGTATCCCAGGAACTCCACTCTCTCCGTACCAAGTTGACACTTGTCCCTTTTTACTTTCAGGCCAGCGTCTTTACATTTCTGAAGAACCTTCCTGAGTCGTTGTACTAATAACTCTTTAGTGGGGGCAGCTATTAAGACGTTGTCAAAATAAGGCACGACACCTTTTATGCCTTGTAATAGTCTCTCCATCAAACTTTGGAAAATGCCAGGCGCCACGCTTACTCTGAATTGGAGTCTATTGCACTTGAAGGCGCCTCTATGTGTAACTATTGTCTGGGCTTCTGCAGTTGTCGCATCTATGGGTAGTTGCTGGTACGCCTGAGCTAAGTTCAATTTTGCAAATATTTTTCCGCCACCCAGGGAATGAAGAAGGTGTTGAACCTCCGGTACTGGATAAGCGCTCTGTTGAAGAGCATGATTTAGGGTGGCCCAGTAATCCCCACAAATTCTTAACGAGCCATCTGGCTTTATGGGCATTACTATTGGAGTTTCCCAGCAGGCATGGTCAATCGGTTCCAACACGCCCTGGGCTATCAGTTTATCTAGCTGCTCGTCAATCTTCGGCTTTAGGGCAAAAGGTACCCGATGAGGCTTAAGCCGAATGGGAGCTACATCGGGGCTGAGATTAAACGATATAGGGGTCCCCTTGTACTTGCCTAATGTTCCTGTGATCACGTCCTGGAATTCCTGGATGAGGGCCTCTTCCCAGTCATCGCTTCTGGTTTGGTGTATGCCAGCTAGTTCAATCCCGAGTGGAGAGAACCACTGTAACCCTAACAAACTGGGCCGGTCATGATTGATGACAGTCAGGGGAAGCGTCGCGGTGCGGTCCTTGAAGGATACTTGGACGTGGCTGGAACCGACAACTGGAATTCCGTTTCCTTGGTAGTCTTTTAGGATGATTCGTTGAGTGCTGAGGTCCTGGCGGCAGATGGCAGGGATCAGCTGTTTGAGGGTTTTCCAGGAGACCATCGATAGGGATGACCCCGAATCGACTTCCATCACGCATGGTGATTCTCAATAGCAATCCTTACGTGGATCTTTCTTGCATCTAACGATGAAGCGTGGCTGATAATAATGGTTTGGTGTGCCTCTTCTCATCTCGTTGAAGAGGCAAGTGCTCAATTTCTGTAGTGGTTGTTCCATTGGTGGTTCAGGCGGTCCCGATTCCCAGGTGGTTTGTCTGTCTCCCGGCGGAGGTTGTTCTCCCTTCGGCTGGGCCTGGACTCTCGCTTGCTTCTGCAGACCTTCGCGATGTGGCCTATTTTCCCGCAAGTACGGCAGAGTGCGTCGAGGAATTTGCAGTCCGATCGCGGGTGGTTTGCCCCGCAACCAACACATTGGCGCGGGAGTCTCTGGTTCCTTTGCTCTCGTTCCGAGTGGAGCCGGTTGACCTCCTCTTCCTCACTGTCTGAGGATGACTCAAGGTCTTCGTGGTGGGCGGTAATAGGGTGCTTCTCAGCGGCGAGCGGGCTAACGTTAGTGAGTTGGCGATGCTGTGCGTTCGCTCGGCGCATTCAAGCAGCTGACTTCCTGGTTGCTTCTGTGGCAGTTGCGTTGGCGATGACATCTGCAAGGCTGATGTCTCCTTTCGCCATGAGTTTACTCTGTACCATGGGGGCATCTAATCCTAGAACTATGTGGTCTCTCAGGGCTTCCTCGAGGTTTGCAAAACCACAAAGGCCTCCTAGGTTCCGGAGGTCGGCTACGAAGTCCCCAACGCTCTCGTTCTTCCGTTGGTCCCTCTGGTAAAACTCGTGTCTTCATATCAGTGTAGGTACTGCGGGTGCGTAATGGGCCCGGAGGATCGGCGCGAGGTTATCCCAATCCATGGTCTTCACTTCCGCCGTTTTAGCAAGTGCTTTAGCCATTTTGAAAACGGCGGGGCCGGAGTGAGTCAGGAACACTGCTCATTTCTTGCCAGGTGTAGCATCTTTTAAATTGTTGGTCTTTAGGAACATCTGGAAGTGATCTATATACAAGTCCCAGTCTTTGGTTGCTGGGTCGAATGGAGCGGGTGGTATGGCGCTGCTGGTCATTTTGCCGTTTGTTGCGTGCGCTCTTCAGCCATGTGCTCTGTCTTGTTCGATGAGTACTTAGTCAGCTCTATCGTCTCCGCATCCCATCCTCATCGCCAGTGTTAAATCCTGAGCATGGGCACAAGGAACGGAGATGAGACATCGAATGGTGACTTCAACTCTTTATTGTGAAATAATAACAGAGCAAATACTTGGGCGGCAGCAGCTCTTTTATAGAGCTGGCTGCTGTCAAAACAACCAATGATTTGAGTTTACTGCTCTCACAAGCGTCCAATCAGAGAGACCTGTTAACAGCCAATCAGACTGGCCAGAAACGACCAATCATGACTTGCTATTCGCGGGCCAATGAGAAGTGCAGGATTACGAGCCTGCTGCAAAGTAAAGCTATTTAGGGTTGTTACTGATGCATTGTCTTAGTCCATAACACCTTCCAATATTTCAGGGGGTTGCCCCAAAGAAGAGGGAGTCAAGCTATTCTCCAAAGCACCTGAAGGCAGGAGAAGAAGCAACGGATTCAAATTAATCAAGGAGAGAAGCAACTTAGAACTAAGGAGACATTTTCTGATAGTGAGAACAATTAACCAGTGGAACAACTTGCTCCAGGAAGTTGTAAAAGCTCCAACACTGGATGTTTTTAAGAAGAGTTGGATAACCGTTTGTCTGAAGCAGTGTAAGGTTTCCTGCCTAAGCAGGGAGTTAGGCTAGAAGACCTCCAAGGTCCCTTCCGACTCTGTTGTTCTCTAAATCTCAGTATCTTTGGTTGAATGTACTCCTGGCCCACTCTTAGCAGAGTCCATCTTCCCTTCTGACAGCAAGCATGCTTCTGTATCACCCTTTGCAACCCTCTCTGGGGCTCCCAAATTTCTCCGCCAATTAATGGAGAAAAGATGTGACCACGCAATGCAGCATTTCCTTTGAAGCACCAGGCGCCGGCTGCCAGTTCTGCATTCCTCTTCCCCTTCCATCTCCATCCTTCTGTCATGTCGCTGTTTCTCATTAAAAGCACCCTTCGTAGTCTCATCTTCACGGACATCCCATTCTGCTCACGACAACTAATCGGTTCCAGAAAAATGGGGAGGGGCGGGGGGAAGATAATAATGTCCAGAATCAAAGTGAACGGAGACAAGGAGAAAAAGAGAGAACGTGCCAGGGAGGAAGGAGGAGAAGAGAGAAGGGAGAAGAGGGGGAAAGGGGGCTTAGAACTTAGCGCAGCTTCAGGAAATTGGTTAGAAATTTTGAATTATTATCTACTAGCTCAATACCCATGCTTCACTACGAAACTATGCGGTGGGGCTTAGATTTTGGGGAGGAAGATAAGGGAGAAAAATTCTACCTCTGCCTACCAGCATCCATCAGTAGTCATCTGGCTAGCGTCCTGTCAGTGTGTGAGGCAGTTGAGGGCTGTTTCGAAACTGAAACAGTATTTGCTGTTTGAGCAAGAAGGAGACAGCAAGGAGCCTGGGCATGGCTTAGCTCAGCTGTTCTGTACTAAAGCTGGTTGCTGCTGTGAAACTAAAACTCCTTGAAACTCCTCTCCTCTGCTTGTATTTTGCATTTGGAACAGATTTCTTTTCAGGTGGGGAGGGGGAGTCGAACTCCTTAGCATCAGAGAATAATAATAATAATAATAATAATAATAATAAGAATAAGAATAAGAATAAGAATAAGAATAAGAATAAGAATAAGAATAAGAATAAGAATAAGAATAAGAATAAGAATAAGAATAAGAATAAGAATAAGAATAAGAACAAGAATAAGAATATAACTAATGCTCTGATGGTCATTTCGAAAAATCCTTTCTTAGTGAGCCCCTAGAAGCCAAGAGGAACGTGTGCCAAATTTCAAGTTTGTAGGCTTTAGGGTTCTGGAGATTTTGTGATGATGTGTGAGTGGCCTTTCTCTTTTATATATATAGATTTCAAGGAGCATCATCACAGCCAGCGCAGGTAGTCCTTGACTTACAAAATTTCCTTTAGTGACCGCTTCAAGAGGCTTGTCCTCTCAGTGTTGGTGGGACAATCAAGAGACGAGCAAACTCAAACAGGGAAGAACAGCCTAATCAAGGAACCTCCAAGAACACTCCTACCAATGTTGTCAGGGCAAACAAACCAACTCAAGTGACCATGAAAGAATGTTCCATCTCACCAAATGCGCCATCAGCACATTGTCTGATTCCACAGTTCCAGACACTAGTGTTCTGACCCAAACCCCTGTTCCAAGGAAACAAACACGGAACGGAGATAACAGCAACACCTTCTAATGATTCTTTACAGATTCTATTCCTTCCTGGTTAAAAGGCTGTTTCAAACTCATTGTCTCTGATAAGAACGAGCCTTGCCAAGGGGGTGCAAGGCTGCCAAGAACACCAGATAAAGTTACTAAGCAATAATTCCAACACAAAGAGTCTCCAAACACAAACTAAGAGAGTCCGAACATCCACAAGGCTTAAGTGTAAAAACTTCTTTGCTTCCTGCAAAGAACTCCAGTTTCTCAGCTGGCTTTTATCTCTGGAGGGAGGGGCCATTACCTTGCAGCCTTACTCCTGAGTCGTCTGTGCTGCTGCAGTTGCTCTTTCCTTCCAGCAGCCCTGCACTGGGCACAGGCTCCTCGGGGTCCTCTTCCTCACTGCTGCCAGCCTCCACAACCTCCAAAGGCAGCACTCCACTCCCTGATGGTCCTGGCCCCATCCCTGAATCCCATACAGGCCCCTCATCAGAGTCCTCGCTCTCCAAGACCTCAGCTGTCCGCAACCTGCTGCTGGCGAACCACAACAACTAGTCTGTTCTGGTTTGGACCGGATTGGACATATCCACCCATTGGGATGGATTCAGGCTGTTAGAGTAGTATTTCTCAACCGGGGCAGCTTGAAAGGTGGGTGGGCTTCAACTCCCAGAATTCCCCAGCCACCATAAATCTTGTGCCCGAGTGTGGGAACCTTCACTCCTCCCCCCCTCAAAAAATATTCTACAGAATATTAAAAGAGAAGCAGAACGGAGTAATTCCCCCAGGAGTGGGAATCAAAAATCCCAGCAACTGGTTCGGGTGGGCATGGCCTACCACAGGGCTGCCAACCTTGAGTGATAGTTCGGAGTGAGACACTGCGAGGGAGCGGAGCGACCAAGTCCGAGGGAGCGAAGCGACCGAGGGGGGGATGGTGTGGAAGGGGGGTGTCCCCCCTTCCACGGTAGGGAGCTTTGACAATTTTACATTTTAAATGGTGCAATCTGATGCATACTTTAGTCATGATTTGGACATATACATACATATATACATGCAAGCAGCACCAATGTACTTGAACCGGATTTGTAAGATATTAATAATGCAGTTCACTGACCATGAATAATTGAAGTTCCTGACTTGTAACTGCAGTATTCTACCTCAACTGACTTTATTAGCTTAGTGATGTACTATAGACCACTATAGGATGAATTCAATGTGCAACAAAAAGACAAAAACCCGAAACAACTACAGAGATAATGCAAATACATCAATGGGTATTCTTCTTTCTGTATCAAATACCATACTACATGCCAATATCAAATGCTATAGTCTCAGTCTTTAATTTATATACTTTCTTTCTCTTCTTTATATACTAACTTGTTGACTGAAATAGGGGTTCATAATTTCAGACATGTATAAACTAAGCATTTAATCGAATAATGAGTGCTTCATATAAATATACATATTGTTAACTGTAAAACTCATCTACTGTATTCTGAAGCTTGGCCCTAGCTTATTATTTATTGGGTAAGTTTAGATTCTGAACTTAATGGTCTTACTGCTCTTTGGATGGTAAATTGTGTTAAGATTAGAATATGTTCTAGTTGAGTCAGGGCTATCCCAATTTGGGGCTGAGAAGCCTACTGGCATCAAAAAAAGTCCTTATTGAGTCCTTATCTAAGGGTTTGAAAATATGATAATAATGTAGTACAGTCCTGTCGATCTGGTGCATGGAGACCTAGGATTTAAACTCAAAGGAGAAAGAGGAAAAAGTGATTCCTTCTTCTGAAACAAAGCCATTACGGAGTGGCTTCCATTTAACCACCAAAGATGTTTCTTTATTTTCTCTGGCTGGATTTCTGACCCAGGGGAGAAAGACCATTTAAAAAAGCAAAAAGGACAGAAAGAACAGAAAGAACACCAAGAAAGAATGGGACAACCCCCCCCCCCAAAAAAGAGATCCAACACAACTCTGAATAAAATTCTGTGAACATTATATTTTGCATCAGTCTTCTTTTCTTCCACCTTCCTCTCCTTTCCTTGTATCTTACACAGTGTAAACCCCAGGGTGGTGCTCGTAAAATTACTTTTTTTAAAGAGCCATTATAGCAACTTTATTTGGCTGAAGAATTAAGCAGATGTTTAATTAATTACCATTTGGAGGAGACTGCTTCCAATATTAGAAAAAGGGAAACCCTAACCTTGTTTTTAAAGTATTTTCAAAAATGCCGTCTTGAAAACTCACCTGCTACCAAGGCCCAGAGTAAACCGGAGGGGGAGAGGGGGAAGGTTACTAAACCAAATCCAAGTTATTAAAGGAACCCAACTGCACTGTCAATGCTGGAGTGTCATGCGATCGCTTGGAAATACATAACCTTTCATCCTGGTTGATCCCATTGTCCTAACAGAACATTGTCCTAATGCTTTTAGCATGTGGGTGTATGAGCAAACTTCCACCACCACCACCACCCCTTTACACGCCTTATTCTCTCTTTTAGCTGATCCAAAAGAGTCTTCCCAAACCAGCAAGGCGAGAAGTGCACCAGGCTGATCTATAAAGGGGCTGGGCAGCTTTGTGCAAAATAGAAAGTTGGAGGACTGACAGGATGTGATCCTCTGGAACAAATGTCTTTCAGAGAGAGAGAGACGCCCCAGCTTCTAGTTACATCTCTGGCAGCGGACAATTCTCAGCTTTGCTTACCAGGGTTATTACTGGCCGAGGCTGTTGCCTGCAAAAGAGGCTTTGCCAGCCCCCTCGTGTCCTTCTTTGAAAAGGGCAGCTGGCTTGTCCCGGAGGACATTGCAGAGAGGGAGAGCGCGGGGCAAAGTGGCTGCGAGCGCCCCGGGCGGGAAGAAGCCTCTTGCTCTTCGCTTTCCTGAAGCGAATTTGCTAATCGGCATCATGCACAGTTACGGGACACCGAGGCAGAACGAGGATTAAGGCGGGAAAAGAGGCACGGTGGGGTGGCTGGGCAGGGCGGGGCGGCGCTGGGAGCTCATCCTTCTCCTAAGGGGAATATTCGGAATATCAGAGAATGTAGAGATATATTTATTTTTGTACATTCCATTTTGGGGGTTTAGCGTGAGATTTCGTTTATCAGAGTGAGACAGTCAAAATTGGTTGAATTGCGTGAGTCTCACTCTGATTGCGTGAGAGTTGGCAGCACTGGCCTACCAGAACTTCCAGGAGAGCCATTTTTCACCTTCCCCAGGATCCGGAGGCTTCCCTCAGACGTCTGGGAGGGTGAAAACAGCCTCCCCTGGGATCCAAAAGTCCTCCGGAAGCCAGAAACAGTTCCAAAACTTCTGGAAGGCCCATGTTCCTCCCTTTCCAGGGCCCCCTTGCACAACCTGCATTTACTTGCTTCCAAAACAGGGTGCATGGATGTTGTGTGTTAGGGATACACCCTAGCAGAATCTGCATGGCAGTCAGGCAGGCAGGAAAATATGTGAGATAAACGTTTTTGTAGGTTACACTCAGTATAAACAGATACACTGTGCTAGTTAAATAGTTTATTCCAGTAAGAGTTTTAGCCTAGTCAAAACAGTCCATATATCATTCACTAGTTCAGTCCATCCGGGGATTATTCAGTTGCAAAGTCCAGTGTCGAAAAAGAGGTCAGTAAACTTACAAATATCAGTCCAGTAATATATCTTCTTGCAGTAGAGATATGAAGAAGTCAAACCTCCTTTCTTCCTTCGCCGTTCAAAAAACTCTGCAGCAGGAAACACGCAGTTAGCAAACCATCAATCCAGCATAGTCAGTCAATCCAGCAATCCATCATAGTCAGCGATCCAGCAGGTTCTCTTGCTCCCTCTTATGGTGGTTTTACAACTGCACCCAAAATTACATGCTTTGCAGTTTAAAGTGACACACACTTAAACTTACTATCATAGTTTATATATATTATTTTACCCAAACTACGTTAGCTAACCTTGTTATTCCTAACATTATGACTAGGAGGTTTGAACCTGCTCTGTCAGAAGACATAGGCTCAAGTGATACGGAAGATCTGGCATTAAAGTTTGAGCCTGCCTTGTTGATTGACACAAATGGGAGTCAGGAGGAAGAGGAAGATAGGGCGTTGGGGTTTGAACCTGCTTTGCTGGAAGTTTCAGAATCTTCATCCTCTCCCGGACCTTCCTCATTAGTTACACTTGTGTCGGCAGATAATCAGGAGAACGTGCCAGAGCCCTTGGAGGAAGATCAAACCCAAGAATCTTGGTTTGATGCAAGGAACAGACATAAGCAGAAACATCAAGCACAGACTGGAAGGAGACGTCAAATTAGGGACTGAGTAAGAGGCTAACACGCCCCTTCAGGAAATATAAGGAGGCGTGTTAGCTCTGAAGCCCTGTTCAGATCAACTTGTTGATTTGTGTTTGCAGTTGGACAATTTATCCTCTTTGGAATTCATCTCTGATTTGTAGTGCTGCTCGTTATCATAATTGGCTGAAAGCTTCTGGGAAAACTGCCAACCACGAATTCAGACAAAGGAAAGTTAACTCTGTTGTTCCTGGTCTTTTCTGTGTGTATATTTTCCTTTGGACATTTGGACTCTCACCTCGTGGCCACAGGTGAGACAGAACAAATGGAGATGCCTGAGAGGAACAGGGAGGGGTGGGTATGGCCAGCCGGTCAGTTCAACTACCGATTCAGTGAACCAAATGTAAATTTAAGATCCTATTCGCCCAAACCAGTCCGAACCGGCTGAATCCCACCCCTGAAGAGGGGAATAATCACCATAACAAAGGCAGAAAGCAGTCCCAGTCTTTCGGATATAGGAAAACTGACTCAAGCAGAAGCCTGGAGAGGCTAGGCCAATGGTGGCTAACCTTTTGGGGCTCCTGTGGCCAAAAATTGCGTGTGCATTTGCACACATGTGCTCGCGTGCCAGCACCCAGAAGGCAATGCCCACACCCTCCCTCCACGCCTCCTGTACATGCGCATGCAATCCCACGCCTCCTTACCTGCACTGCACCTCCCAGCTGATTTTCAGCTGGTTTGAGGCCTTTTTCGGCCTCCCAGGCTTGAGGGAAGCCTCTACAGCCTGAAAAATAGGCCCCATTTCATCACTTCCGGTATTTCCAGAAATACAGGAAGTGATGAAACGGGCCTATTTTTCAGGCTGCAGAGGCTTTCCTCAAGCCTGGGAGGCCCAAAAAAGGCCTCAAACCAGCCAAAAATCAGCTGGGAGGTGCACTCATGTGCAATGAGGTAAGTTTGCCTACGGCTCATGTGCTGGTACCAATGGCTCTGTGTACCACCCTGTGGCATGTGTGCCATAGGTTCACCATCACAGGGCTAGGCTTTATGAATGAATATTTAGTATCCATTCATAAAACCAGGCCACTCAATTCATAACCAAAAGGCAGCCAGAGCTCCAAATAAGCAGCACAGTAAGCAAGGAGCGGAAACTGACAAGATCAGCTCAGACAAACACAACACACAGGATTCGCATTTCCCCTTTTGCCTGTAGAGCCAGTCGTGACCCCTACATGACCCCATAGGAATCTGGCAACGGCCATTAAAATATTAAAGGGCATATTCTTGCACAGGAACAAGCCTCTCAATCACAAAGCTCCTCCTCCCCCAAATCCTATAAAAGCCCATCTACTCTCAACCCCAATTTGTCAGCCACCTCAGAAACATGCTGCTGTCACTGTTGTTTCTGGCTACCAAAGAAATGGAAACCTCCTTTCCAAAACTGCAGCCTGCCTCCAATTTATTTCTCCCGCACTTCTCTCCCAGCTTGGAATAAGAACCGGACCGGATTCTATTAGTCATGATTCATACCCAGCGTGGCCTCAGGTCCCAATGATGAAAGTGGTGCAGACTTTGGGGATGATGTTCTCAGCCTTGGCAACTTGAAGACAGGTGGTTGAGAAACGCCCATTTAAATTATAACTTTGGCTACACTTCTAAGTTAGTTTTCTCCATTAGTCGATGATGAATAAAACAACTGGCTGGGCAATATTGGGAGTTGAGGTCCACTGACCTTCAAGTTGTCCAAGTTGAGAAACACTTTGCTAATGTCATGCCCCTGTTGGAATCTGATTTCGAGGGGGAGGTCGAACACCGGAGAGGGAATGGGAGTGGGGCTCCGGTGGTTGTGGAGGAAACTGGGGAAGGGCACAGGCTGGCTGGGCATTCAGAGGAAGACCCAGGGCCACCCCCTCTTCATCCTAGGGCTCGCAGGGAGGAACCGAGAAGGGAGCAACATGGGTTACAGGGGAGGAAAGGGTCCTGATTCCCTTCATTCGCTGCAGCTGGGAAAACAGGATAAAAGGGGTGTTTGCGCACAGCACCTCGCTGGAAGCAAAGCGTGAATTATTTTGGTTTGTCAAGTCTTATCTAGGTTCTGGCCTCCTCCCAACTGTGTGTGTTTCGCTATCTTTTGAAGTCTGCAATCCCTTATCCTGCTCTGTCTCATTAATTGCTGCAGTATGGTTTGTGTTGGTTTTTATTTATAATTTATATGTACTTTGGATTGAATTTCTTCCCTTTAAAAACTTATTGGGAGAGTTTTGTCTCTAGCCGAGGATAACTGGACATTGGGGGCCAGGTTGGAGGAATTAAAGGGACTTTACCTACTTTTATGACTTTGTTGCTTTTGTGCCACACCCCTTTGGGTCATCACAGCTAACAAGTGTACAAATTAACAGAATTTAGCAACGGAGGGGGCTTTGGAGGTTTTCTCATCCACCCCCCCTGCTCAAGCCAAAGAATAATTAAAGAATTAAAAATGAATGTATGAATAAATGAATGAATGAGTGAATGATCCATCTGATTTAGGGCAAAGTGCAACACCAAACTTTTGGTATGCTTTCTGCTGAATTTCAGTAGTTTTCTGGGCTCCTGGCACGTTTTCCACACCCCTTTCCATACATCTCAACTTGCTAATCACACTTGTTTTTGGGGATAACATTGTTTACTCTAACTGGTTTAGGTAAAATAATAAATACGTTATCATGGTTTGTTAGTTAAAGTGTCTGCAACTTTAACTGTAGGAATGTAATTAAGGGAGTGGTTGTAATAGCACCATAAAGGAAGCAAGTCAACCGCAGCTTGCTCTCTCTGGCTTTATGATCCCTAATTACTGGATGGATTCAAGACTGCGTTTTTCCGCTACTGGAAAGGGAGAGAGAAAGGACTGATTTATTTGTAAGTGAACTGACATTGGATATTCTACATGGACTTTGCTAATTGAATATCCTTGAATGGACTGACTAAAATGATACATGACTAATGGACTGTTATTTTGACTATGCTATAAACTCTAAATGGAATAAACTATATTTTGATAGCACAAGCGTATCTGTTATTTTTACTGTATGTTAACAAACATACAAACTTATCTAACACATTTATCTGTGTACCTATCTGACTAACGCTGCACATTCTGTTTTAGCTTGTCTCCTTTAGCTTGTCTCCTTAACCAGGCTTAACACTGGTTATGGGCCCAGAGGCTGCAAAGTCAGTTTAACTAGGATAAAACAGATTTATGTAAAAAGTGAGAGTTTGTGTTGTTAAACATTACAGTAAACAGACAGCTGTGTTTTATTAATTATAGTTTTATACCCATATAAAGAAAACATGGCACAAGTCAATCTACAAAGTTTGTCCCTTATATCCAAGCTGGATGGAACAAACTATGTATCTTGGTCTATCATGGTCTATTAAATGTAGTCTACTTCTACGAAGAGAAGGTCTGTGGAACATAATTGAAAACCCACCAAACGTAGAGGAATGGGATCCAGAGGTTGAGGAAGATAGACAAAAAATAGAAGAATTTAAACTGAAGAATTTGCATAATAGGACTAACACTGTCTGACCAGCAACTTGTTCATATCCGTGGAGAGCAAACGGCTGTTGGGTGTTGGCAGAAGCTGAAGAGGATTTATGTCCGAGATAACATTGGTGCTCACATAAATATAACACGGAAGCTTTTCAGGACGCATCTCCAGACGAATGGTGATATGCTGAGTCATTTGAATTCTATAAAAAGCATTTTTCAAGAACTGCATGAGAAAGAGCTTATTTTCTCTGAACTACACCAAGTCTACATAATTCTATCATCACTAAACGAAGGTTATGATAACTACGTCACTTCCCTTGAAATATTGCCTAAGGAAAGTTTAACTTTAACTGATATAACTGGCAGATTGATTGAAGAGGCAAGAAGAAGACTTGAAGAGATCAGTTAAGGAGGGAGCAACCTCAAAAAGAAAATAATGAATCTCTTACTGCATACGCAATTAAAAAGTGTTTTAATTGTGGAGGAAGAGGACATTTGGCAAGATTTTGTAATAAAGCAAAGCGCCAGAACGCTGGCCAGAATACTAAAAGTCATCAAAAGAAAAAGAAAAATTTAGAGTTAGCCATGTATATTAACGGAGCTGTAAAAAATAATTTATGGGTAATTGACAGTGGAGCATCCCACTGTATAACAAATGATAACAAAAATTTTATTAAAATGTCCAAGAGTACACAGCAGATATCGTTAGCCAATGGCTGGGAACTGAAAGCTAAAGGTCAAGGTATAGCATATTGTTCTTTTATAAAAGAGAATGTAAAAATGTTATATGTACCACAACTTAAATTTAATTTAATTTCAGTTAGAATTTTAGTTAAACTAGGATATGTAGTTACCTTTAAAGGAGATAACTGCATAATTGAAAAAGAAGATAAGAAAATTACTGCATCTTTAAGAGGTGAATTATATGTGTTAAATGATGATGGTTTAAAGGTGGCTAACACAGTTTATGATAAGAAGAAACCTCATGATGGATGTATTTACTTATTACACCGACGGCTTGGGCATTTAAATTTTAAAATGCTTAAGAAAACTGTTGAATTATCTAAAGGAATAAGTTTAAAATCTTGTAATAAGTATTTGCAATGATATGCTTGTAATCAAAGCAAAACCAAGGTCATACCGGCTAATAGAGTTGATGGATTTACTACCAAAGAGCCTTTAGAAGTAGGATTTGCCAATTTAATAGGTCCGAAAAAACCAAGTGTAGGAGGAGCTCGATACATATTAAGTATAATGGACCACTATCCTAGATATGGGTTTTGCTATTTAATGAAGAGCAAAACTGAAACGTATCTAAATCTCTTTAATTGGATAAAATTTGCTGAAAGAAAAACTAAAAAGAAATTAGTAACTCTTATAACAGATAATGGTGCGGAATTTACAAATAATAAATTCCAAAATAGACTTAGAATGTTAGGTATTTAACATAAAAAGTCTGCACCATATAGGCCACAACATAATGCCTTTATAGAGAGACGAGGCCAAACGCTACAATCAATGGCACGTACTATGTTGTCTGATTCAGGATTACCTGACAATTTATGGGAAGAAGCAATAATGTGTGGTCATCATATATTAAATAATGTTGTTAATTCAACAACAGGTGAATTACCATTCACACTGTGGCATGGTACAAAACCTGATTTAAGTTACATGCACACATTTGGAGCACCAGCACCATGGGTGCATATCCCTTCACAACTCAGACAAAAAGGACAGCATAGAGCTAAAAGATTATTTTTTGTAGGATATAAATCTAATCATAGATCTTATAGATTCTGGGAACCAGATACATCTAGAGTTTACACCAGTGCTAGTGCTAAATTCCTAGAACATGTAGGATGGAATAGATTCGAGCAAGATTTAAATAACGAAGTAATTATTGAACCCTACAAAAGGCAAAAAGATCAGACTAGTTTACTTGCAGACATTTCATGACCCAACTAGGTAACATCATCAGCACTGAAAGGAAGTGGGATTTGGAGGGGGTTAGGAAGAGGAGGAGCAGGATTATTGTAGAGTGTTTGGTGCCCTGTTAGCTTGGCTGCTTGCAGACATTTCATTACCCAACTAGGAAACATCATCCATAGAGATAAATCACATTTATGGACCATGCAAAAATTACTTTGAGAATAAAACCCCGAGGAAGGAAACAAAAGGACTGGAGACATTGTCTCTAGCACTTAATATTCAGATAAGCAGGGATTAACCCCAGACAATTAGTCCAGGAGAAAACACTTCTGATACAGATACAGATAAGATACAGATAATCAGAGTTGGAAGGGATCTTGTAGGTCATCTAGTCCAACCCCCCGCCCAAGCGGGAGACTCTACATCTTTTCTGACAGATGGCAGTCCAGTCTCTTCTTGAAAGCCTCCAGGGATGAAGCTCCCACAACTTCTGAAGGCAACTTCTGTTCCATGGGTTGATTGTTCTTCCTGTTCGGAAATTCTTCCTCATTTCCAGGCTGAATCTCTCTCCTTGTTCAGTTTCCATCCATTATTCCTTGTCCTTCAGGTGCTTTGGAGAATAGATTGACCCCTTCCCCCTCTCTGGGGCAGCCCCTCCCTCAAATATTGGAAGATTCTTTCCTGTCTCCCCTGGTGCTTCTCTTCCCTAGACTAGCCAGACTCGGTTCCTGCAACCATTCATGGTATGTTTTAGCCTCCAGTCCCCTAATCATCCTGGTTGCTCTTCTGTATACTTGTCATGACCCTGGTGAAGACTGATTCTGAGGAAGAGGAGGAACAGCCAACAGGGAGTGGGAGTGTGGCTCCAGAGGTGGTGGAGGAGGCTGGGGAAGGGCAGAGGCTGGCTGAGCAGTCAGAGGAGGATCCAGGCCCATCCCCTCCATCCTAGGTCACGCAGGGAGGAGAGGATCAGGAAAAAGCGAGGTCTACTCAAGAGTAGACCATGATCCTCCTCGTGGCTTGCAGTTGGGAGCTATGTATATAACTTTGCAACTGTGCAGTTAGAATTGCTGGAGTCAATTAGTGTTTACCTTGAAAGAGGCTTATCTTTGCTGGCATTCTTCCCATGGACTTTTCTCGGTTATTTTCCTGGAGTTTATAATTAGTTATCTTGGCTTGCTTCAGAACTCTCATCAATGCGGTTTGTTTTGGTTTTCTGTTTATCTCATTATTTACTTTTGTGACTTTAAACTGTGCCTAATAAAAGAGTGAAGTTAAGTTGAAGGCTTTACCGGACTTTCACATATGTTTTGGGTTTGGGGTTATTTTGAGAGACTATGGGTCATCACAGTACTTTTTCTAGAGTCTCAACATCTTTTTTATCATGTGGTGACCAAAACTGGATGCAGGACTCTAGGTGTGGTCTTACTAAGGCTTTATAGAGGGATATTAGTACTTCTCTTCGTCTTTATTGTTTCCCTCTGTTAATGCAATTTAGGATTGCATTGGCTTTTTTGTTTGCTGTTGCACATGGCTGGCTCCCATTTAGCTGGTTCTCCACTAAGACTCCAAAATCCCTCTCCCAGTTCCTGCTATTGAGCCTGGTTTCACCCAGTCTATATGTGTCCTTTGGGGTTTTTCTTGCCTAAGTGTAGAACTTTACTTTTCTCTGTATGAATTTCATTTTATGAGATACAACCCAGTGTTCTAGTCTGTCAAGATCCATCTGGATCTTTAGCCGGTCTTCTTGGGTGTTAGCTATTCCTGCCAGCTTAGTATCATCTGAAAATTTGGTAAGTTCCCCTTCTATTCCCTCATCTAAGTCGTTCATGAAGATATTGAAGAGTACTGGGTGTTAAGTTCTGCGCATAGGCACAAGGAACGGAGACGAGATGGTGAACAGTGAACTTCAACTCTTTATTAATCATTCTGAACAGAGCAAAACCCTAGGGCAGCAGCAGCCCTTTTATAGGCAAGCTGCTGATCTAGTAACCAATAAGAAATGTGGAGTGTTAACCCCCTTAACCAATGAGAGTAGTTCGTTAACAGCCAATCAGATTCTCCTGAACGGATCAATCCGATATCGCTATTGTTGGCCAATCAGAAGTGCAGGGCTAGAACTCTGCTATTTTCTAAAGGTTTTGATAAACTTTATTTAAGTATTTTATTAGTTCACAACACCCCTTCCCCCCGGGTTCCATTTGGGGGGTGCGGTGACGTAATCTCTGAGGTAGGAAGGTTGCTTTGACTGTCTATTGGATTTGCGCTGTCCTACCGGTTCTTGTTCGTAAGCCTGTTTTGGCAGGATGTTTTTGGGCAAGTTGGGTGCCGGCAGTTCCTCATTGGAAGACTCGGTGCCGCTAATGTTCTCATCGTTGTCCTCTGGCCCTTGCAGGCTTGCCTCTGTTGAGGTGTTCCTCTGTGGCGAGGCCACGCCCTTCCTTGATCCTTCTTCATTTGTTACGCCCAATTGTTGACTTCTTTCATTCCTGCTTTCCGCCATCTCGAAATCAGTTTCTTCAACATCCCCTCCCCCCTCAGTTTGGGAGTTGCCAGCGTCGCAGAAATGAGATTGTAGCCTTGAGCGAAGCTGATCTATATGGCGTTTCCATATTTTCCTGTTGCAGGTTTTCACCCGGTATGACCTGGGTCCAGTAGCTTGAATAACAGTGGCCTCGATCCACAACGGTTCGCCAGAAAGGTTTCTGGCGAAAACTAAGTCGCCTATCTTGAACTTGCGGCATTTTCAGCTAGATCCACAGGGTTTCTCTGGCTCGTAAGATGGGTGAAGCTGGTCGAGGTGGGAGCGGAGTTTGCATCCCATCAATAGTTTCGCTGGAATCTTGTTGGTGACGCTGTGCAGAGTGATGTGTTGGAGAAGGAGTATTCTATTTATCTTATCTTCAATGTCCCCATAGTCCATTTTGTAGAGGGTTTTTTTAACAAACTACTATGCGCTCGGCTCTTCCATTAGCTGCAGGGTGCCCTGGCGAAGTTAGCGCATGGCGAATACCGCAGTCCGCTAAGTATTCTTCAAAAGGGAGCGCGGTAAACTGGGGTCCGTTGTCGGATACCAGAACGTCTGGCAGTCCATGCGTCGCGAATAATCTGTTCAATTTCCGGATGACAGACTCGGTTGTGGTACTCTTCATTTCATGGATCTCGAGCCAGTTTGAATAGGTATCCACTGTTAATAGGAACATGTGTCCCTTAGTAGGTCCCGCAAAGTCAATATGGATGCAGGACCACGGTCCCCGAGGTGTTTCCCATTCTGTCAGAGTTGCTTTTGGTGGGGCATTGCTAACTTCCTGGCACTTGTAACAAGTCTTTACTCAGGCTTCGATCTGTTTGTCGATTCCTGGCCACCACGCGTAGCTTCATGCGAGCGCTTTCATACGCACGATGCTGGGGTGGCCCTCATGTAGTGTCTTTAACACCGGTCGTTGTAACTGCTCTGGGACGATGACTCTATCTCCCCATAGGATGCAGCCTTTTTGCAAAAAAAGTTCTGTTTGCCGATTCTTGAAGGGGATGAAGTCGTCAGAGTTTGATCTACTGGCCATCCTCATTCGACCCAGCTAAGGACTCTTGTTAAGATAGGATCGCGTTTTGTTTCGATCGCGATATCTCTAGCTGTTAGCGATAGTGAATGTAACGTTTCAATCTGGAGCATTGTAAGGGTTGGAGCTGGGTTGTCAATGGTTTCCGGAAGTGGTGCACGGCTCAACGCATCAGCGTGGGAAATGGCTTATAATTGTACGCAGCCAAAAACTCCGACCAGCGAGTCATTTTAGGTGATAATATATAGGGGGTTGGTTTGTCTCTCGCTATAATCCCCAGCAAAGGTTTGTGGTCGGTAACAATAGTAAAAACTCGGCCATATACATATTCATGAAACCGTTTTACAGCAGATACAACAGCAAGAGCCTCTTTATCGATTTGACTATAGTTACGTTCAGCTTTTGATAAAGTTCTTGAAAAATAGGCAATAGGGGCTTCACTACCGTTTGGTAACACATGGCTCAAAATGGCTCCCACTCCAAACGGCGACACGTCACATGTGATTGTTAAAGGCAAAGTCTCGTTATACTGCATCAAAACAGCATCTGAAGTTAATAGGTTTTTTACTTGTCGGAACGCGTGCTCTTCTTGGTGCCCCCAAACCCAGGTTGCTTTTTTGTCGAGGAGCCGATGTAGGGGCTCAGCTACGGTCGCTTTGTGGGGCAGGAAGATGTTGTAAAAATTAATAGGCCCCAGGAAAGCTTGGAGATCAGTCTTATTTCTGGGTCTTGGGGCGTTCTTGATTGCTCTTAACTTGCTACTGGTGGGGTGAATGCCTTGTTTATCGATTAGGTATCCCAGGAACTCTACTTTATCTGTACACAGTTGACATTTATTTTTTTTAACTTTAAGGCCAGAGTCTTTAAATTTCTGGAGAACCAGTCTAAGACGCTCCTTTAGTATTTCTCTATTCGGGGCAGCAATTAAAACGTCATCAAAGTATGGTACGACCCCTTTTATTCCCTGTAATAGTCTCTCCATCAAGCTCTGAAAGATCCCTGGGGCTACGCTCACTCTGAATTGGAGTCAGTTGCACTTAAAAACGCCTCGGTGCGTAATGATCGTTTGTGCCTCTGCTGTTTTTTTATCTACAGGCAGTTGTTGGTACGCCTGTGTTAAATCCAATTTAGCGAAGACTTTTCCGCCCCCCAGGGAATGAGGAGGTGTTGTACCACCGGCACCGGGTAAGCGTTCTGTTGAAGGGCATGATTCAGGGTGGCACGGTAGTCCCCACAAATCTTTAACGATCCATCCGGTTTGATGGGTGTTACGATTGGGGTTTCCCAAGGAGCGTGGTCGGTTGGTTCTAAAACACCCTGGGCTATTAATTTATCAAGCTGATCGTCAATCTTTGGTTTAAGGGCAAAAGGGACTCGACGAGGCTTAAGGCGGATGGGGGCTACTTCAGGGTTAAGGTTAAATGATATCGGGGTCCCCTGTACTCGCCTAGTTTGTCTGCAAAGACGTCCTGGAATTCCTGGACGAGGGCCTCCTCCCAGTTGTCGCTGCTGGTTTGGTGAATGCGGGCTACCTCAATTCCAAGTGGAGCAAACCATTGAAGGCCTAACAAGCTAGGCCGATCATGGTCAACGACGGTCAATGGTAAGGATGCAGTACGATTTTTGAATGAGACCTGGACTAGGCTGGATCCAACGACCGGAATTCAATTTCCTTGATAGTCCTTGAGAATGATTCTTTGGATTCTGAGGTCTTGCCACCGGATGGCAGGGATTAACTGTTTAAGGGTCTTCCAGGAAACCATCGAGAGGGATGATCCTGAATCGACTTCCATCACGTAGGGCTGGTTTTCGATGGCGACCTTCACTCGGATCTTCTTTGCATCTAATGATGATGCATGACTAATCGTGATGGTTTGGTGTGCCTCTTCTCATTTCCTTGAATGGGCTAGTGGTTTATTTCTGTAGGAGTGGTTGTTCCATTGGTGGTTCGAATGTTTCCGATTCACAGGACGACTTCCTGTGGGTTGGTGGTAGTTGGTCCCCCTCTGAAGTGGGCTGGATTCTAGCTTGCTTCTACAGACCTTTCCGATGTGGCCTCTCTTCCCACAAATATGGCAGAGCACGTCGAGGAATTTGCAGTCTGATCGTGGGTGGTTTGCCCCACAACCTGCGCATTGATACTGCAGTCTCTGGTTACGCTGGTGGCATTGGTCTCATTTAGACCGGAGCCGGTTGACCTCTTCCTCATCACTTTCTGATGACGATTCCAGGTCCTCGTGGTGGGTTGCCATTGCATGTCCCTCAAGGCGAGGTGAGATTTCGCCGGTGAGTTGGCGGAGCGGGGCGTTGGTGCGGTGCATTTGGGCAGCCGACGTCCTGGTTGCTTCTGCTGCAGTAGTGTCAGCGATGGTATCTGCAAGGCTGATGTCGCCTTTCGCATCAGCTTACTTTGCATGTGTGGTGCATCTAAACCCAGAACTATTCAGTCTCTTAGAGCTTCTTCGAGGTGGGCAAACCCGCAGAGGCCTCCCAGGTTCCGGAGATCCGCGATGAAATCTGCAATGCTTTCTCCTTTTCGCTGGTCTCTCTGGTAAAATTCATGTCTTCGGACAAGCGTTGGTATGGTAGGTGCATAGTGGGCCTGTAGGAGGGGCTCGAGGACGTCCCAGTCCATGGATTTCACCTCAGCCAGTTTCGCCAGTGCCTTAGCCATCTTAAAAACGGCGGGTTCGCAGTGAGTCAGGAATACCGCTCGCTTTTTCCCAGTAGTGGCATCCTTCAAGTTGTTGGTCTCCAGAAACATCTGGAACTGGTCTATGTATGAGTCCCAGTCTTCTTGTGCCGGGTCGAATGGAACGGGTGGTATGGTGCCACCGGTCATGGTTTCCGCTGTTGATGCGGCTTCAGCCACGTGCTCTGTTTAGTGCTCTGTAGTGTTCAGTCAGCTCTGACGTCTCCGTATCCCACCTTCATCGCCAGTGTTAAGTTCTGCGCAAGGAACGGAGACGAGATGGTGAACAGTGAACTTCAACTCTTTATTAATCATTCTGAACAGAGCAAAACCCTTGGGCAGCAGCAACCCTTTTATAGGCAAGCCACTGATCTAGTAACCAATAAGAAACATGGAGTGTTAACCCCCTTAACCAATGAGAGTGGCCCGTTAACAGCCAATCAGATTCTCCTGAACGGACCAATCCGATATCGCTATTGTCGGCCAATCAGAAGTGCAGGGCTAGAACCCTGCTATTTTCGAAAGGTTTTGATAAACTTTATTTAAGTGTTTTATTAGTTCACAACACTGGGCTTAAGATGGAACCTTGTGGCACCCACTGCTTCCTTCCCTCCATGTAGATTTAGACCCATTAAGGACTACTCATTGAGTACAGTTTGCCAGCCAGTTGCGAATCCATCTAGTGGTGGTGCTATCTATTCCACTTTTTTCTGGCTTACTAAGAAGTAGGTTGTGGTCTACTTTATTGAATGCCTTACTGAAATCTAAATATATTATGTCCACAGTATTTTGCTGGTCTACTAATTTAGTCACTGTGTTGAAGAATGAAATAAGATTGGTTTGGCATGATCTGTTTTTAACAAATCCATGCTGACTGCTAATTATTACTTTACTTGTTTCTAGATGTTGGCAGATCTGTTTTTTTGTTATCTTTTCCAGTATCTTCCTGGGTATTGATGTTAGACTGATTGGTCTATAGTTTCCTGGGTTTTTTTTCTTTTCCTTTTTTGAAGATGGGAACCACATCAGCTCTTTTCAAGTCCTCTGGTAGTTCTCTGGTGTTCCAGGATTTTTGAAAGATATGGTGCAGTGGTTCTGAGATGACCTCTGCCAGTTCCTTTAAAACTCTGGGATGTAATCCATCAGGCCCCGATGATTTATTTTTATCAAGATCAGACAGGTGTTCTCTTACTATTTTTTTTTTGCTTATTTTAACTTTTATTTCTGGTCTGTCTTTTACAGTTATGTTTTTAGTGGGTTGAGCTATAATTTCTTTTTGCATGCAGACCGATGCAAAGAATGAGTTAAGCAGTTCTGCTTTCTCTCTGTTGCCTGTTACTTCCTTGCCATCTTCTCTCTTTAGTGGACTGACTGTTTCCTTGATTTTTTTCTTTTTATTTATTTGTTGGAAGAAACTTTTTTTTATTATCTTTGACCTTTGTTGCAAGTCTTTGTTTGTTCTGAGCCTTTGCTATTCTGACTTCGTCTTTGCAGATTCTGGCTATCTGCTGATATTCTGCCTTAGTTATATGTCCTTCTTTCTATTTTTTTGTACTTGTCCTTTTTTTTTTTTTCAAATTGCTAGAGAGATCTTTGTGTAGCCATGGTGGTTTCTTCTTAGATTTCTTGTTTTTCTTTCTCAGTGGTATTGTGCTGGTCTGGGCTTCTATGATCATACTTTTCAGAGTTTCCCAAGATTCTTGAGTTGTTTTCCCCTTTAGGATTTTCATCCATGGAATCTTTCCCAAGTTCTCTCTGAGTTTATTGAAATCAGCTCTTTTAAAATCCAAGACGCTGGTGTCATTATGTTTTGTTGCTTGTGTTTGTGTTATGTTGAATTCTAGTATGACATGGTCACTCTCACCCAAGGTTCCTGCAGTTTCAACTCCCTCTATCACTTCTTCTCTGTTTGTAAGAATTAAGTCCAGTATGGCTGTCCCTCTAGTTTCACCCTCTACCTTTTGGACAACAAAGTTGTCAGCTAAGTTGGTTAGGAACTTATTTGATTTCTCACTTGGTGCAGAATTAGTTTTCCAATTGATATCAGGATAATTGAAGTCTCCCATTACTATTGTTGTGTGTTTCCTGCATATGTTTGTAAGTTGCCTGGCAAAAAGGACATCTATTTTTTCTGCTTGATTGGGTGGCCTATAATATACACCTATGGCCATGTCATTCTTTTTTTCTTTTATATTGACCCATATGCATTCTAGGAGGTATTCATTTTTGGTTTCATGCATTTCTGTAGCAATATAGTGGTCCTTTACATACAATGCAACTCCACCTCCTCTTTTATGGGGTCTGGTTTTTTTGAATAGTTTGTATCCTTCTACCAGTATATTCCAGACATGGGTTTCATCCCACCAAGTTTCTGTTATTCCAGCTATATCATATTTACCTTCATGAATTCATAGTTCAAGTTGACCCTGCTTGTTCCCCAGACTGTACAGTATTAGCATACTCAGAAACCCTCGCACCCGATTGGTCAGGACCAGCAGAGACCTGATTGGTCAACAGGTCAGCCGTGATTGGAGCGCTAGGAATCTACCGCGATTGGCTGTGCCGATCGCAGGAGATTCAAAGTGCTGCCATTGGCTGCCGAGCCGCGAGCCAGCACTATATGAAGGGCTGCCGCGGCTCGCATCCCCAGACCTTTACCTAAACCTAATAAAGAGCTGAACTCACAGAATGGTCTCGCGTCTCTGTTGAACCGATCCGCCTCCGATCTAACACTGGCGACGAAGGTGGGATCGTGAGACAAAGAGACCACCCAGCACGTGGCAAGGCGGCACGCAGCAACCAGCAACATGGCCGGAATCAACTCGCCACCCGCTCCCTTCAACCCTGCTACTGAGGACTGGGAATCCTATACCGATAGGTTCCAAATGTTCCTCGAGAGTGGCAACCTCAAGGACGCCAACAGCCACAAGAAACGAGCTGTGTTCTTCACGCACTGCGGGCCCGCAGGCTTCAAAATGGCCAAAGCCTTGGCCAAAGCGGTGGACGTAAAGAAGATAGAATGGGACGACCTTGAGCCCCTGCTGGGGAGCCATTACCCCCTCATCGTGCCCATCCTCATCCGGTGGCACGAATTCTACCGGCAGGATCAACGTGAGGGCGAAGGGCTGGCCAACTTCATAGCGGCACTACGGGACCTGGGGGAGTCTATGCGAGTTCACCGACCTGGACGAGGCCCTGAGAGACCGTGTCGTTTTGGGACTCTGAGACCCCATCCTCCAGAGCCGCATCATGGCAAAGGGAAACATCTCCCTCGCCGATGCCCTCACCGAAGCCGCTGCAGCGGAAGCGGCCAAGAAATCAGCAGCCCGGATGCGACAATTGAGCATCATGCTGTGAGCGGCGACCGGAGAGGCCACTTCAACCCCCGAGAGGAGGCCCGGGACAGACCACACAACCACACACCATGGCGATATCGACTCCTTCTCAGAAACTGAAGACGAGGAGGAGGAAATCCACCGTCTCCAGTCAGCGTGGGAGCGGCGGGAGCCACGGGGTCGTAAGTCGAGGTTCCAGTGTGCTGGCTGCGGCGGCGATCACCCCCGAGCGGACTGTCGTTTTCTCGAAGCCATTTGCAGGCATTGCGAGAAACGGGGGCACATCACCAAAGTGTGCCAGAACAAGAAGCACTACAGCCCGCGGCGATGAGATGCCAGCCCCCGACGGAGAGACAGCACCCCCACCAGGACCCAAGATAGGCAGACGGAGAACCGCTGGAGCCAGGAAGGTCGGAACAGGTGACTCCAGGAGACGAGACAGAGGGAGGAAACGCACCAGACTGTCGTCATCGGCCATTCCTCCACCAGCGACGCCAGAAAGGTATATGTGATGGTCAGGATAGAAGACCAGCAATGCGACATGGAGGTGGACTCAGGGTCTTTCCTCTCAATGGTCTCCTGGCGCACACTCAAACACCAGGTCCCCACCATCCACCGCCAAGAACTGGAAAACCAAACACTAACCCTCAAAGACTATCAAGGAAACCGAATCCCTGTAGTCGGGAGAGGCCATTTTAAAGTCACTTTCAAGGGCCACACAGAAGTGCTACCCCTGACGATTGTCGATCGAGACCAGCCGAGCCTGTTGGGACTACAGTGGTTCACACCCCTGGGCATCGAGGTAACCGGCATACACCACATTGCAGAGGCAGACTGGGAAGCAGCACTCATGAGGGACTTCCGGGAAGTTTTCGACGACCAACTAGGCAAGTACCGAGGGTCCCCTATTGCATTTAACATAGACCCAACCATCGCCCCAATCCGCCTTAAGCCCAGGTGAGTGCCATTTGCACTCAAGCCCAAGATCGATGAGCAACTCGATAAGCTCATCGCGCAAGGGGTGCTGGAACTGATCGATCATGCCCAGTAGGAGACCCCAATTGTCACCCCCATCAAGCCAGATGGGTCAGTGAGAATTTGTGGTGACTACAAGGCCACCCTAAACCATGCACTCCAACAAAGCGCATATCCCGTCCCAGTAGTCCAGCATCTTCTGCACTCACTGGGGGAAGGCTGGATCTTCGCAAAGCTTGACCTGGCGCAAGCCTATCACTAACTGCCGGTCGACGCCGCAACAGCAGAAGCCCAAACCATCGTAATGCACTGAGGGGTTTTCCGCTGCAACCGGCTCCAGTTTGGAGTCAGCGTGGCACCAGGAGTATTCCAAAGCCTTATGGAAAGACTCCTCCAGGGAATAGAAGGGGTGGTGCCCTACTTTGATTATGTCTTGATGGCCGCGAAAAATGAGAAACAACTAGAAGCCAGGCTGAGGGAGGTACTGCAGAGGTTCAGAGATTCAGGACTTAAAGTAAAGAAAGGGAAGTGCCAGCTACGGGCCGAAAGGGTCGAATTTCTGGGGTACCTCCTAGACAAACAAGGGATTCACCCCACAGAAAAGAAGCTGAGAGCCACAAGGGAAGCACCGCAACCAAAAAACAAAATGGAATTACAGGCTTTTTTGGGACTGTTAAACTTTTACAATGTCTTCCTACCTCAAAAGGCGACCGTGGCAGAACCGCTACATAGGCTGTTAGATAAAACAGCCACCTGGACCTGGGGAGCACGGGAGGAGAGCGCTTTCAACAACACAAAGAACCTGCTAACATCCGACACGGTACTAATCCAGTACAGCGAGACTCTGCCATTGACGGTAACTTGCGACGCGTCACCATTCGGAATCGGCGCCATCCTCAGCCACCAGCTACCAGACGGGAGGGAAGCACCCATCGCTTTCTCATCAAGGACACTTTCAAAGCCAGAGCAGAACTACAGCCAGCTCGACAAAGAGGCCCTAGCAGTCGTTGCCGTCGTCAAGAAATTCCACGAATACCTTTACGGTAGGACTTTTACAATCATCACGGATCACAAGCTGCTACTAGGAATCTTGGCGGGGGACAGGGCCACTCCAAACATTCTATTGCCAAGAATGACAAGGTGGTCCGAATTCCTAGCAGCATACAATTACCAGCTGATACACTGGCCCGGCAAGGACATCGCCCATGCAGACACCCTAAGCCGGTCACTCTTACCGGACTGGGAAGATGACCCAGCACCCACAACAGAGGTACTCCAAATTGGGACAATATCCAACCCACTCGTGACCGCGCCAGACATTGCCAGAGAAACAAATAAAGACAGATGGCTGGCGCGAGTCTTGAGCTGGGTGGGAAAAGGGTGGCCAGAAGGGGACATAGACGAACTATTTAGACCCTTCCGGAACAGACAAACCAAACTCTTTATCGAAAAGGGCTGCATACTTTGGGGGGACAGAGTGGTAATTCCTGAAAAATTACAGGAAAAGGTATTGGGAATGTTGCATGAGGGGCACCCAGGGATGGTTAAGATGAAAAGCCTGGCCAGAAGCTACGCATGGTGGCCAGGAATGGATAAACAAATCGAAACCTGGGTTGCCAAATGCAAACAATGCCAAGAGTCCAGAGCCAATCCACCCGCCGCCCCAACCCAAGAGTGGGAAAAACCAAGAGGTCCGTGGTCCAGAATTCATATAGACTTCGCGGGGCCAACCAAGGGACACATGTACCTTATCACAGTAGATGCTTACTCCAACTGGCTGGAGGTAAGCACTATGAAGTCAACCACAACGGAAGCGGTGATAAGGAAACTGAGCAAACTTTTCGCTACGCACGGCCTGCCAGATGTAATAGTGTCAGACAATGGGCCCCAGTTCACCGCACTGGCGTTTGAACAATTTCTGGCAGGCCAAGGGATATGCCATGCATTAACTGCATGGCAAACCCGGCAGCGAACGGGTGGGCGGAACGCATGGTCCAATACACCAAGAAAGCTATCCAGAAAATAGAAACAGCCACTATACAGGACAAAATCAATAAAATGCTCCTCATTCAACACATCACACCTAGCGCAACCACAAACAAAAGCCCGGCAGAACTAATGATGGGCCGGAAACTACGCTCTACACTAGACAGAATGCACCCAACATATAACCCAGACAAACCCCCAGGTTCCTCCAGCAAACACAGAACATTCAACATAGGGGACCCAGTATACGCCAAAAATCTCACAGGAGAACCCCTCTGGGTACCAGCTACAATCACCCAGATAACCGGGCCCCTATCATACCGATTGGAAACTAGCGACGGGAAAAACTGAAAACGGCACATAAACCAACTGAGGTCAAGAATAGCCACCACAACCAGCCAAACACCCAAACAAGAAATTAGAAGGGGGGGGAAATCGGTAAGCGAAGAGAACCAACTAAGGCAAGCAGAACACCCCCCACCTAGAATAAATAAACCAATAAACCGATGCTACTCACCTGTAGACGCAGGACCAATGGAGCACGAAACCCCGGAGTCTTCACCTGGAAGGAGCAGCCAAACCAGCTCACCCGGCCAGGAACAGCCCAGCGGGAGCAGAAGCAGCAGCTCAACCAGCCCAGGAGAACCGGGAGGGAGCGCCACCAAGAAAGGCCCAGCTCAACGTTCCAGGCGGTTCCTTCCCAAGGAACCGGAGCAACAGAGGAGGCATCCAAACTGGTCGACGACCACACCAGAACTGAACCGTGCAGGTCAAGGAGGCAGGGAAAAAGCCCCGCCTACCTACGCGACTACATCACTACGCACCGCAGGACAAAACCAAGAGGGGAGGGGTGTACAGTATTAGCATACTCAGAAACCCTCACATCCGATTGGTCAGGACCAGCAGAGACCTGATTGGTCAACAGGTCAGCCGTGATTGGAGCGCTAGGAATCTACCGCGATTGGATGTGCCGATCGCGGGAGATTCAAAGTGCTGCCATTGGCTGCCGAGCCGCGAGCCAGCACTATATGAAGGGCTGCCGCGGCTCGCATCCCCAGACCTTTACCTAAACCTAATAAAGAGCTGAACTCACAGAATGGTCTTGCATCTCTGTCGAACCGATCCGCCTCCGATCTAACACAGACTTTGTGCATTTGTATATAGACACTTGAGATCTTTATGTCTGACGCTGTGTTTACTGTCTACATAACCTGTGTTGTGCCTGCCTGCCCCTACTTTCTTGCCACCTGTTTGATTAGTGCACATGGTATGGCACTCACTATTAAATGCTTGGTTTTGGTTGGCCTCAAGGTTGATAATCTTACCTGTACAAACATTTATTTTGCATGCACTGGTACCCTTATTAGTTTTATGTTGCTGGGGACAGAGATGTTCTGAATCCATTAATTCTCTGTCCCCACTATTCAGTTTAAATGTTTATCCAGGAAATCTGTGAATTTAATGCCAAGTAGTCCCTTTCTTTGATGGATGCAAACCATCTCTTTTGTACAGTTTTTCATTGGACCAGCTGCAGACATCATGACTAATAAAACCAAAGCCTTCCTTTTTAAACCACACCTTTAGCCACACATTAAACTCTGCTACACGCTGCCCTTTCCCTTTTGGTTCCTTTCACACTGGTAGAACCTCTGAAAAGATAAGCCTACAGCCCATATTACTAAGTTCATACCCCAAGCTCTGGAAGTCTTTCTGAACAGAAAGTACATCCTTCAGGGACAGATCATTTGTACCAAGATGTATAATAGCATCAACATCACAGTCTTTGCTGGCATTCTTGATTATCTTAAGAATACGCTTCTTGTCTCTGCTGGCAGTAGCACCTGGCAGATACCTGACCTCTTTCAAAACCTCAGTATTCTTTCCTAAATTTACATCCCTTACAATTGAGTCCCCAACCAGAAGGTGGCTTCTCTTTTTGGATGCCTTGCTCTTCTTGTGTGACTCGTGCATAATACCTGATTCACACTTTCTCCTTTCCAAAGTAAGTTCTTCTTCTAGGACCATGATCCCTGGCTTACTTACTTGAGTTATCATTATCACAACTACCTTGACCTGTCACTTTAGTGTCCCTATTAAGGTCAGCAAGGGCATTGTATCTGTTACGCTGGGACACAGCAAAAGTTTTGTGTTTATGGTCCACAGCTCTCACCCTGCCAGATCCCACGGTTGTCCATACTGCCCTTTTCCTGTAGGATCTTTGGGGTAGTGGGGGCTGGTAGCAGGGCAGCTCAATAGATGGCTGGATTGGGCACCTAATTTCTGCTTGGAGAACACAGATTAGAGATTCTAGATAGGTAATCTCTCCATGTAGACTGGTAATTTTTTTTACAAAGAGGACAGTGTCCAAGTTTGAAAAGAGTACTGCGAAAGACAGCTGTAAAACAAGTATTGCACTGAACCAAGCCGGTCATTCTTAAATAAAATAAAATCACCATCTCAAGCACACTTACCCTAAATGTCTTACTGGTATTCTTGGTTTATAATTATATGATTCGCGTGCTATTAGGCGTGCGGGTTGCTATCTTTCTCCTTTCCACTCACTCTCTGCTTCCTTCACAAGCAGCCAGCAGCTCCTCCCACAACCTCTGGGAATTTGAAATCTATTCCAGGGGCTAACTGCACATCTCCAAAACTGGCAGGGCAAGCAGCTGCCACATATAAAAAGGCAGCAAACCCCCCACCTTCCTTCACACGGCTGCTGTTCCCTAGTCTGGTAATAAAACGTCTTCATGTTGAAAGGTCACTCAGTGCACTGTTGTTAGCCTGTAAATGTGCTTATTTTAGGGGGAGGACCCCCAGCAAATTCTCCGTCCTTCCTGTTCCTCTAAAGATTGCAGCAACTTTGGAAATGGGAATTGTTGTGAATCAATAAATCCTTAATAAAGATTATTAAGAGCTTGAAGCAAAGTGCAGGGTTCTGGCCCTGCACTTCTGATTGGCCGATAATAGCGACATTGGATTGGTCCGTTCAGGAGAATCTGATTGGCTATTAACGAGCCTCTGTCATTGGTTAATGGAGCTAGCGCTCCCTGTGTTTTCATTGGTTAAATAAGTTAAGAGTTGCCTATATAAAGGGGCCCATCGTGGCCATTGTGCTGAGCTGTTTTCACATGTAAATAAAGAGTTTGAAGTTCACTGTTTCACTGGCTCGTCTCCATCCTTGCACCCATGCACAGAACTATAACAGGAATAACATGAGGGGACATTTTTATCATGCTTGGTGGACATGAAAGAGAAAAAAGCTAAAAAATTTCAGATGCATAATGCACGCTTTGATATGGAGGATTTTAAAGATTAATATCCAATTGAAGCCAGAACTTTTCCATTCAGGATGAATGGATAAGAAGAAGAAAAATAATAATAGCAGACGAATGGAAGATTATTTCAAGATGAGCATTAAGACTCTCTCAAGTTAACAGCTTCTAGCAAAATCCATGTGGTTTTCTTGGCAAATGAAATGCCACTGGAGAGCCCATTTACAACAATTTGAAGTTTCAACGGCACTGGGGGGAAAAAATATTAGCACTTACGACCACAGCAGCATTCCCCAGAGCAGAGGTGGTGAATTTAGCAGATTCTGGCCAGTTCTGGAGAACCAGTAGCAGAAATTTTGAGCAGTTCAGAGAACCGGCCAATCCCACTTTTGACTGGCCCTGCCAACCTCATCTCTTCTCCGCCTCCCATTGAGTCCCAGCTGATTGGCTGGGTCTTCTTTTGGTTTCCCTGCACAGGAGAACGGAGCTGGAAAGCAGGCTAGTGGAGTGGGGAGGGAATGGGGATTTTACAGTATATCCTTCTCCTGCCACGCCCACCAAGCCACACCCACCAAACCACGCCCACAGAACCGGTAGTAAAAAACAAATTGAATCCCACTCCTGGCTCAGGGAGGGAAGAAGGAAAGGAAAGAAAATGGGAAAGAGGGAAGCAACGAAGGGAGGGAAGGACAAAGGAAGGAAGGAAGGAAGGAAGGAAGGAAGGAAGGAAGGAAGGAAGGAAGGAAGGAAGGAAGGAAGGAAGGAAGGAGATGGGAATAGGGAGGGAGGGAAGAAAGAAGGAAGGAAAGAGGAGAGGATGTTAGGAATAACCATAGTTACCTAACATTGTTTGGGTAAATAATATATAAACCATGATAGCAAAGTTTAAATGTGTTTTCACTTTAAACTCTAAATGATATAATTTGGGTGCAGTTGAGAAACTGCCATAAGAGGGAGCTAGAGAACCTGGACTGCTGCTGGATTGATGATTGATTGTTCTGCGTGTTCCCTGTTGCTGAGGTCAAGGAGAAAAGAGTTTTGAATGCTGCATATCTAATCTACTGTGAGAAGATATTTACTGGACTGATTTATGGATTGACATTGTAAGTTAACTGAATTTTTTTTTTTTTTTGACACTGGATTTTTGCAATTGAACAATCTCCGGACTGAACTGACTGAACACTATTGAATGATATTTGGACTGTTTGACCCTGCTAAACTCTTAATGGAATAAACTATTCAACTAAGACAGTGTATCCGTTTTTACTGAGTGTGTAAACTAAAAAACGCTTTCGCTCATATTCACCTGACTGCCTGACTGCTGGGCACATTCTGCTAGGGTATATCCCTAACACTGGTTATGGGCCCAGGCTGCACAGTCAGACTAACCAGGATATAACAGGCTTATATAAATTGAGAGTTAGTGTAGTTACACAATACTGTGAACCGACAGCTGTGTTTTATTAGTTTATTATAGTTTAATATCCAAAGAAAAATGGCATAAGTCAATTTACCAAGTTTGTCTCTAATATCCACACTGGATGGAAAAAACTATGTTTCATGGTATATGAAATGCAGTCTACTTCTACACAGAGAAGGTTTGTGGGGTATAATTCAAAACCCACCAGAGGTAGATGATTGGGATCCGGAAGATGAGAATGATGCCCAGAAAATACATGAATATAAACATGAATATATATGTTCGAGACAGTGTAGGAGCACATATAAATCTTACATGGAAACTGTTCAGAACATATCTTCAAAAGAATGGAGACATGTTGACTCATATAAACACAAAGAAGAGGATTTTTCAGGAACTGCATGAAAAAGAACTTATCTTCACAGAACTGCATCAGGTTTATATAATTTTGTCTTCGTTAGATGAGAGCTATGATGACTATGTAACTTCACTGGAAGTACTGCCAAAAGATAACCTCATATTAACTGACATTACTGGCAGATTACTTGAAGAAGCCAGGAGAAGGCTTGAAAGGGATCAACTCAGAAGGGAACAACCACAAGAAGAGAAATTATCTTCAACAGCCTATATAATTAAAAAATGTTTTAATTGTGGAGGAAAAGGACATTTGGCTAGATTCTGCAAAAAAGGAAAACGCCAGAATGCCAAAAGGCATCAAAACGATGAAATTTTTTTTGAAATAGCCATGTATAGCAGCAAAATTATAAATAATAATTTATGGGTTGTAGATAGTGGAGCATCGCACTGCATAACAAAAGATAAGAAAAGATTTATTAAGATGTCAACGAGTTCACAACAGATACCGTTAGCTAATGGCTGGAAAATGAAAGCAAAAGCTGAAGGTATTGCACATTGTTCGTGTATAAAAGAAAATGTTAAAATGTTATATGTACCACAACTTAAGTTTAATTTGCTTTCAGTTAGAGTTTTGATTAAACTAGGTGACATAGTTACCTTTAGGGGAGAAAACTGCGTAATAGAAAAGGAAGGTAAAAAAGTGACTGCAACTTTAAAAGATGAATTGTATGTATTGAATGATAATCAATTAGAGGTGGCTAATACAGTGTATAATAATGTTAAGCCTCATGACGAATGCATACATTTGCTACACAGACGTTTAGGGCATATAAATTTTAAAATGCTCAAGCAAACGGTTGAACTGTCTGAAGGTATAAAACTGAAGCCTTGCAGTAAGTATTTGCACTGCAATACTTGTAGTAAAGAAAAGAGCAAGGTAATACTAGCAAATAGAATTAATGGATTTAAAACTAAAGAACCTCTAGAGGTCATATTTGCTGATATTATAGGTCCTAAAAAACCTAGTATGGGAGTTGCTTGTTATATATTAAGCATAATGGATCATTACTCAAGATATGGTTTCTGTTATTTAATGAAGAGTAAAACGGAAACATATCAGAATTTCTTTAATTGGTTGAAGTTTGCTGAAAGAAAACCTAAAAGAAAACTAGTAACTCTTGTAACTGATAATGGTACAGAATTTATAAATAAGAAATTCCAAAATAGACTGAAGATGGCAGGTGTTGAACATAAAAAATCTGCACCATATAGGCCACAACATAATTCTTTTATAGAAAGATGAGGCCAAACAATACAGGCAATGGCTCGTACTATGTTGTCGGATTCAGGATTACCTGAAACTTTGTGGGGAGAAGCAATAATGTGTGGTAATCATATATTAAATAATGTTGTTAACAAAACAACAGGTGAATTATCATTCACGCGGTGGCATGGTAGAAAACCTGACCTAAGCTACATGCAAACATTTGGAGCACCAGCATGGGTGCACATTCCTACACAACTGAGACATAAGGGGCAGCATAGGGCTAAAAAGTTATTCTTTGTAGGTTATGAATCTAATCACAAATCATACAGATTCTGGGGAAAAGGTACATCTAGCGTTTACTGTAGTGCTAGTGTACAATTCCTTGAACAGGTAGGATGGGAAAAACTGGACCAAGATTCAAGTGAGGATATAATCATAGAAACCTATAGAAGATCAAAACAATATATCAGTAAGCAAAAGAGTACAATTAAAGAAGAAGTACAGGAAGAGCTCATAAAACCAGAACAGGAAAGAATAGATGAACAGGATGAGGCAGATAACCAGGAACAAGTAGTCGATGAAAGTCCACCTGTAAGCCCTGTAATACCTTGACGTTCAACACGTGAAACCAGACCACCTGACAGGTACCAAGCAAGTGTAGTTTGCCAAGTTAGTAAAGTTCCAACTACTGTTGAAGAACTTAGAATGTATCCTGCAAAGGATCAAGAAAATTGGCATAGAGCGATGGAGAAGGAACTAAATTCACTGAAACAAATGGAAGTTTATGAAAATGTTAAATTACCTCCAGGTAAAAAATCCATTGGCTGTAAATGGATATTGAAATTGAAAACAGGTAAACATGGAACTGTTACCCATAAGGCTAGGTTGGTAGCTCAAGGATTTAATCAAACTGCAAGTGATTATGATGAAGTATTTGCACCGAGTCTAAAAGCAACAACCTTGAGAGCAGTTTTAGTGTGGGCAGCTAAGAAGAACTATATCATAAATCACTTAGATGTAGAAACTGCCTATCTGCATGCACCATTGCAGCACACAATATACCTAAAGAAACCTGTAGGAATTAAGAATGATAGAACAAATAATGACTGTTGGAAGCTTAAAAAGAGTCTCTATGGATTAAAACAATCTGGTTACGAATGGAACCAATATATTGTTAAGGAGTTAACCAATATAGGGTTTGAAGCAGGTTTAGCTGATTCATGTTTATTTAAGAGAGAGACTAATGGAACAGTATCATTGTTATTATTATTCACTGATGATATTGCCTTAATCACAAAAACTAATAATGAAGCTACTGAAATAATATCATTATTAGGTAAGAAGATAAAAATAAAACAATTAGGAGAGATAAAGCAGTATCTAGGATTAACTACAAATAAAACCAAAGGTGGCTATAAGATATCTCAGGAGGATAAGATTTATCAATTACTAAAAACATACAAGATGGAACTTTGTAAGCCGGCTAAAACTCCAATGAGTCAAGAATTTAGCCACACTGATGTTCAAGGTCCAAAGTTTGATAAAACTATCTATCAATCGCTAATTAGTAGTTTATCATACATTAGTAATTGGTCAAGGCCAGATATTGCGTATAGCGTTAATCAATTGGCATGATTCAACGCTGAACCTACTGAACAACACTGGCAAGCGACAAAGCGTATCTTAAGATATCTTAAAAGGACAATGCATTATGCATTGTATTTGGAGCCAAAAGATGATCTGATTTTAAGTGCATATGCTGATGCAAGTTTTGCAACAGACATGAACACTAGGAAATCAACTTCAGGTACGGCTATACTGTTAGGAAAGGCACTGATTGGTTGGAGGTCAATTAGACAGCAACACTTAAGTATGTCTACAATGGAAGCAGAATTTTCATGTCTATCTTTGTTGTGTACTGATTTAATTCTTTATAAACAATTGTTAATGGATATGGGAATAAATGCAAATGATTCCATTGTAGTATATGAGGAGCCATATGAATGGCTACTAATATTGTTGTGAAAACGAGAACTAAGCATACAGATCTTAGATATCTAAATGTAAGGCAATCTGTAAGACTGGAATATTGTATGTCTGAAGAAAATATAGCTGATCAATTTACGAAGGCCCAAGGTTCAATCAAACACAAAGAAAGTTGTAATGAATATGGGTTAAGATTGTAAAGAGATGTATATATTTTATGTTACCCAAAAGGGGAGTATGTTAGGAATAACCATAGTTACCTAACGTTGTTTGGGTAAATAATATATAAACCATGATAGCAAAGTTTAAATGTGTTTTCACTTTAAACTCTAAATGATATAATTTGGGTGCGGTTGAGAAACTGCCATAAGAGGGAGCTAGAGAACCTGGATTGCTACTGGATTGATGATTGATTGTTCTGCGTGTTCCCTGTTGCTGACCTCAAGGAGAAAAGAGTTTTGAATGCTGCATATCTAATCTACTGTGAAAAGATATTTACTGGACTGATTTATGGATTGACATTGTAAGTTAACTGATTTTTTTTTTTTTTTTTTGACACTGGATTTTTGCAATTGAACAATCTCCGGACTGAACTGACTGAACACTATTGAATGATATTTGGACTGTTTGACCCTGCTAAACTCTTAATGGAATAAACTATTCAACTAAGACAGTGTATCCATTTTTACTGAGTGTGTAAACTAAAAAATGCTTTCTCTCATATTCGCCTGACTGCCTGACTGCTGTGCACATTCTGCTAGGGTATATCCCTAACAGAGGTTGAGGGAGGGAAGGAAACAAATGAAAAATGAAAGAAGGGAGAATGGGAAGAAGGAAGGGAGGATGGGAAGAAGGGAGGGAGAAGATGGGAATAGGGAGGGAGGGAAGAAAGAAGGAAGGAAAGAGGAGAGGTTGAGGGAGGGAAGGAAACAAATGAAAAATGAAAGAAGGGAGGATGGGAAGAAGGAAGGGAGGGAGGGGGGAAGGGAGGAGATGGGAATAGGGAGGGAGGGAAGAAAGAAGGAAAGAAAGAGGAGAGGTTGAGGGAGGGAACAAATGAAAAATGAAAGAAGGGAGGATGGGAAGAAGGAAGGGAGGTAGGAAGGGAGGAGATGGGAATAGGGAGGGAGGGAAGAAAGAAGGAAGGAAAGAGGAGAGGTTGAGGGAGGGAAGGAAACAAATGAAAAATGAAAGACAGGAGGAAGGAAGGAAGGAAGGAAGGAAGGAAGGAAGGAAGGAAGGAAGGAAGGAAGGAAGGAAGGAAGGAAGGAAGGAAGGAAGGAGGAAATTTGAAGTTACAATCAGAGGTGGTGAATTCAGCAGGTTCTGACCAGTTCTGGAGAACCAGTAGTGGAAATTTTGAGTAGTTCGGAGAACCGGCAAATACCGCCTCTGACTGGCCCTGCCCCCATCTCTTCTCTGCCTCCCATTGAGTCCCAGCTGATCGGCTGGGTCTCCTTTGGTTGCCCTGCACAGGAGAATGGAGCTGGAAAGCAGGTTAGTGGGGTGGGGAGGGAAGGGGGATTTTGCAGTATATCCTTCCCCTGCCACGCCCACAGAACCAGTAGTAACAAATTTTTGAATCCCACCACTGCCCCAGAGTCATGCGATTAAAATTCGGACTCTTGGCAACTGGCATGGACTTACGACAGTTGCAGCCTCCTGGGGGGAGGGGTCATGTCATCACCATTTGTCACCTTCCCAGCCAGCTTTCCGACAAGCAAAATCAACTGCGGGGGATCCAGAGTCACTTAATGACCATGTGACTCACTTAATGGTGAAAAATGTTGGATGGGATTCATTGAAGAAGAAACTTGTTTAGCAACAGATGTTTGTATACTTCATAAGTCGAGGATTTTAGATACTTTCTGTTGTGAATTAATAAAACTGAATTAATAAAAGTGCTTAATAAAGATTATTAAAACCTTTAGAAAAGTGCAGGGTTCTGACCCTGCATTTCTGATTGGCCGATAATAACGACATCTGATTGGTCCATTCAGGAGAATCTGATTGGCTATTAGCGGGCCTCTCTCATTGGTTAAGGGAACTAATGCTTCCCATTTCTTATTGGTTATTTGATCAGCAGCTTGCCTATAAAAAGGGCTGTTGCTGCCGTAGTTTTTGCTCTGTTCCACAATGTTAAATAAAGAGTTGAAGTTCACTGTTCATCATCTCGTCTCCAATCCTTGCGCCCATTCGCAGAACATAACACTGGCGACGAGGATGGGATTTGGAGACATCAGAGCTGACTGAGCACTACAGAGCGCCAAACAGAGCACGTGGCTGAAGATGCACCAACGGCTGAACCATGTCTAGCTGCGTTATACCACCCACTCCATTTGACCCGGCACACGAAGACTGGGACTCATATATGGACCGATTCCAGATGTTTCTGGAGACCAACAACTTAAAGGATGCCACTACCAGAAAGAAGCGAGCGGTATTCCTAACTCACTGCGGGCCAACCGTGTTTAAGATGGCCAAGGCACTAGCCAAACCAGCTGAGGTGAAGTCCATGGACTGGGACGTCCTCGAGCCCCTTCTATGGGCCCACTACGCACTGACCGTACCAACACTTGTTCGAAGGCATGAATTTTATCCAAGAGACCAGCAGAAGGGAGAAAGCGTTGCGGATTTCATAGCGGATCTCCGGAATTTGGGAGGCCTCTGCGGGTTCGCTGACCTCGAAGAGGCCCTGAGAGACCGAATAATTCTGGGATTAGATGCACCACACGTGCAGAGTAAGCTGATGGCGAAAGGCGACATTAGCCTTGCAGATATCATCGCTGATGCTACTGCAGCAGAAGCAACCAGGAAGTCGGCTGCATGAATGCGCCACACCCACGCCCCACTCCGCCAAATCGCCAGCAAAATCTCACCTCACCTGGAGGGACAGGCAACGACAGCCCACCACGAGGACCTCGAATCGTCATCAGAAAGCGATGAAGAAGACGTCAACAGGCTCCGGTCTGAATGAGACCAACACCATCAACATAACCAGAGAGTACAGTACCAATGCGCTGGTTGTGGGGCAAACCACCCACGATCAGACTGCAAATTCCTCGACGCACTCTGCTATGTATGTGGGAAAAGAGGTCACATCGGAAGAGTTTGTAGAAGCAAGCAAGGATCCAACCCACCTTAGAGGGAGACCAACTACCGCCAGCCCACAGGAAGTCATCCTGTGAATCGAGAAAACTTAACCCACCAATGGAACAACCACTCTTACAGAAACAAACCACTAGCCCAATCAATGAAGCAGGAAGAGGCACACCAAACCATTGCGATTGGTCACGCCTCATCATTAGACGCCAAGAAGATCCGGGTGAAAGTCACCATCGAAAACCAGCCATGCCTGATGGAAGTCAATTCCAGATCGTCCCTCTCGATGGTTTCCTGGAAGACCCTTAAACAATTAATCCCCACCGTCCGGCGGCAAGACCTCAGATTCCAAAGAATCATACTTAAAGACTATCAGGGAAATCGAATTCTAGTCGTTGGATCCAGCAAAGTCCATGTCTCATTTAAAAATCGTACTGCATCCCTACCACTGACCATAGTCGACCGGGATCGGCCTAGCTTGTTAGGCCTCCAGTAGTTCACCCCACTTGGAATTGAAGTAGCCGGCATTCACCGAACCAACAGTGATGACTGGGAAGAGGCCATCATCCGAGAGTTCCAGGACGTCTTTACAGAGAAATTAAGCAAGTGCAAGGGGACCCCGATATCATTTAACCTTAACCCCAAGGTAGCTCCCATCCGCCTTAAGCCTCGTCAAGTTCCATTTGCCCTTAAACCAAAGATTGACGAGTAGCTTGATAAATTGATAGCTCAGGGTGTGTTAGAACCAAGCGATCACACTCCCTGGGAAACCCCAATCGTAACACCCATCAAGCCGGATGGATCATTAAGAATTTATGGGGATTACCGAGCCACTCTGAATCATGTCCTTCAGCAGAACGCTTACCCGGTACCGGTGGTACAACACCTCCTCCATTCCCTGGGGGGCAGAAAAGTCTTCACTAAATTGGATTTAGCACAGGCATACCAACAACTGCCTGTAGACAAAAAAACGGCAGAGGCACAAATGATCGTTACGCACCGAGGTGCATTTAAGTGCAACCGACTCCAATTCGGAGTGAGCGTGGCCCCAGGAATTTTTCAGAGCTTGATGGAGAGACTACTACAGGGTATAAAAGGGGTTGTACCTTATTTTGATGACGTTCTAATTGCTGTTCCAACTAGAGAAATACTAACGGAGCACCTGAGGTTAGTTCTCCAGAAATTTAAAGACTCTGGCCTTAAAGTAAAAAAAAATAAGTGTCAACTATGTATGGATAAGGTAGAATTTTTGGGGTACTTAATCGATAAACAAGGCATTCACCCCACCAATAGCAAGCTTAGGGCAATCAAAAATGCTCCAAGGCCCCGAAATAAGACTGATCTCCAAGCTTTCCTGGGCTTTATCAATTTCTACAACGTGTTCCTGCCCCATAAAGTGACCGTAGCCAAGCCCCTACATCGTCTGTTGGACAAAAAGGTAACCTGGGTCTGGGGACACCGAGAGGAACATGCGTTCCGACAAGTAAAAAAATTATTGACTTCAGACGCTGTTTTGATGCAGTATAATGAGACTTTGCCTTTAACGATTATATGTGATGCATCACCATTCGGAGTGGGTGCCATTTTGAGCCATGTGTTACCAAACGGTAGTGAAGCCCCTATTGCCTACTTTTCAAAAACGCTATCAAAAGCTGAACGTAACTATGGTCAAATCGATAAAGAGGCTCTTGCTGTCGTTTCTGCTGTTAAACGATTTCGTGAATATATTTACGGGCAAGTTTTTACTATAGTCACCAACCACAAACTTTTGCTGGGGATTATAGCGGGGGATAAGCCAACCCCTTATATCTTATCTCGCAGAATGACTCGCTGGTCGGAATTCTTGGCTGCATATAATTATAAATTGCAACACCGCCCGGGGAAAGCCATCCCCCACGCTGACGCACTAAGCCGTGCACCACTTCCAGAAACCGTTGACGACCCAGCTCCAACTGTCGCGACGCTCCAAATTGAAACACTTCAATCACCACCACTGACAGCTCGAGATATCGCGATCGAAACCAAACGCGATCCCGTTTTGGCGCGAGTTCTTAGCTGGGTCGAGTGAGGATGGCCATTGGATCAAATCCCTGACAACTTCAGTCCCTTCAAGAATCGACAGACGGAACTGTTTTCACAGAAAGGCTGCATCATTTGGGGGGATAGAGTTGTCGTCCCAGAGCGGCTGCAACAAGCGGTATTGAAAACCTTGCATGAAGGCCACCCCGGCATAGTGCGCATGAAGGCGCTCGCACAAAGCTATGTGTGGTGGCCGGGTATTGACAAACAAATCGAGGCCTGGGTAAAGACTTGTTGCAAATGCCAGGAAGTTAGCAATGCCCCACCGAAAGCAACCCCAACAGAATGGGAAACACCCAGGGGACCATGGTCCCGTATTCATATTGACTTTGCAGGACCTACTAAAGGACACACATTCCTAGTAACGGTGGATGCCTACTCAAACTGGCTTGAAATCCATGAAATGAAAAGTACCACAACAGAATCGGTCATCAGGAAATTGGACAGATTATTTGCAATCCATGGACTTCCAGACATTCTGGTAACCGACAATGGGCCCCAGTTTACTGCGCTTTCTTTTGAACAGTATTTGGTGGACCGTAGTATTCGCCATGCGCTAACTTCGCCGGTGCATCCTGCGTCCAATGGAAGAGCCGAGCACATGGTACAATTCGTCAAAAAAACCCTACATAAAATGGACTATGGTGATATTGAAGATAAGATTAACCGGATACTCCTCCTTCAACACATCACTCCACACAGCGTGACCAACAAAACTCCGGCCGAATTGTTAATGGGACGAAAACTCTACTCCCACCTTGACCGATTACACCCATCGTACGAACCAGAAAAACCACTCGGATCCAGTGGGAAATGCCGCGAATTCCAGATAGGTGACTTAATCTTCGCTAAAAACTTTTCGGGCGATCCGTTGTGGTTCGAGGCAACTGTAATCCAAGTCACAGGACCCAGGTCGTTCCGAGTAAAAAGTCATGACAGAAGAATATGGAAGCGCCATATTGATCAGCTGCATTCGAGGTTGCAACCTCGTTTCTGTGACTCCGGTAACTTCCAAACTGAGGGGGGAGGAGATGCTGAGGAGACCGAGTTCAAAATGACAGAAAGCATGAGTGGAAGAAGTGAGCATTCGGAGGAATCAGAGAGGGTGGTGGACTTGCCTCAAAGAGACACCTCGTCAGAAGCAAGCCCACAAAGGCAGGAGGACAACGAAGACAATAGCGGTACCGAATTTTAAAATGAAGGACCGGAGGCAACCTACTCGCCAGAAAACGTCCCACCCAAACAAGATTATAAACAAGTACCGGGGGGACAGCGAAAATCTAACAGACAATCTAAACAACCTGCCTACCTCAAAGATTACATCACCGCACCCCTTAAACGGAACCCGGGGGGAAGGGGTGTTGTGAATTAATAAAAAGTGAATTAATAAAAGTGCTTAATAAAGATTATTAAAACCTTTAGAAAAGTGCAGGGTTCTGACCCTGCACTTGTGATTGGCCAATAATAGCAACAACTGATTGGTCCGTTCAGGAGAATCTGATTGGCTATTAGTGGGCTTCTCTCATTGGTTAAGGGAACTAATGCTTCCCGGTTTTTATTGGTTATTTGATCAGCAGCTTGCCTATAAAAAGGGCTGTTGCTGCCGTAGTTTTTGCTCTGTTCCACAATGTTAAATAAAGAGTTGAAGTTCACTGTTCATCGTCTCGTCTCCAATCCTTGTGCCCATGCGCAGAACTTAACACTTTCTAGAACAGTATTTTGACTTTCAAGGCCCAACTCAGAGATTTGGAGGGTTTCTTGTGGTCTCCAGAGATGGGATTCTATAGAACCGGTTGTTACAATTCTGCACAGTTTGGAGAACCAGCAAATGGCACCACTGGCTCAATTCTGCTTCTATTTTTTTTGATGTCATCCTGCTTTTTGTCTTACCATTTTATTACTCTTGTTAAAACATTTGGAGCTCCACTAAAATCCAAAACAGCATATTAACTATTTTTTACTGCCTGAGAGATTAATTAAGTAATTGATACAGTGCGGTGCCTTTTTCCAAAGATTTAAAAATGCAGGCAATGTTTTCCAGGCATCAAAAGAAAAATAACTCATTTTCCTTCTGTTCCAAATAATTCTAATTTCTTCCTTAAGCCGAAGAAGAGCAGTTTTCCAGATTTCTTCCGTGCGCAGATTCCTTCTACCATTACACAAACGGAGTCCTGCGAAATAAACAACTTTGATAGCTTCAAGGAAACACAAATCCTTTTGTGTGTGTGTGTGTGTGTGTTGGTGGTGGTGGTGGCGCAAATGTTTTGTTATTAAATCCACTAGTTTTGCTGTTTTTTCGGAACTCTGCCACAAAGTTTTATGCAACTAAATTTGCAAGATTTTCCGCCGCCCCCCCAAAACGGATCCTTTGACACAGCACTGTTGGGTTTATTGAAAAGTATCCAATTGCATCTTATCAAAAATATGCACACACACACAAACACACACACACACACACACACACGAGAAGAACAACAACACAGAGATAGGGGGAAAGTTTGTTCTTAAAAATAAAAAAACCTTGCCCAGATTAAATTTACATAAGAAATAAAAACAACAGGGGGAATGATGTTTAAAAAAAGAATTTGTGTAAACAACTACAAAGATCACTGAAAGGGAGGTTGTGTACTGAGGCTCCAGTTATGTGAAGGAAAGCTGTGAATGAAAACAGATGCACAGCTTTTCAAACCCGTCTTTTTCAAAAGCATCCAGAAGAGCTGATGGATTGCTACTGTTCTTTCAGAACAAATATCTATCGATGGTGATCTACAATTCCCTAGAGAGACTTAACAGAATAACAGAGGGTTGGAAGGGACCTTGGAGGTCTTCTAGTCCAACCCCCTGCTTAGGCTGGAAACCCTACACCACTTCAGACCAATGGTTATCCAATCTCTTCTTTAAAACTTGCAGTGTTTCAGCATTTACAACTTATGGAGGCAAAACTTCTGTTTTGCTCTTCGTGTAATGGGCCTTTCTCAGTTAGATTTCATGGCTAGAAATACACATTTGTGCCATCCAGGAAAAGCTATCCTCAAAAATTTATGTGATAGACAGAAGGAGAAGAAAATAAAAGAAAGGGAAACAAAATGAGAGCTAAGGAACCAAATGAAAGGAGAAATTGTTCGGTCTTTGGGGATCTCTGAGCTTGGTTACTTTCTTGCAGACATTTCATAACCCAACTAGGGAACATCATCAGTACTAGAAGGGAGTAGGATTTGGGGAGAGGAGGAGGAGGAGGAGGAGGAGAGGACTATGGACTTCTTCTCACCTCTGAATTTATTGGGGGTTTTTGGAAATGTTTCATGACCCAACTAGAGAACATCATCAGTGCTAAAAGAGAATAAGATTTGTGGAAGACTGTGGGGTCCTTGGTGCTCTCTGAGCCTGGTTGTTTTCTTACAGACATTTCATCACCCAACTAGATAACATCATCAGTGTTAGAAGGGAGTGGGTTTTGTAGACCCTAAGAAGAGAGTAGTGTCTGGCACCCTCAAGGTTGGCTAATACGTCTCCAAACCTAAGTCGGCTTTGTTGGAAATGTAAGCAAATGAAGGGTACCTTTTTCCACACTTGGTGGCTTTGCCCAAAAAGCAAAAAATACTGGAAAAAAATAAGAATATGGATAAAAGAAATTACAAATATTCAATTAGAATTCAAGGTTGAAATATTTTTATTGGGAATGATAAAAGGTGAACACGCAAAAGAAATGAAATATCTAATTCTTCATATCATTACTGTGACAAGAATTGCGTTAGCACAATACTGGAAGGGTGATCAGATGTCAACAAACAATCTGATACTTCAGAAGGTCTTTGACTGAGCTGAAATGGACATACTTACCCAAAAACTGAAAGATGAGGCAGACTCAAAATATTGTACAGTTTGGGAAAACTGGTACAATTGGATTAAGGATAAAAACCAGGGAATAAATCGATAAGGAAAGGAAAAAAAAATAAAGGGGTTAGATTAAGAGTATTTACCAGAAATAGGGAATGAATATTAGAAAAATTGTTTTTGAGATAAGACATCCACCCCCTGGATGTCTATTCTCCAATGGGACACATCCATAGCACAATCATGCTCTCCAGTAATAATCTTGCACACCAACAGTTTCAGCTGCCTAACAATTATCTGAAGCATTTAAGGAATGCACTGCTTTCCCCCACTCCCTTTCTGCTGGCAACTAAAAGTATTTTTTTTAGTGGACAACGAGAATTTGCAGTCTCAGAGAGCATCAAGGATGCCACAATTCAACCCTGAGCTATAAACACTCTCTTCTAGTGGAGGTGTTCCATTCTTTCATGGAAGGAAGTGTGGCAACTGTGTGATGGTGTGTGTATGTGAATGGCCTTGGGGGATGACGGGAAGAGATGCTGTCTAGGAAACAGTCAGAGAAAAGAGAGGCTGGAGCCCTCAGTGGCTTAACGGTCCAAGGAAGAAATTGAGTAGGAACCACTTTAATGTATCAGTCAGTTAAAAGTGGAGATGGGAAGTTTGGTCCTTTCAGTGTTGCAAGATTCTTTAAATGCAGCCTTACACTCATGTAAATTAGCTCTTTTAGTTCTTTTTCCTGTCTGTTTTACCTGGGTTAGAGATCGGGTAGGGGAAATTTTGAGTAGTTTTGAGAACCAGCTAATACCACCTCTGACTGGCCCCACCAACCCCATCTCTTCTCTGCCTCCCAAATCTCAGGAGATTGGTTGGGTCTCTTTTGGTTGCCCTGCACAGGAGAACGGAGCTGGAAAGCAGGTTAGTGGGGTGGGGAGGGAAGGGGGATTTTGCAGTATCCTTCCCCTGCCACGCCCACCAAGCCACACCGACCAAGCCACACCATGCCCACCAAGACACGCCCACAGAACCAGTAGTAAAGAAAATGTTGATTCCCACCACGGGTTCGAATCCCTAGCACTGCGTAACAGAGGGAGCTCCCGTTCCTTGTCCCGCCTTCTGCCAACCTTCGAAAGCACCGTACCAAAAAATACAAGTAGAAAAATAGGGAGCATCTTTGGTGGGAAGGGAACAGTGTTCCGTGCGTCTTCGAAGGCGTTTAGTCCTGCTGGTCACATGACCACAGAGACACCTCTGGACAGCTTTTCGGTTTTGTAACGGAGATGAGCACTGGCGCCCCCTAGAGCCGGAAACGACGAGCACAGATGCGCCAGGGGAAGAACCTTTGACCATATTTTGGAAACTACTCCTAGGCATTCTGAGCACCTACTTAAACCCAGCATCCCTCAAGAGATGAGATTGAAACAAGGGTGGCTATTCTTGTCCTTCCGTGGAGCTATTGGTCAGGGGAAGACCTTTTCCTAAGAATTTCTGGGGAGAATTTTTACTTTTACTTCACTTTCACTTCAGCAGGCTTGTTTTGCTGAACCTCCGGATGTTGTGAAACTCCAAATTCCTGCCGAGCGATGCCAAGAATCGTGATTCCCAACCTATCCAGAGTCCATCCCTTCACCCACTCCATTGTCCTGCAACATGGGTGGGTGGCAGCTTCTAAACACTGAGGCCAATAAATCCATTTATTTTCTGGTGGACAAATTCTCAGCATGGTGAGGAATGGGGAAAGAGCAGAACCTGTCATGCCCTTGTTGGAGTCTTGATTCTGAGGCGGAGATTGAGCAGATGACAGGGAGTGGCAGTGTGGCTCTGGTGGCTATGGAGGAAATGGGGGAAGGGCACAGTCCGGCTGGGCATTCAGAGGAAGACCCAGGGCCACCCTCTCTTCATCGTAGGGCATGCAGGAGGAACAGAGAAGGGAGCAATGTGGCTTATGGGGGAGAAAAAGGCCCTGATCCCTTGCATTAGATGCAGCTGGGAGAACAGGATATAAGAAGGGTGGTTTGCACACAGCACTTGGCTGGAAGCAAAGCGTGCATTATCTTTGTCGAGGCTCACCTGGGTTTTGGCGTCCTCCCAACTGTGGGTGCTGCGTTATCTTTTGGAAGTCAGCAATTTATTATCCTGGCCTGTCGTGTTACTTACTTCAGAGTGGTTTGTGTTGGTTTTTCTTATTTCTACTTTATCTCTACTTTGGGTTCAGATTGCATTTCTTCCCTTCGTAGGCTGCTTTTGGAAGAGTTTGATCTCCAGCCGAGGACAACTGGACATTGCGGGCCAAGTTGGAGGCATTAAAGGGACTTTACCTATTTTTGTGACTTTGTTGCTTTTGTGCTGAACCCCTTTGGGTCATCACAACCCCAAAGATGTCTCCAAACCCATCGAATTCTGCATTTTATCGCATATCAGATAAGCCCATCACTTGTAATTCTCATCTTATAACCATTCCTTTTAACTGTTCAAACTTTCAACAGCACTAAAAAAAAAAAAAAGACTTACAACCAGTTCTCACACTTATGACCAGTTTTCGTACCTGTGACCACTGCAGCAACCCCAAAATTTGGGCACTTGGCAACTGACATATATTTAGGACAGTTTAGGCAGCTGCAGACAGTTGTGCTGAAGCTGCCAAAAAGGCCAATGCAATCCTAGGCTACGTGAACAGAGGGACAGAATCAAGATCATGTAAAGTGTTGATACTACTTTACAAGGCTTTGATATGGCTGCCCTTGGAATATTTGCATTCAGTTTTGGTTGCCACGATGTAAAAAAGATGTTGAGACTCTGGAAAGAGTGCAGAGAAGAGCAGCAAAGAGGATCTGGGGACTGGAGGCTAAAACATATGAAGAACGGTTGCTGAACTGGCTATGTCTAGGAAGACATGGAAGGAAAGGAAGGAAGGAAGGAAGGAAGGAAGGAAGGAAGGAAGGAAGGAAGGAAGGAAGGAAGGAAGGAAGGAAGGAAGGAAAGGATATATTGATGAAGGAAGGAAGTTGAAGGGAGGGAGGGAGGGAGGGAGGAAGGAAGGAAGGAAGGAAGGAAGGAAGGAAGGAAGGAAGGAAGGAAGGAAGGAAGGAAGGAAGGAAGGAAGGAAAGGATATATTGATGAAGGAAGGAAGTTGAAGGGAGGGAGGGAGGGAGGGAGGGAGGGAGGGAGGAAGGAAGGAAGGAAGGAAGGAAGGAAGGAAGGAAGGAAGGAAGGAAGGAAGGAAGGAAGGAAGGAAGGAAAGAGAAATAGGAATGTCCTCCCTTATCCCTTCCCCTCAACCTCTCCTCTTTCCTTCCTTCTTCCCTCCCTCCCTATTCCCATCTCCTTCCTTCCTTTCTTCTTTCCTTCCTTCCTTCCTTTTCTTCCTTCCTTCCTTTCTCTCCTTCCTTCTTTCCTTCCTTCCTTTCCTTCCTTCCTTTCTCTCCTTCTTTCCTTCCTTCCTTTTCTTCCTTCCTTCCTTTCTCTCCTTCTTTCCTTCTTTCCTTCCTTCCTTTCTCTCCTTCTTTCCTTCTTTCCTTCCTTCCTTTCTCTCCTTCTTTCCTTCTTTCCTTCCTTCCTTCCTTTCTCTCCTTCTTTCCTTCCTGTTAAGTCTGGGTAGTGGGTCCCAAGGAGAGACAAGACTCGAGGTAGTAACAACAGCTCTTTATTAGGAGATCAGATACTGAGACAACAAGCCTAGCTGCAGCAGCCCTTTTTATAGAGCTGGCTGCGGCTAGGCAGCCTATGACAAGCTTTTGAGCTTGCCGTGCTTGGTTTTACCCAATCGCGGCAGCCCGAATACGAACCAATCAGGATTGCTTATTCTGTCCAATCACAGCCTGGCTTTTCTAGACCAATAGGAATGCAGGCCTTCAAGCCTGCTAGTATGGAACACCCCTCCCCTCTTGTTTCCTTCCAAGGGGTGGGGTAACGTAGTCACACAAGTAGGCGGGTCTTCGTACCTGCCTACTGGACTTGCGCAGTTCACAAAGTCTCTGTTCACCATCGGGTTCGGACGGGCTCCGCGTCGCTCTTAAGCAGCTAGATGGAACTGCCTGGAAGGGTGAGCCAGTCCCATAGCTGCGATTCCCACCTGGTGATCCTGGGTCGGTTGATTCGTTTGCTCTGCTGCTCCCGCCTGGGTTCTCTGGGCTGGTAGAGCTTGTCCAGCTGCTGCTTCCAGGCGAAGTACCCGTCTGCCATGGCTCTCTTCTTGATGGTAAGTATTGTTGGTTTTTATTTAATGTTTGTGGGGGGTGTTCTGCTAGCACAGGTGTTTGTTCTTTTCCTGCACTTGAGATTCCCCCCCCCACTCTGATTTCTTGGTTAGAGTCTATGAGGGTGGAAGTGGCCAGCCTGGATCTTAGCTGGTCAATGTGGCATTTCCACAACTTCCCGTCGGTGGTCTCCAGCCAGTAGGAGTGGGGACCTATGATTTTTGCAGGGATCCAAATTGGGTCCCCTGCAAAGTTTTTGGCAAACACAGCGTCTCCTACCTTGAAAACGTGGTGTTTGCTGCTGGAACCGATGGGTTTTTCAGGAGTGTAGGCAGGGTGCAGGCAGTGTAGAGGTGACCTGATTTTTCTGCCCATGAGAAGTTCTGCTGGGGTCTTGTTGGTGGTGGTATTCGGTGTGATGTGCTGTAGGAGAAGCATCTTGGCGATCTTCTCATGGATGTTGCTATGTTCCATTTTGTGCAGTGTTTTTTTTGTAAATTGAACCATGCATTCAGCTCTACCATTCGCCGCCGGTGAGCTGGCGAAGTTAATGCGTGTCGGATGCCGCGGTCTGCCAAGTATTGCTCGAACACCAATGCAGTAAATTGTGGGCCATTGTCAGATACTATAACATCTGGCAGCCCATGTGTGGCAAAAAGTCTATTTAATTTTTTTTTTTAAACAAATTTTATTAATTTTAGACAATCCAGGCATACCAACTTGAAAAGTCTTTTCTAAAAGAAAAATTAATAATAATTAAAGAAGAAAGCCAATAGAACATATAAAATAATTTCAAATTGTAATATCAATATTTACATTATCTATTTAACTTTATATCTTATCCAGACTTCTCCTTTTATCCAAATTATATTTCTTGCTTAATAAAATTTTATTGCCTTTCATAAACATACGAAACACAAAACATAAACTAAACTAAAAGATCTTTTCTGAAGGCTGTCTGATCCCGGGTTGAAATTCTTCACACAGACAAAAATTCAAACATCATATTCACTTTATATATCCTTCCATATCTTATTATCATTTTCTTTTTTTTCTTTTCTTTTTTACAAATCAATTTTATCAATTTTATAAAAACAATGCACAAAGAATCAAGGCATAACAGCTTATAAATTCTTTTCTAAGAAAAAATAATAAAAGAAGAAAACCAACAGAACATAATAATTCCAAATTATAGTATCAATACTTTATCTATTTAACTTCATATCTTATCCCAGCTTCTCCTTTTCATCCAAATTATTTCTTGTTAATTAAAATTTTATTGCCTTTTATCAATATACAAAACCCAAAAAGACATAACAAAACCTTTATATATCCTTCCATATCTTATTACCATTTTCAATAACATTCTTTGTCTGTTCTATTTCCAACTATCCATTCATCTTTTTTCTTTTACTATACTTCTCCTATACACCAATTGGAGTAATGTCTATAACTCATTACCCTAATTTAAAAGTACTTCATATAACAATTTTTCTTGGGATTCTGTTTAATAGATTCTAAAATTACACAATGAATTTTATACTCTAAATACACATATAAAAAACACAATCTTATGTACCCTCCAGAATCCCTCTTTTATCCTAAATTAAATTCACCCATTGTCCCTGAATAAACTTTTTTTCTTTCGATCTTGCTTCCCCCCATTGAGGCTTCTCCTCCCCCCCTTTCTCTCTTGCTTATTCTTCTCCTTGCCCTTTTTACCCCTTTGTCTCTCCTCCTCCCTTTTCTTACTCCCTTTCCTTTGCTTTCTAACCTTGCCTCCACCTTTCCGCTCATTTTTCTCTTTTTTGGTTGTTTTTATAATTCTTAAAATCCCCTTTTTCTTATCCTTTTTCTCCTCCTCCCCGGAAAGAACCCATTGTTCATCAAAGATGGCTTCTTCTTCCTGTTCTTCTTTGTCCCAGTCCTTCTGCTGCGTAGTCAACTTTTCATAAGTACATAACGCCATTTCTAAAAATTGAAACAAAGTGCCCAAAGTACCTTCCTTTTTATATTTTTGATGTTCAGTCTTTAGTTCATCCACAAGCGATGCCATCATGAAAAGAGAAACTTTTCCCAAAACAACCACAAGTATTTTTAATCAAAAATAATTCAAAAAAAGTTCCAAAAATTAATACTTTTCTTCCTTCTTCTCTTTCTCTTTCTGGGGTTAATGTTTAATCAAAGAGGTCCAATTACCATATACCTTTCTTTGGGATTCTAGGCAATCTCCTCCTTTTTCAGCTTCTGCTCCAATTTTTTTTTCCTCTCCCTTCCCACTTGCAATATCAATTTTAAATAATCAGAAATCCATACCTCTAATAAGGGTTTTCCAATTTCTTAAGTTTTTCAATGTCCAGGAACCCTTTTGTCCCTTAACTTCAACTTTCAGAATAATTCACCTTCAATGCCCAAACATATTTCAAAACTGCTCTTTCCATGGGGTGGGAGAGTGAAGAAAAAAAAAAGTTCCCTTTAACAGCTTCTCCGCTGCTTTCGATCTTCTTAGGGATACAATGTATCCTCCAGCAATTCAAACAGCTCAGTTCCAACAAATTTGAAAGATGTTGATTGACCCGGCTCAGACAGCACTTTCACTCTTCTTACTTCCTCCAGCGCAATCTTACCCGGTTGCTGGCTTCTTCGTGGCAGCCATTGCTGACCGCCGCTCCACCGCCTTGGGAAAAAGGGGTTTTCCAGGACGAGGAGGGGGTCTGCGACACCCCCAACCCCCTGTCCGGCTCCCCTCTCTCTTCGGCTGTCCCTACAGGGCAGCCATATCCCCCTGACCCATCTGGATCGGGGGTACCTCGGCGGCTAGCACAGCAGGAATCGCGAGCTGTCGCAAATTCCTGCTGCCCCAAAGCCACGTGAAACCGGAAATACATTATAGAAATTAATGAGGCCTAAGAATGCCTGGAGATCGGCCTTGTTACGTGGCCTGGGAGCATTTTTTATCGCCTTTAATTTACTTTCGGTAGGGTGAATGCCCTGGCAATCAATCCGATACCCTAGAAATTCAACACTGTCAGTATATAAGTGACATTTATTTTTTTTTACCTAAAGTCCTGCCTCTTGGAATTTTTTAAGAACACATTTCAAACGATCCTGCAAGATTTTTTTGGCAGGGGCTGCAATTAATACGTCATCAACATACGGAACCACGCCCTTGATTCCCTGTAACAACCTTTCCATGAGGCTTTGGAATATCCCCGGGGCTACACTAACCCCAAATTGCAATCGAGTACATTTAAAAGTACCTCTGTGCGTTACAATTGTTTGGCTTGGGCCGTCTTTTCATCCACTGGTAGTTGTTGATAAGTTTGAGCTAAATCTAATTTAGCGAAAACCTTTCCGCCCCCCAAGGAATGGAGGAGGTGCTGCACCACCGGAACTGGATACGCATTCTGCTGTAGGGCGTGGTTTAAAGTGGCCTGGTAGTCCCCACAAATTCGGATTGACCCGTCTGGCTTAATGGGTGTTACAATAGGGGTTTCCCATGGAGAGTGATCGATGGGCTTCAACACCCCTTGAGCAATTAGTTTGTCGAGTTGTTCATCGATCTTAGCTTTAAGAGCGAATGGAACTCGACGGGGCTTCAAGCGAATTGGAGCTACTTTTGGATCTAGACTAAATGAGATTGGGGTCCCTTTATACTCGCCTAAATGGTCCGCGAAGACATCGCTGAACTCAGAAATAAGGTCTTCCTCCCACTCACAACCACCGACTCGGTTCACGCCGGCCACTTCGATGCCGAGTGGCGCGATCCATTGGAGGCCTAATAGACTAGGCCTATCTCTATCGATGATCGTTAGAGGTAAGTACGCTGTATGCTTTTTGAAGGAGTCTCGGACTCGGCAGGACCCGACCACGGGGATTCGATTTCCTTGGTAGTCCTTGAGGATGAGGCGTTGAAATTGGAGGTCTTGACGTTGGATTGTGGGGATAAGTTGCTTGAGTGTCTTCCAAGACACCATCGAGAGGGACGATCCTGAGTCGACCTCCATGTGGCAAGGCTGGTTCTCGATGGCTACCGTGACTCGAATTTTCTTAGTGTCCAAAACTGAGGCGTGACCTATAGCGATAGTATGGTGAGCCTCTTCTTTTTGCAAAGCTCAATTTCTGTAGGAATGGTTTACTGGTTCTCGCCTTACAGGACGGTTTCCTGTCAATTGGTGATAGTTGGCTCCTTTTGAGGCCTGGCTGGGTCCTGGTAAGCTGCGGCAGACCCGGCTGATGTGGCCTCATTTCCCACACTCATGGCAGAGTGCGTCGCGGAATTTGCATTCGGCCCTGGCATGGTTTGCTCCACAGCCAGCACAAGGGCATAAGGGCTCAGGGCGAGGATCCCGGTAGGACCGCAGTCGATGGACCCCTTCTTCGTCAATGTCTGATGACGAAGAGAGGTCCTCGTGGTGCATCGTTAGTAGCTGCCCTTCTGAGTTGGGTGAGATTTTGCCAGTCAGTTGTGTTGCCGGAGTGCGGCTTCGCCGTAATTGTGCAGCCGACTTTTTGGTCGCCTCCACAGCCGTGGCTTCGGCGATGGCGTCAGCAAGGCTGATGTCGCCTTTCGCCATCAGCTTGCTTTGCACGCCTAGTGCATCTAATCCCAGAATTACTCGATCTCTTAGTGCTTCTTCTTAATCGGCGAACCCGCAGAGGCCCCCTAAATTCCGGAGGTCCGCCACGAAATCGGCCACACTCTCTCCTTTTCGCTAGTTCCTCTGATAAAACTCATGGCGTCTCACAAATGTAGGCACGGTTGGCACGTAATGGTCTCTCAGGATGGGTTCGAGGTCGTCCTAGCTCATGGCTTTCACTTCTCGAGGTTTGACGAGTTCTTTAGCCATTTTAAATACAGCTGGGCTGCAGTGTGTCAGGAACAGTGCCCGCTTTTTTGCTGGTGTGGCGTCCTTCAAATTATTCGTCTCAAGAAACATTTGGAAGCTATCCATGTAGTATTCCCAATCCTCTTGGTTTGGATCGAACGGAGCGGGTGGTATGATGCTGCTGGACATGGTTCCGTTGTTGGCGTCGTGTTTCACGTGCTTGGTATTGCTTCCTGACTGCTTAGGTTCAGACGACTCCAAATCCCATCCTTGTCACCAGTGTTAAGTACTTGGACATGGATTGGAGTAAATGGAGACAGTCTTTGAATGTGAACTTTTAGCTCTTTATTGCATAGTGACTTCTCAAAACAATAACAGTGAACTCTGCCTTATATAGGCAACCTTTGTGAGAATTGTCCAATAGCGAGCTATGAAAGCTAGCTCTTTAAACCAATAATAATCCTCTGTTAAGGGCCAATCGGATTCCTAAGAACTAACCAATCTGATCTGGCTGCCTAACAGCCAATCAGAAGTGCAAGGCCAGAACCCTGCACTTTACCTCAAGCTCATACTTTATTAACTATAGTACATTCACAACACTTTCGGTAAAACGTGGCTCAGGATGGCGCCAACCCTGAAAGGCGATGCGTTGCAAGTAATGGTCAATGGTAATGTTTCATTATATTGAATAAGGACTGCATCTGAAGTCAAAAGGTTTTTTGTTTGGTGAAAAGCGTGCTCCTCTCTCCGTCCCCATATCCAGGAAGCCTTTTTGTCAAGGAGTCGGTGCAGGGGTTCCGCAACAGTCGCTTTCTGGGGTAGGAAAATGTTATAGAAATTGATGAGTCCAAGGAAGGCTTGGAGGTCCGATTTGTTCTTTGGTCTGGGGGCATTTTTGATAGCTTTCAAATTTTTGTCTGTGGGGTTTCCTTGCTTGTCAAGGAGGTATCCAAGGAATTCAACCCTTTCCGTACATAATTGGCACTTTTCCTTTTTCACCTTGAGGCCAGCGTCTTTGAATTTCTGTAGGACTGCCCTCAGTCATTTTTCTAATTGTGTTTTGGTGGGGGTTGCTACTAAAACGTCATAAAAGTAGGGCACAACTCCTTTAATTCCCTGCAGCAACCTTTCCATCAGACTTTGAAAAATCCCTGGTGCGACGCTGACCCAAAACTGGAGCTGGTTACACTTGAACGCCCCTCTATGTGTCACTATAGTTTGGGCTTCCGCGGTTTCAGCATCGACTGGCAGCTGTTGATAAGCTTGAGCCAGGTTGAGCTTTACAAAGATTTTGCCACCCCCTAGTGAGTGTAGAAGATGTTGGACCACCAGCACCGGGTAGGCACTTTGCTGCAATGCGTGGTTGAGGGTGGCCTTGTAGTCACCACAAATTCTCAGGGAGCCATATGGTTTGATGGGGGTGACAATTGGGGTCTTCCAATGGGCATGATAGTGGGTTCAAGCATGCCTTACGCTATTAGTTTGTCTAATTGTTTATCTATCTTAGGCTTGAGTGCAAAAGGCACTCGGCGCAGTTTGAGGCAGATGGGAGCGATGTCAGGGCCAAGATTAAAGGAGATAGGAGACCCCTTGTACTTGCCTAGATTTTCACTGAAGACTTCTTGGAAGTTGTGGACGAGCGCTTCTTCCCAGTCATCGCTTTCTGTGTAGTTGATGCCTGCCATCTCGATCCCCAACGGTGCGAACCACTGCAACCCAAGTAGGCTGGGTCGGTCCCGGTCAACGATGGTGAGCGGTAGGATGGTGGTGTGGTTCTTGAAGGACACTTTAAAATGTCCAGTGTCCGCGACCGGAATGCGGTTACCTTGATAGTCTCTTAATATTAGTTTCTGGTCACTTAATTCTTGGCAGCGGATGCTGGGAATCAGTCATTTTATGGTCCTCCAGGAGACCATAGAGAGGAAGGAGCCAGAGTCTACCTCCATGGTGCAAGGTTGATTTTCGATGGTGACCTCTACACATATTTTTCGTGCGTCTATTGATGAAGCGTGGCCAATGATGACTGTTTGGTGAGCTTCTTCTTGTCTGGGCACATCACTGAATTTTCTGGGTCGGTTGTCCCGGTTCCATCTGCTGTCATTTTGGTGGTCCCGGTTCATGGTAGGGGTGCCATCACCTCTTCTTGGGCTGTTTCCTTGCCGTTGGGGGCTTGAATTTCGTTTGTTGTGGCATACTTTGGCAACATGCCCTTGTTTCTCACAGAAACAGCAAACAGCATCCAGGAACTTACATTCGGAACACGGGTGATTTCCTCCGCAGCTGGCACATTGGAAACTTGACTTATGACCGCGCCAGTCTCGTCGCTCGCATTCCGACTGGAGTCTGTGAATTTCTTCTTCTTTGCTGTCGGAAGGGGATTCCATGTCGCCGTGGTGGGTGGATGCTGTGTGTCTCTCTGATGCGGTTGCCATCTCGCTGGTTGGTTGGCAGTTGGTTCCGTTGGAACACCGCATTTGCGCCGCTGACTTGTGGGTGGCCTTGGCTGCGGTGGTGAGGGAGATGTCCCCTTTTGCCATCAACCTGCTTTGTAGGGTTGGGTCTTTCAGGCCGAGGACGACTCGGTCTCGCATAGCCTCATCAAGATTGGCGAATCCGCATAAGCCTCCTAGGTCCCTCAGGTCGCCTACGAACTCTCTGATGCTCTCGCCCTCACGTTGATCTCTCTGGTAAAAGTCATGCCTACGGATGAGAGTCGGTACTGCCAGAGCATAGTGGTTCTTAAGGATGGGAGCCAGGGTGTCCCAATCCATCGTCTTGACTTCTGTGGGCTTCGCAAGTTCTTTGGCCATTTTAAAAACAGCGGGTCCGCAGTGCGTCAGAAAGACCGCCCGCTTCCTGCTTCCGGTGGCGTCTTTTAGGTTGTTGGATTCCAAAAACATTTGGAAACGATCAATGTAGGACTCCCAGTCCTCGCTGGCCGGATCGAAGGGTGTGGGTGGCACGGCGCTGCTAGCCATTTTGCTGGTCGTCCCTGCGCTCTCTGCCACGTGCTGGTCAGCTCGTGTTGTCTCAGTATCCCACCTTCGTCGCCAGTGTTATGTCTGGGCGGTGGGTCCCAAGGAGAGACGAGACTCGAGGTAGTAACAACAGCTCTTTATTAGGAAATCAGATACTGAGACAACAACCCTAGCCACAGCAGCCCTTTTTATAGAGCTGGCTGCGGCTAGGCAGCCTATGACAAGCTTTTGAGCTTGCCGCGCTTGGTTTTACCCAATCACGGCAGCCCGAATACGAACCAATCAGGATTGCTTATTCTGTCCAATCACAGCCTGGCTTTTCTGGACCAATAGGAACGCAGGCCTTCAAGCCTGCTAGTATGGAACACTTCCTTCTTTCCTTTTCTTCCTTCCTTCTTTCCTTCCTTCCTTTCTCTCCTTCTTTCCTCCTTCCCTCCCTCGGTGACGCCTTTTTCAAACTAAACGCTCTACATGGTGGAAGTCCGGGAATTTAGAATCCCCCCCCCATCCTCCATACAGTCATTACCCATCCTCCACCCCCAAATATATGAATCAATTTTCTGAGGCCCGTGGACAAATCAGGCAAGGCGAGGCAGGACTCCCCCAAAAACTGAGGGGATAATACCAGCCCCTCTCCACTTGCTCTGAATTCATCCCATGTTCCCCCTCCCCACCCCCAGCCCTCCCCCCCCTTCCTTCCCTCACTTCCCATCTTTGCCCCGAGCCGCTTGGCCTCCCCAGCGCAAATTCGACAGCGGGCGTTGCAAAGGAACAAAACTTGCCGATTAACCTGTTTTACACAAGCTACCAGTTTTGTAAACTCTGGCCACCTAACTTGTTTTGGTTCTCCCTGATCTTTCTGGGGGGTTGTGTAAGCCATACTTTGCAAAGCATGCCACGGCTCTTTGTGATTGCAAGCCAAACACTGCTTGTTGCTGTTTTCCTTTCCTGTAGCTGATGTGGGTTTGTGTGTGTGTTTTTTGTAATCTTCCAGGAAACAAAATACTCAGCATAATCATCGCCCCGATCTTGGCAATCCTCTGTAGTTATTTTTTATTTTTATTTAAAAAAAAAAAGCCCAGGATTTTAAATGCCAGCTTTTACCCGGGTTGAGTGTCTCAAATTTGCACGCATCTTATTTTCTTCTGTAAACCAAAGCAAAATGATCCCGAAAAGAGAGAGAGAGAGAGAAACAAGAAAGAAAGAAAGAAAGAAAGAAAGAAAGAAAGAAAGAAAGAAAGAAAGAAAGAAAGAAAGAAAGAAAGGGATGTTTAAAAGAAATCAAGCGGTGGTCTCGCCACCCAGTATCCCAATTTTAGCCAAAGATGTACAAAGGGGAAGGTGAAAAAGATTGGATGAATGCAGTGGGAAAAAACAACAACAGAATAACAGATTCGGAAGGGACCTTGGAGGTCTTCTAGTCCAACCCCCTGTGCAGGCAGGAGATCCCATACCATTTCAGACAGATAGTTTGCCAGTCTCTTCTTAAAAACTTCCAGTGATGGAGCATCCACAACTTCTGGTGGCAAGCAGTTCCACTGGTTAATTGTCCTCACTCACTAAATTTCTCCTTAGTTCTAGGTTGCTTCTCTCGTTGGTTCGTTTCCCTCCATTGCTTCTTGTCCTGCCTTCAGGGGCTTTGGAGAATAGGTGGACCCCCTCTTCTTTGGGGCAGCCCCTCAAATATTGGATCATGTCACCCCTAATTCTTCTTTTCCACTAGATTAAAGGTAAAGGTTCCCCCTCGCCGGGAGCGGTGCTCATCTCCATGACAAAGCCAAAGAGCCAACACTGTCCGAAGACGTCTCTCCATGGTCATGTGGCCGGCAGGACTAAATGCTGTAGGCGCACGAAGGCTGTTCCCTTCCCACCAAATGGGGTCCCTATTTCCCTACTTGCATTTTTACATGCTTTTGAACTGCTAGGTTGGCAGAAGCTGGGACCAATAACGGGAGCTCACTCCATGATGCAGCGCTAGGGATTCGAACCACCGAACTGCTGATCTTTCTGATTGACAAGCTCAGCGTCTTAGACTCTGAGCCACCGCATCCCTTCAAAAATATGAGCTCTATTTATATATGTGTGTGGAGAGAGAGAGAGAGAGAGAGAGAGAGAGAGAGAGAGAGAGAGAGAGAGAGAGAGAGAGAAAGAAAGAAAGAAAGAAAGAAAGAAAGAAAGAAAGAAAGAAAGAAAGAAAGAAAGAAAGAAAGAAAGAAAGAAAGATGATAGATAGATAATGGATGGATAGAGAGAGAGAGAGAAAGAAAGAAAGAAAGAAAGAAAGAAAGAAAGAAAGAAAGAAAGAAAGAAAGAAAGAAAGAAAGAAAGGTAGGTAGGTAATGGATGGATAGATGATAGATAGATAGATAGATAGATAGATAGATAGAGAGATAGATAGATAGATAGAGAGATAGAGAGATAGAGAGATAGAGAGATAGATAGATATTAAGAAAGAAAGAGAAAGAAAGATGATAGATAGATAGATAGATAGATAGATAGATAGATAGATAGATAGATAGATAGATATTAAGAAAGAAAGAAAGAAAGAAAGAAAAAGAAAGAAAGAAAGAAAGAAAGAAAGAAAGAAAGAAAGAAAGAAAGAAAGAAAGAAAGAAAGAAAGAAAGGTAGGTAGGTAGGTAATGGATGGATAGATGATAGATAGATAGATAGATAGAGAGATAGAGAGATAGAGAGATAGAGAGATAGAGAGATAGAGAGATATTAAGAAAGAAAGAGAAAGAAAGATGATAGATAGATAGATAGATAGATAGATAGATAGATAGATAGATAGATAGATAGATATTAAGAAAGAAAGAGAAAGAAAGATGATAGATAGATAGATAGATAGATAGATAGATAGATAGATAGATAGATAGATAGATAGATAGATATTAAGAAAGAAAGAGAAAGAAAGATGATAGATAGATAGATAGATAGATAGATAGATAGATAGATAGATAGATAGATAGATAGATATTAAGAAAGAAAGAGAAAGAAAGATGATAGATAGATAGATAGATAGATAGATAGATAGATAGATAGATAGATAGAGAGATAGAGAGATAGATAGATATTAAGAAAGAAAGAGAAAGAAAGATGATAGATAGATAGATAGATAGATAGATAGATAGATAGATAGATAGATAGATAGATATTAAGAAAGAAAGAAAGAAAAAGAAAGAAAGAAAGAAAGATGATAGATAGATAGATAGATAGATAGATAGATAGATAGATAGATAGATAGATAGATATTAAGAAAGAAAGAGAAAGAAAGATGATAGATAGATAGATAGATAGATAGATAGATAGATAGATAGATAGATAGATAGATATTAAGAAAGAAAGAGAAAGAAAGATGATAGATAGATAGATAGATAGATAGATAGATAGATAGATAGATAGATAGATATTAAGAAAGAAAGAAAGAAAAAGAAAGAAAGAAAGAAAGAAAGATGATAGATAGATAGATTGATAGATAGATAGATAGATAGATAGATAGATAGATAGATAGATAGATAGAAAGATAGATAGATATTAAGAAAGAAAGAGAAAGAAAGATGATAGATGATAGATAGATAGATAGATAGATAGATAGATAGATAGATAGATAGATAGATAGATAGATAGATAGATAGATATTAAGAAAGAAAGAGAAAGAAAGATGATAGATAGATAGATAGATAAATAGATAGATAGATAGATAGATAGATAGATAGATAGATAGATAGATAGATAGATAGATAGATAGATAGATAGATATTAAGAAAGAAAGAAAGAAAGAAAGAAAGAAAGAAAGAAAGAAAGAAAGAAAGAAAGAAAGAAAGAAAGATGATAGATAGATAGATAGATAGATAGATAGATAGATAGATAGATAGATAGATATTAAGAAAGAAAGAGAAAGAAAGATGATAGATAGATAGATAGATAGATAGATAGATAGATAGATAGATAGATAGATATTAAGAAAGAAAGAAAGAAAAAGAAAGAAAGAAAGAAAGAAAGATGATAGATAGATAGATTGATAGATAGATAGATAGATAGAGAGATAGAGAGATAGAGAGATAGATAGATATTAAGAAAGAAAGAGAAAGAAAGATGATAGATGATAGATAGATAGATAGATAGATAGATAGATAGATAGATAGATAGATAGATAGATAGATATTAAGAAAGAAAGAGAAAGAAAGATGATAGATGATAGATAGATAAATAGATAGATAGATAGATAGATAGATAGATAGATAGATAGATAGATAGATATTAAGAAAGAAAGAAAGAAAAAGAAAGAAAGAAAGAAAGATGATAGATAGATAGATTGATAGATAGATAGATAGATAGATAGATAGATAGATAGATAGATAGATAGATAGATAAACGGAGGGATGGATGGATGATAGATAGATGATAGGTAAGTATGGAGAGAGAGAGAGATGGATAGAAAGATAGGAGCACCCCCTCTTTCTCTTCCTCTCTCTCTCTCTGTCTCTCTCGCTCCATCACTCACTCTCTCCTTGTCTCCTTCTTCCCCTCTCCCCCTCTCTCCCTCCCTCCCTCCCTCTTTATCTCTCTCTCCTTCTCACTTTCTCCTTTTTCTCTTCTCTCTCTCTTTTTCTCCCTCTCTCTCTCTCTCTCTCTTCCACCACTGAGAGAGTAATTTGAAAAATTACCACCAAAGATATTGTTTACAGGGCAGGCAGCTGCGGATCTGCTGGCTATTGCTTTTTGTTTATCAAAAGAAAGATTGTTCGTGTCAACAAGAGAAAATTGCTCTGTGCTATAATGTTTGCGCCTTTGTGGAGGTGCCTAGCGGGAAGCTTATGTCTTGGGAGCCAGCATGCAAGCTGAGGAAAAAACACAAGCGAGCAAGGGAGGAGAACAGGAATGGTCAACTTTGGCCTCTCTTACCAGGTGGCCAAATACAGGCGATCCTTGACTTACAATCCTCTGTTTAGTGACCACTCAAAATTTGCAATGGCATTGGGGAAAAAAAATGACTTACTACAGGTCTTCACACTTACAACCGTCACAGCATCATCACACAGTCCTGTGATCAAAATTCAGAGGGCTGGCAACTTATTTTGTTTATTGACAGTTCAAACTTATAATGGCCCCCAAAAAAGTGACTTACGAGCAGAGAGGGGATTCAGCCGGTTTGCACTGGTTCACGCGATCCGGATGTTAAATTTGCACCTGGTTCACCAAACCAGTAGTTGAACCAACCAGCTAGCTCTGCCCATCCTGCCCCACTACTCCCAGGACTCTCCACACAGACCATTTTGGTTGCAGGTAAGTGCAGGGTCCGGATTAGAGTGGGCGCTACAGATGCTGAGCGTAGGTTAGGTTGCCCACAGAACACCTATTTCGTGGGGTGGATGCAGGCTGTTCAAGCAGTGTTTCTTCAACCCCGGGCAGCTTGAAAGGTGGGTGGACTTCAATTCCCAGAATTGAACCACCATAAATCCCCAGTCCTCCCTCAAGAAATATTCTACAGAATATTAAAAGGGAGGTAGAATGGAATAATTCCCCCAAAGGAAAAGAGAAGAAGAAAAAATATCCATAAACAAAGGGGTCCAGGGGTGGAATTCAGCTGCTTCGGGCCAGTTCAGGCAAACTGGATGTTAAACCGATGTAGCTGAACTGACCAGCTGGCTCTGCCCACCCCCTCCCCTCCTAGGAGTCTCCATGTGGCCTGTTTTGGATGCAGGTAAATGTTGGGTGCACATGGAAGCTCTGGGAGGGGGGGAAAAAACGGGCCTTCCGGAAGTACTCGAAGTCCAGAAAAGGGCCTGTTTCTGGCTTCCAGAGGGCCTCTGGAGCCCGGGGGAGGCCGTTTTCACCCTCCCAGAGGCCCGAGGGAAGCCTCGGGACTCTGGGGAAAGGGAAAAATGGGCTGAACCAGAAGTTCTGGTAGGCCAGGCCCACCCAGCAACCGGGCAGTGAACCAGTTGCTGGGGTTTTTGAATCTCACCCCTGCTTATGACTGTTTTTCACACATACGACCAATTGCAGCATCCCCATGGTCACGCGATCAAAATTCAGCCGCTTGGTGACTGACTCATAGTTACAACAGTCGCAGTGTCCCGGGTGTGGGTGAGGGTGTCATGTAATCCCTTTTTGCGACCTTCTGACCAGCAAAGCCAACGAGGCAAGCCAGATTCACTTAAGGGCCACATTAGCCGCTTAACGACCGCAGGGATTCACTTAACCATGGCACAAAAAAAGGTCATAAAATGAGGCGAAATTCACAGGACAACCATCTCACTTAGCAAGAGGAATTTGGGTCGTAAGTCGAGGACTGCCTGTGATGAAATCCTGCGGTCAGTTCAAAGAGCTCCGATTCTTGTCCTTGCTTGGACAAACCATAATCGATAGCCTAATGGTAGTTTGGTGGGGGGCAAAATTATTGGCCAGAATTGGCCAAGAAAAGGTAGGTGAGGCGGTCAGATAGGAAAGGAAGTGTCAGAGGGAAAGAATCATTGAACAGCTAAGGGCCTTCCACTCTATGAAGGAGGCTTGCTGCCAAAGGGACATCTGTACCCCCAGAGGGCAGGATTTGAACTGATGGTTTCAGAGCACAAGGAAGAAGTTTCAGGCTGGACAGAAGCAGGAAGTTTTGGATTGTGTGTCAGCCAGAGGAACAGTCTGCCACAGGACATGGTGAGTTCCCTGTTGGAGTTCCTAAAGAGAGGCTGGATGGTCAAATTCCAAGAATTCCCGAGGAGGAAGGAAGGAAGGAAGGAAGGAAGGAAGGAAGGAAGGAAGGAAGGAAGGAAGGAAGGAAGAAGGAAGGAAGGAAGGAAGGAAGGAAAGGGATGGTGGGAAAGAAAGAAGGAAGGTAGAAAGAAAGAAAGAAAGAAAGAAAGAAAGAAAGAAGGGGAGGGAAGGAAGGGGAGAAAGGAAGGAAGGAAAGAAAAAGACAGAAAGACAGAAAGAAAAAAGAGGGAGGAAAGGAAGGAGGGAAGGAAGGTAGAAAGAAAGAAAGAAAAAAGAGAAAGAAAGGAGGGGAGGGAGGGAAGAAGGGAGGAAAGAAGGAAGTAGAAAAAAACATGAAGGAAGGAAAGAGAGAGAGAGAAAGAAAGAAAGGGAAAGGAAAGGAAAAGAAGAAAGAAAGAAAGAAAGAAAGAAAGAAAGAAAGAAAGAAAGAAAGAAAGAAAGAAAGAAAGAAAGAAAGAAAAGAAAGAAAGAAAACGAAGGAAGGAAAAAGAAACAGAAAGGAAGGAAAGAGAGAAAGAAAGGGAAAGGAAAGAGAAAAAGAAGAAAGGAAGGAAGGAAGGAAGGAAGGAAAGAAAGAAGGAAGGAAGGAAGGAAGGAAGGAAGGAAAGAAAGAAAGAAAGAAAGAAAGAAAGAAAGAAAGAAAGAAAGAAAGAAAGAAAGAAAGAAAGGGAGGAAAGGAAGAAGGAAAAAGAAACAGAAAGGAAGGAAAGAGAGAAAGAAAGGGAAAGGAAAGAGAAAAAGAAGGAAGGAAAGAAAGAAAGAAGGAAGGAAAGAAAGAAAGAAAGAAAGAAAGAAGGGGAGGAAAGGAAGGAAGGAAAAAGAAACAGAAAGGAACAAAAGAGAGAAAGAAAGGGAAAGGAAAGAGAAAAAGAAGGAAGGAAGGAAGGAAGGAAGAAGGAAGGAAGGAAGAAGGAAGAAAGAAAGAAAGAAAGAAAGAAAGAAAGAAAAGAAAGAAAGAAAGAAAGAAAGAAAGAAAGAAAGAAAGAAAGAAATTGCCTGCCCCTCTTGTGGGTGGTATGGAAATATTCAAATATCACAAGAAAATACCTGCGGCCGGGGAAGAAAAGCTCTTCGTAAATAACTATGGGAAGGATTTGATGGAGACCTGATGATTTCCGTAAATATCTCATCAGCTCCAGGGTGGTTTCCTACTTGGCCAGAAATGCCAATTACAAGCCACATTTTGCCCTTTTGGATTCTGGAGCCATCCCAAGGAGGGAGGGGAGAACAGTGTAGTTCGGAAGAGCCAGGAAAGTCCCAGCACTTGGGGTCCTATTAAAATCCCCAAGGGGAATTCTCCATTTTCCTTCCAATTCCCTCTGGAATTTCTCAACTCTCTGATGCATTTTCCTCCCTTTTGCCTCTGATGAAAACCATTAAGGTAGGAGAGATTCTTCCCCTGCGGATGCTCCAACATGGGAAGCTTTCAAGAAAAACCCAGAAACCCCTGCAGACGAAATTAAAATCCCCCCCCCAAAAAAAATTCTGGAATGTGCAGAGATGGATAGGTTAACGCTCAAAATTAAAGGAAAAGTAAGATTCAGACTATTTCCTAACATGGGAACCAAAGGTGGTGAATTCAGCCGGTTCGGACCGGTACTGGAGGTAGTGGAAATTTTGAGGAGCTTGGAGAACCGGCAAATTCCACCTCTGACTGGCCTCACCCCCATCTATTGAGACTTGAGACTTTCAAGAAGAGATTGGACTGACATTTGTCAGAAATGGTGTCGGGTCGTCCACTTGGGCGAGAGGTTGGACTAGATGACCTACAAGGTCCCTTCCAGCTCTGATGATCTGTTATTCTCTGCCTCCTGCGTCCCAGCTGATCAGCTGGGTCTTCTTTGGTTGCCCTGCACAGGAGAACGGAGCTGGAAAGCAGGTCAGTGGGGTGGGGAGGGAATGGAGATTTTGCAGTATCCTTCCCCTGCCACACCTACTAAGCCACACCCACAGAACCAGTAGTAGTAAAAAAAAGGTTGAATCCCACCACTGATGGGAACTATTCTATAAATGGTTAAATGACAGATATTGAGGTTAGAGGAGTGGAATTGGGTGAAATATGGTTTATAGGAGAAAGAAAAACAGATGTGTAAATAATTCTCTTTCTCTTTTTGTGAAAAAGTTTTTTTTATTTTTATAACAAAAACAACAAATAAAAATCATCTTTCAGTAATACACCATGTCTCCTGGACACATATATTTTGTGCACATCATAATATTTGTAGACATTTCTTGTTGAGTTTACATTCATATTACATTCTAATCAACATTATACATCATATTATATCATTATTACAATATCATTAGGTGTTTTTTTTTTATTTCAGATACCATCTATCCTTGAAAGCAAATCCCAACTCTTACTAAATTATATTCGTGTTATTGCTTATTCATAATGATCAATAACAGTATATCATTATTACAATATCCTTTAATTTATTTTCTAACCATCCATAAAATAAGTCCCAAATCTTATAATACTCCATTTCTTCTTGCTCTCTAATTGCTAATGTTAACCTACTGGATGAGTAAATATTTCTGACCGTTTTATACACGATACTATAAATCCCCGGTTTTTCTTCAGCTCGAAAAAAAAGTTTGCTGTGACCTCATCTGTTACATCTAAGAATAATCTGAATTTTTTCCCCCACCGAGAAGGTTAAAAATCTTAAGCCCTCTTGAGCTCATTCCTTGTCATTCCAAGATTTCCCCAGGGACATTCATAATTTTTTGCTGTTTTGGGCGGTGGGGAGGGACATTGCAACATCTGGGATTGTCAGCCAAAGGAAGCGGGGGAGAATTTGGGCAGGGTCCATATGTGTGGCTGTTTATCTTGCCCCAAAGGCAGTTCTCTTGAATGAAAAGCACATACGGGAACAATTTAAGAACGAAAGGGAATTTAAAAAGTAGCACTGCGGGAGCAGCTTTGTCGGATCCCAGCAAAAAAATAAAAAAAATAAAAAAAATCGGCAGCTCCCCTTTTGGTTCGGTTGTGTCAGTTGCTGCTTCTCCATGTCTGATTTCAACATCAACATGATTTTTTTTTTTTTAATGTCGTCACAGCTAGTCCTCAGGTTATGACCGCAACTGGAAGCAGACTTTCCATGGCTGAGCCGGGCGGTTGTTAAACGAGAAGAAAGCCCATTTCAATGGTGAAAAAAATAAGGTTCTACATTTAAGCGAGAAAAACCAAAAGGCGCAGGTAGGGTGGAGGACGTCCACAGGGAAATACAGGGCCAAGAGAAAATTTTCCAAAACCAAGAATTGTGGGTTGTGTGCTTCTGGCATAGGTTGGTTATTCACAGATAGTGATGCATGGCCTGTTTATTTCACACTGGAATTCTTGCACTCTTGGTGACCTTAAAAGTCAACATCAAGGTCCGTGGCCTTTCCTTTCACAACAAGGATTCTACATACCATGTTTCTCATATAATAAGGCCGGGTCTTCTTTTCTTTTTTTGAGCCCCGAAAAAATGGCTAGGCTGTCTTTTCGGGGGTGACTTAATTCCCCCTCCTTGCATCTTTGGGTGGGCGGGCGGTGACGGCTTGGATGTTGACCTCGGCGTTGGTGGGGCACTTCGTATCGGGGTCAAGGCAGGCAGCACCATATCCGGGTGTGCAACAAAAGTACTTCCTAATGGCAAGTCCCCCCCCCCGCCATTCCCCCCCCATTTCGTATGTTTTAATATAGGCCTTAATTTGGGGGGAGGGGCTTAATTTCATTTCATGCCTATAAAACATGCTGGGACTTCCTATTGGGGGAGGCCGTATTGTTGGAGAAACAGGGTAGATGAGATGCAGGCTGGTTCAAGGAATCAAATGGTGTGTCACGTCTGATTCATCATTCATACATGATTGCATTTGATATGTAAAATCGTGGAATAACTAGCTTTGTTTCCAGAAGAATGGAGGAGTCAGAAGTCAGAAGAACTCGAGAAGCAGAATAACAGAGTTGGAAGGAACCTTCGAGGTCTTCTCGACCAACTCCACTGCTCAAGGAGGAGACGTTATACTGTTTCAGACAAATGGTTGCCCAATCTCTTCTTGAAAGCCTCCAGTGATGGAGCACCCACAACTTCTGAAGGCAATTAGCCTGTTCCACTGGCTAATTGTTCTCACTTTTAGGAAATCCCTCCTTCATTCCAGGTTAAATCTCTCCTTGATAACTTTCCATCCGTTGTTTCTTGTCTTGTTTTATGGTGCTTTGGAGAATAGCTTGACCCCCTCTTCTTTGGGGCAGCCCCATAAATATTGGAATATCATGTCACCCTGGTCTTTCTTTTCATTAAAGTAGACATACCCAAATCCAGCAACCATTCTCGATATGTTTTATCCTCCAGCCTCCTAATAATCTTTGTTGCTCTTCTCTGCACTCTTTCCAGACTCTCAACCTCTTTTTTACAACGTGGCCACCAAAACTGGATGCAGTATTTCCCCCCCCCCCTTTTTTTTTTTGTAATATTTTTTTATTATTTTTATATTTTAAAAACATCAGTAAACAATGTAGTCCCAGGTTTATACTTCAATACAAACATGACCTTTAGTACATATTTATCTTTCACATTCAATTCTATATCATATCATTGCTGCCATTTTCCAGTAAATTTTATCCATTATTCTTATTTTCTGAATTGTTGTGTCCGCGAAATGATGCCAGGAGTCGGTGACTTCAAATCATGCTCTTTTATTTAACATTGGAACCGAACTGGGGCAAAGGAAAAAGCTCGCGGCTTTTATTCCTTTAGCCGCGGCGGCCGCGGCCAATGGCACCGCTTTGAATCTCCCGCGATTCGAATGGACCAATCGCGGGAGATTCTTAGCGAGCCAATCGGCGCGGCTCGCCTGACCAATCAGAGTGCCCCGCGCTTTGGCCAATCAAAGCGCGGGGATCTCAAGAATGCTAATTAAGGACAGAACATTAATATTTATTAAATCCATTTTCAATTTATATCTTATCTTAATGGATGCAGTATTTCCAAGTGTGACCTTACCAAGGCCTTATAAAGCAATATTAACACTTCACGTGGTCTTGATCCTCTCCCTCTGTTGATGCAGCCTAGAACTGCATTGCCTAATCAAGCTGTTTTGATGATCAACATAACTGTCCTCATGTATGAATTCTGTAAACAAGAATCACTTCCCAAAAGAATGCAAGGAGGATATTTTGGATATCTGTAGCAAAGGGTTTTGGGAACCAGGCTGTCTTCCATCTTGGCAGGGAGACGTTTAGAAGCATGCAAATAATTAGTCTCAAAGTTCAACTCTTTAGCTGGATTTGTGGACAGAATGGATTCCTGGACCAGATCCCAAAGTCCTTTTAATGATCTAATTGAATCAAACGCTTCTAAATTTATTTGATCGCTTCAGGTCATTTCAGGCATGGGTGGCTGGGTGGCTTCCCCCACCCCCCTTACCAATTGGATCAGAATCCAAATGGAACAAATTGAATCCAGAGATTCTGTTGGAATAGATTGGATTCCGTGATTTAGTTTGATCATCCAAATCAGATCAATTTCCACACACACAAAAAGTTGGTGGCTTTAGAATGAATGGGGATGGATGGATGAATGGATAAGAAAAAAGGAGGAAGGAAGGAAGGAAGGAAGGAAGGAAGGAAGGAAGGAAGGAAGGAAGGAAGGAAGGAAGGAAGGAAGGAAGGAAAGAAAAGAACAAAAGAAAGAAGGAAAGAAAAAAGAAAGAAAAAAGATGGAAGGAAGGGGAAAAGGAAAGAACAAAAGGAAGGAAGGAAGGAAGGAAGGAAGGAAGGAAGGAAGGAAGGAAGGAAGGAAGGAAGAGGGAAAGAAAAAAAGGAAGAGGGAAGGAAGGGGAAAAGGAAGGAAAAGAAAGAAAGAAAAGAAAAAAGAGGAAAAAGGAAAGAAAAGAGGAAAGGAAGGAAGGAGGAAAGAAAGAAAAGAGGAACAGAAAGAAGAAAGGAAAGGGAGAAGGAAGGAAGGAAGGAAAGAGAAAGAAAGAAAGAAAGAAAGAAAGAAAGAAAGAAAGAAAGAAAGAAAGAAAGAAAGAAAGAAAGAAAGAAAGAAAGAAAGAAAGAAAGATGGATGGAAGGAATGATGAAGGAAGGATGGAAGGAAAGAAGGGAAGGAAAGGAAAGGAAAGAACAAAAGGAAGGAAGGAAGGAAGGAAGGAAGGAAGGAAGGAAGGAAAGAAAGAAAGAAAGAAAGAAAGAAAGAAAGAAAGAAAGAAAGAAAGAAAGAAAGAAAGAAGATGGATGGAAGGAAGGAGGGACGGATGAAGGAAGGATGGAAGGAAGGGGGAAAAGAAAGGAAAAAAGGAAAGAACAAAAGGAAGGAAGGAAGGGGAAAGAAAAAAGAAAGAAAAAGAAAGAAAGGGAAGGAAGGGGAAAAGGAAGGAAAAGAAAGAAAGAGGAAAGAAAAAGAGGAAAAAGGAAAGAATAGAGGAAAGGAAGGAAGGAGGAAAGAAAGAAAAGAGGAACAGAAAGAAGAAAGGAAAGGGAGAAGGAAGGAAGGAAAGAAAGAGAAAGAAAGAAAGAAAGAAAGAAAGAAAGAAAGAAAGAAAGAAAGAAAGAAAGAAAGAAAGAAAAAAAAGAAAGAAAGAAAGAAAGATGGATGGAAGGAATGATGAAGGAAGGATGGAAGGAAAGAAGGGAAGGAAAGGAAAGGAAAGAACAAAAGGAAGGAAGGAAGGAAAGAAAAGAAAGAAAGAAAGAAAGAAAGAAAGAAAGAAAGAAAGAAAGAAAGAAAGAAAGAAAGAAAGAAAGAAAGAAAGAAGATGGATGGAAGGAAGGAAGGACGGATGAAGGAAGGATGGAAGGAAGGGGAAAAAGAAAGGAAAAAAGGAAAGAACAAAAGGAAGGAAGGAAGGGGAAAGAAAAAAGAAAGAAAAAGAAAGAAAGGGAAGGAAGGGGAAAAGGAAGGAAAAGAAAGAAAGAGGAAAGAAAAAGAAAAAAGAAAGACAAAATATTTGGGGTGGCCTTATTGCCCGCCAATATGCCTAGCAGGGGTTTGTGGTCAGTTATGATAGAAAAAGTCCTACCGTAGATATATTCGTGGAACCTTTTCACTCCGGAGACCATCGCTAGGGCTTCCTTGTCCAGCTGGCTGTAGTTTCTTTCTGGCTTTGACAGAGTTCTTGAAAAGGAGGCGACGGGTGCCTCTTTTCCATCTGGTAAGCTATGACTGAGGATTGCCCCCACTCCATAAGGTGATGCGTCACATGTAATTGTTAATGGTAAGGTTTCACTATATTGGATGAGGACTGCGTTGGACATTGTTGAAAGGAGTTTTTCTCTCGTTTTCTCCAAATCCAGGAGGCGGTTTTGTCCAAGAGTCTATGCAACGGCTCCGCCACGGTCACCTTTTGGGGTAGGAAAACATTATAAAAGTTAATGAGTCCTAAAAACGCCTGAAGTTCCGTCTTGTTTTTCGGTCTGGGGGCTTCCTTGATGGCTTTGAGTTTTTTGTCGGTAGGGTGAATTCCGTGTTTGTCTAGAAGGTACCCCAAGAATTCGACCCTCTCAGTACATAGTTGGCATTTTTCCTTTTTAACCTTCAAGCCAGAGTCTTTAAATTTCTGGAGTACTGCCCGCAGGCATTTTTCTAGTTGTTTTTTGTTAGCCGCTGCTACTAATACATCATCGAAGTATGGTACGATTCCCTTAATTCCTTGCAATAGCGTTTCCATGAGGCTTTGAAAGACCCCAGGTGCCACACTGACGCCGAATTGGAGGCGGTTGCATTTAAATGCCCCCTGTTGCATTACAATCGTTTGAGCCTCGGCAGTTTCTGCATCGACCGGCAGCTGTTGATAGGCTTGTGCCAGGTCGAGCTTAGCAAATACCCGGCCTCCCCCCAGTGAGTGCAGGAAGTGCTGGACTACTGGCACGGGGTAGATGCTTTGCTGCAGGGCATGGTTGAGGGTGGCCTTATAGTCACCACAGATTCTTATGGAGCCATCCGGTTTAATGGGGGTGACTATAGGCGTTTCCCAAGGGGCGTGGTCAATGGGCTCCAATACCCCATGGGCGATGAGCTTTAGTGCAAATGGCACTCGCCATGGTTTAAGGCGGATGGGGGCGACATCTGGACTAAGATTAAACGAGATTGGGGGCCCCTTGTACTTGCCTAAGGTGTTGTCGAAGACCTCTTGGAAGTCCGGTGCAAATGTCGCTTCCCAATCTTCCTCGTTCATGTGGTAGATGCCAGCCATTTCTATTCCTAGCGGCTCGAACCATTGTAGCCTGAGCAAGCTGGGGCAGTCTTTGTTCACACTGGTGAGTGGCAATATGTGGGTACGGCCTTTGAATGTGATTCTGAAATGCCTGATCCCGGCTACGAGAATGCGATTTCCTTGGTAGTCTCTGAGGATCAGCTTTTGGGCGCTTAGTTTGTGTCAGCGTATGCTGGGTATTAGACGCTTGATGGTGTGCCATGAGACCATGGAGAGGAAGGAGCCGGAGTCTACTTCCATGGTGCAGAGTTGGTCTTCGATGTTAACGACTATGCGTACCTTTCGGGCATCCATGGATGAGGAACGGCCGATGACAACTATTTGATGTGTTTCTTCTCTTCATGCCAACTCACTGAATCGTTTGGTGCGGACGTCTCTGTTAGGTATTCTGACATGGGTTGAAGTAAATTGGAGACAGTCTTTGTTGGTGAACTTTCAGCTCTTTATTACATAGTGACTTCTGAACATAACAGCAAACTCTGCCTTATATAGGCAACCCTTGTGAAAATTGACCAATAGTGAGCTATGAACGCTAGCTCTTAAACCAATAACAAACCTCCGTTAAGGGCCAATCGGATTCCTTAGAATTGACCAATCCGATCTGGCCGCTTAACAACCAATCAGAACTGCAGGGCCAGAACCCTGCACTTTATCCCAAGCTCACACTTTATTCAACTATATACATACATAACACCCCTTCCCCCTGGCTTCTTAAACTATGGTGTGGTTATATAATCCTTTAAATAGGATGGTTGTCTTTTGAGTCTTTCTGATTTTCGCTGGACTGGTTGAGTGCAGTCCTCTTGGGGTAGAATGTTGTTTGGCAGTGGCTCTGCTTCTTGCTCGGGTGCAATTTCCAACGGTGCAAATAATTCTTCTTCCTGCTCCATTTCCTGAGTCTCACTTGATTCGTCGCTCCCTTCTAACAAGTTCCCTGGAATGTCGTCTTCTTCTGTTCCTCCCCCCCCCTCGGTTTGGTCATGGGGGAGTTGTTGACTGGCCATTGTGAGTCGTGACCGTAATTGGTCGATATACCGTTTCCACAGTCTATTGTCACAGCATTTTACTATATATGATTTGGGCCCGGTTACACGTACTACCATTGCTTCTATCCATACGGGATCGCCCGATAAATTCCGTGCATAAACGTTGTCGCCTACCTGGAAAGTGCGATAGCATCCACTGGATCCTATAGGCTTTTCCGGTTCGTAAGCAGGGTGCAACCGGTCGAGGCGGGAGCAGAGTTTTTGGCCCATTAGTAGTTCTGCGGGAGTTCTGCCGGTGACGCTATGTGGAGTGATGTGTTGCAATAGAAGAATTTGGTTGACTTTATCATCGATATTATCATAGTCCAATTTCTGTAAAGTCTTTTTAACAAATTGAACCATGCGTTCCGCTCGGCCATTGGTCGCAGGGTGCGCAGGCGAGGTGAGCGCATGGCAGATGCCCTGGTCAGCAAGGTACTGTTCAAATATTAGCGCTGTAAATTGTGGCCCGTTATCGGACACCAGGACGTCCGGCAAACCATGGGTTGCAAAGAGTCTATTGAGGACTTTAATCATTGCTTTGGAAGTTGTGGCCATCATTCGATGAATTTCTAACCAATTGGAGTATGCATCGACAGTCAATAAGAAGGTATGTCCTTTGGTTGGCCCTGCGAAATCCAGGTGGATTCTGGACCAGGGTCCACGTGGTGTCTCCCATTCCATAGGCATGGCTTTTGGTGGGGCATTGCTGGTCTGTTGGCACTTGGTACAGGCCTTGACCTATTGCTCAATTTGTCGGTCCATGCCTGGCCACCATGCGTAGCTTCGTGCAAGTGCTTTCATCCGCACGATCCCAGGGTGGCCCTTGTGCAGGATTTGTAGTAGCGTCTTTTGGAGTTGCTCTGGGACAACGACTCTATCGCCCCAGATGACACAGCCTTTTTGAGAAAAAAAAGTTCAGTCTGTCTTGCTTTAAATGGCGCGAAGTCATCTGGGATTCGGTCCAATGGCCATCCGCGTTCCACTCAGCCTAGGACTCGAGCTAGGGTGTGGTCTCATTTGATTTCTCTCGCGATGTCTCGGGCGGTCATAGGCGGCGAGTTGAGTGTTTCAATCTGCAACGTAGTTGCCGTTGGTGCCGGATCGTTGAGAGTCTCTGGAAGCAGCGTTCTGCTTAGTGCGTCAGCGTGGGGAATGGCTTTCCCCGGGCGATATTGCAGGCGATAATTATAAGCAGCTAGAAATTCTGACCATCGAGTCATTCTCGGGGATAATATGTAGGGGGTTGGCTTGTCCCCAGCTATTATCCCTAGCAACGGTTTGTGGTCAGTTATAATGGTAAATGTCCTTCCATACACATATTCATGAAATTTCTTTACAGCTGAAACGATTGCAAGGGCCTCCTTATCAATTTGTCCATAGTTCCACTCTGCATGTGAAAGAGTCTTTGAAAAGTATGCAACAGGGGCCTCGTTCCCATTAGGCAGTACATGACTCAAAATGGCGCCCACCCCAAAGGGTGAGGCATCGCAGGTTATAACTAATGGTAATGTCTCGTTATACTGCATAAGCACAGAGTCAGATGTAAGCAATTTTTTTACATTCCGAAACGCTTGTTCTTCCCGGTAACCCCATACCCACAATGTTTTTTATCTAATAACCGGTGTAACGGTTCAGCAACAGTCGCCTTGTGCGGTAAAAACACATTATAGAAATTTATGAGGCCTAAGAATGCCTGGAGATCAGTCTTGTTATGGGGCCTGGGAGCATTTTTTATCGCCTTTAATTTACTCTCCTAGGGTGAATGCCCTGGCTATCAATGCGATACCCTAGAAACTCAACACTGTCAGTATATATGTGACATTTATCCTTTTTTACCTTAAGTCCTGCCTCTTGGAATTTTTTAAGAACACATTTCAAACGATCCTGCAATATTTTTTTAGTAGGAGCTGCAATTAATACGTCATCAAAATACGGAACCACACCCTTGATTCCCTGTAACAACCTTTCCATTAGGCTTTGGAATATCCCTGGGGCCACACTCACCCCGAATTGCAATCGAGTACATTTAAAAGCACCCCTGTGCGTTACAATTGTTTGGGCTGGGGCCGTCTTATCGTCCACTGGTAATTGTTGATAAGCTTGAGCTAAATCTAATTTAGCGAAAACCTTTCCGCCCCCCCAAGGAATGGAGGAGGTGCTGCACCACCGGAACTGGATACGCATTCTGCTGCAGGGCGTGGTTTAGAGTGGCCCGGTAGTCCCCACAAATTCGAATTGACCCATCTGGCTTAATGGGGGTTACAATAGGGGTCTCCCATGGAGAATGATCAGTGGGCTTCAACACACCCTGTGCAATTAGTTTGTCGAGTTGTTCATCTATCTTAGCTTTAAGAGCGAAGGGAACTCGACGGGGCTTCAAACGGATTGGGGCTACTTTTGGATCTAGGCTAAATGAGATTGGGGTCCCTTTATACTCGCCTAAACGATCTGCGAAGACATCGCTGAACTCAGAAATAAGGTCCTCCTCCCACTCACAACCACCGATTCGGTTCACGCCGGCCACTTCGATGCCAAGTGGCGCGAACCATTGGAGGCCCAACAAACTAGGCCTATCTCTGTCGATGATCATTAGAGGTAAGTATGCCGTATGCTTTTTAAAAGAGACTCGGACTCGGCAAGACCCGACTACGGGGATTCGGTTCCCTTGGTAGTCCTTGAGGATGAGGCATTGTAATCGGAGGTCTTGGCGTTGGATTGTAGGGATAAGTTGCTTTAACGTCTTCCACGACACCATCGAGAGGGACGATCCCGAGTCGACCTCCATGTGGCAAGGTTGGTTCTCTATGGCTACCGTGACTTGAATTTTCTTAGTGTCCATGGCTGAGGCGTGACCTATAGTGATAGTATGGTGAGCCTCTTCTTTTTGCAACGCTCGATTTCTGTAGGAGTGATTTACTGGTTCTCGCCTTACAGGACGGTTTCCTGTCGATTGGCAATAGTTGGTCCCTTTTGAGGCCTGGCTGGGTCCTGGTAAGCTGCGGCAGACCTGGCTGATGTGGCCTCGTTTCCCACACTCATGGCAGAGTGCGTCGCGGAATTTGCATTCGGCCCTGGCGTGGTTCGCTCCACAACCAGCGCAAGGGCGTAAGGGCTTAGGGCGAGGGTCCCAGTCGGACCGCAGTCGATGGACCCCTTCTTCGTCGCTGTCTGACGACGAAGAGAAGTCCTCATGGTGCGTTGTTAATAGCTGCCCTTCTGAGTTGGGTGAGATGTCGCCTGTCAGTTGAGTTGCCAGGTTTCGGCTTCGCCATAATTGCGCAGCTGACTTTTTGGTCGCCTCCACAGCTGTAGCTTCGACGATGGCGTCAGCAAGGTCGATGTTGCCTTTCACCATCAGCTTGCTTTGCACGCCTAGCGCATCTAATCCCAGAATTAATTGATCTCTCAGTGCTTCATCTAAATCTGCGAACCCGCAGAGGCCCCCTAAATTTCGGAGGTCCGCCATGAAATCGGCCACGCTCTCTCCTTTTCGCTGGTTTCTCTGATAGAACTCATGGCGTCTCACGAGTGTAGGAATGGTTGGCGCGTAATGGTCTCTCAGGATGGGTTCGAGGTCGTCCCAGCTCATGGCCTTCACTTCTCGAGGTTTCACCAGTGCTTTAGCCATTTTAAAGACAGCCGGGCCGCAGTACGTCAGGAACAGTGCCCGCTTCTTTGCTGGTGTGGCGTCCTTCAAATTATTTGTCTCAAGAAACATTTGGAAGCGATCCATGTAGGATTCCCAATCCTCTTGGTTTGGATCGAACGGAGCGGCTGATATGATGCCGCCGGACATGGTTCCGTTGATGGCGCCGCCTCAACACGTGCTCGGTATCTCTTCCTGGCTTCTCAGATTCAAACATCTCCATATCCCACCTTCGTCGCCAGTATTAGGTATTCTGACATGGGTTGAAGTAAATTGGAGACAGTCTTTGTTGGTGAACTTTCAGCTCTTTATTACATAGTGACTTCTGAACATAACAGCAAACTCTGCCTTATATAGGCAACCCTTGTGAAAATTGACCAATAGTGAGCTATGAACGCTAGCTCTTAAACCAATAACAAACCTCCGTTAAGAGCCAATTGGATTCCTTAGAACTGACCAATCCGATCTGGCCGCTTAACAACCAATCAGAAGTGCAGGGCCAGAACCCTGCACTTTATCCCAAGCTCACACTTTATTCAACTATATACATACATAACAGTCTCGGTTCCAACGGCTGTCAGTCTGGCATTCCCGGTGCTTGGGGGGGTGCCATCTCATCTTCTGGGGCTGCCTGCTCGGCAGCACAGACTCTGGCTGCATTTATTTCAGCACACTTTTGCAATATGCCCCCACTTCTCACAATGCTGACAAATGGCATCAAGGTATCGGCATTCAGAATGGGGGTGGTCGCCTCTGCAACCGGCACACTGGAAACTTGACTTACGACCCCACCGGTCTCGCTGCTCGCGATCTGATTGGAGTCGGTGGATTTCTTCCTCCTCTTAGTCGCTGTCAGAGGGAGATTCAATGTTGCCGTGGTGGGTGGTAGTGTGTTTCTCTGATGTTGGAGTTGTCTCGTTGACGGGATGTCGGTCAGTTCCATTTGTTTGGCGCATTCTGGCCACTGATTTGTGGGTGGCTTCGGCTACAGTCACTTCTGCTATGGCATCAGTGAAGGAGATATTGCCTTTGGCCATCAGCTTACTTTGTAATGTGGGGTTCTTTAAGCCGAGGACAAACCGGTCTCGCATGGCCTAATCTAGGTCCATGAATCCGCACAGACCTCCCAGGTCCCTCAAGTCAGCCACAAAGCCACTGATGCTCTCGCCCTCGCGTTGGTCTCATCAGTAAAAATCGTGCCGGCGAATGAGGGTAGGCACAGCTGGAGCGTAATGGCTACGGAGGATGGGTGTGAGGTCGTCCCAGTCCATTGCTTTAACGTCTGCCGGTTTTGCCAAAGCTTTGGCCATTTTAAATACGGCGGGTCCGTAATGTGTTAGGAACACGGCTCGCTTCCGATTGCCGTTCGCATCCTTCAGGTTGCTGCATTCTAAGAACATCTGAAACTGGTCGATGTAGGACTCCCAGTCTTCGGTGGCTGGGTTAAAGAGTGCGGGTGGCGTGGTATTGCTGGCCATCTTGCTGGTCGTTTTCACACCATTTGCCACATGCTAGATGTCTCGTTGTCTCACGATCCCACCCTCGTCATCAGTGTTAAGTTAGGAAGGACGGCGTTCAGAGACGAGAGACTCGGTTTCAGTAACAACAGCTCAATCAGCTAAATCAGACTCAGCAAGATAGCAGCCCCAGTGGCTCTTTTATAGAGCTTTCCAAGGCTAGGCAGCCAATGACGCTGCTTTGAGTCTGCTGTGCTTAGTTTTAACCAATCGCGGCAGACTCTTAGCGGGCCAATCAGAATCGTCCAGGCTGACCAATCAGGTAACAGTTAAAACAGCCCAATGGGAATGCAGGCTTTCAAGCCTGCTAATATGCAACAAATACCACTCTGTAAAGCCTTAGTAAGGCCACACCTAAAGTATTGTCCAGTTTTGGTCACCACACTATAAAAAAAGATGTTGAGACTCTAGAAAGAGTGCAGAGAAGAGCAACCAGGATGATGAGGGGACTGGAGACTAAAACACATAAAGAACGGTTGCAGGAACTGGGCCTGGCTAGTCTAGGGAAGAGAAGGACCAGGGGAGACAGGAGAGCATCTTCCAATATTTGACGGGCTGCCACAGAGAGGAGGAAGGGGGTCAAGCTGTTTTCCAAAGCACCTGAAGGCCAGACAATAATGGATAGAAACTGAACAAGGAGAGAGATTCAACCTGGAAATAAGGAGAAACTTTCTGACAGTGAGAACAATCAACCCATGGAACAGAAGTGGCCTTCAGAAGTTGTGGGAGCTTCATCACTTGAGACTTTCAAGAAGAGACTGGACTGCCATCGGTCAGAAATGGTGTAGGGTCTCCGGCTTGGGTGGGGGGTTGGACTAGATGACCTACAAGACCCCTTCCAACTTTGATTATCTGTTATCTGTAATATCCTGACTGTGAGAGCAATTAACCAGTGGAACAACTTGCCTTAGGAAGTTGAAGCGCCTTCATCACTGGAAGCTTTTAAGAAGGGATTGGACATTTTCCCAGGGTCTCTGGTCCGCGGGATTTAAAATTATGAATTTGGTGGTCTCTGAGGTCCAAAAGGTTGGCGACCCCTGATCTAGTCCAACCTAGCCTGCTCAGCCAGGAAACCCAACTACACCACTTCAGACAAATGGCTGCCCAATCTCTTCTTTAAAAACTTCCAGTTCTGACTTCGCTTGTCAGACTGTCACAAAAGGGGATCCAGTGATCCCAGGACACCGTCATGAATGGTTGCCATGTGTCCAAATTTTGATCATGTGACCATGGGGGGGATGGGGTCACAAAGGTCATAAGTGTGAAAAACACCTCTGAGTTACTTTCGAAGTTGCCCATTGTAACTTTGAGCAGTCACTAAATGAACTGTTGCAAGTTGAGGATGGCCTGTAGTTGCTACTCCGAGTTCTCTCTCTCTCTTAAAACAGTGGAATGTGGTGGGACCCCAGCAAGCTTCTTGTCTGATACAGTTCCTGCCTTCTGGAATATCATGAACCTTGATTCACGATCGTCCGTGATCACCGTTTGCGTTGGATAAGATCTTGGAAAACTGGATGTTCCCAACAAAGTGGAGTTTGGAAGTGAAGTCAGCTCCTTGATAGGGTGTTGTGCTATTTATTACTGGAGTTGGCGTAGTCCCTGGAGGCCATTATTCCACAATTAATTGTTGTTCCTGTGTGTAGTGTCCAGAGTTGCAATTAGAAAATAGGCAACTGAATAAACTGATATAACAACTAAATTAAGATTGCATATCTTCCTCTGGCTGGAGCAAGGATTCACTGCGCCTTGCAAAATGCACCAACAAACCAGTTCAGTCTAGTGGCAAAGGCACCTAGCTAGAAACCAGGAGACGGTGAGCTCTAGTCCTGCCTTAGGCAGGAAAGCTGGCTGGATGACTTTGGACCAATCACCAGAGACGGTAAATTCTAGTCCCACCTTAGATTTGAAAGCCACTTGGGTCAATTACCCAGAGACTCTGAATGCTAACAAAGAGTACAGTCACCATGTGCTTTACTGCTCAGCTATATAACTAACAGGAAATAGGAGATTCTTCTCAGAATTTTAAAGAAACCATAGATTATACCCATAGATGCACACTGAACACTGCCATCTGCTGGCTAAATAATTCTATAGTTGCTTCAATACAAAATACAATAGAATAGAATAGAATAGAATAGAATAGAATAGAATAGAATAGAATAGAATAGAATAGAATAGAATAGAATAATTTATTGGCCAAGCGTGGTTAGACACACAAGGAATTTGTCTTGGTGCAAATACTCTCAGCGTACTATGAAAGAAAAGATACATTCGTCAAGAGTCATAAAGTACAACACTTAATGAGAGTCATAGGGTACAATAAGCAATCGAATCATACTAGGAAACAGTCCATATAAATCGTAAGGATACAAGTGACAAAGTCACAGTGATACAGTCAGAAGTGGGAGGGGATGGGTGATAAGGAGTGATGAGAAGATTAACAGTAATAGTAGTGCAGACTTTGTAAATAGTTGGACAGTGTTGAGGGAATTATTTCTTTAGCAGAGCGATGGCATTCGGGGAAAAACTCTCCTCGTGTCTAGTTGTTCTGGTGTGCAGAGCTCTATAGCGTCGTTTTGAGGGAAGGAGTTAAAACAGTTTATATATCCAGGATGTGAGGGGTCTGTAGATATTTTCACAGCCCTCTTTTTGACTCTTGCAGTATACAGGTCCTCGATGGAAGGCAGGTTGATAGCCATTGTTTTTTCTGCAGTCCTAATTATCTTCTGATGTCTGCGTCTGTCTGGTTGGGTTGCAGTATTCGAAATACCTTCTAACATGTCTTCTACCAGGATCATTCCCATCTCTCTCTAGCTGGGAGCAGTTTTCGCATCCCATAATGCCCTGCCAATGTGCATGCTAGGATTTTAGCATCTGACACACCTGGACAGAAGCAGGTTCAGAGGAAATTGCTCTGAAGGAGGACAAAACCTTTTCCTGCAAGATACATGGCAAAGGAGGTGAAGCTGAAATGTCAGGCTCCTTGCAGATGTTCAGAATAGAAAAGTGCAAGTCATCCTTGATTTACAACAGTTTGTTTAGTGACTGTTCAACGTTACCATGGCACTGGAAAAAAGTGACTTTATTTTTTACACTTACGACCATTCCGGCATCCACACTGATTACACTACGAGGGGTTGGACTAGAAGATCTCCAAGGTCCCTTCCAACTTTGTTATTCTATGACTGCATGATTTGCTTAACAAATGTGGCAAAAGAGCTCCTAAAACGGCGTTTTGCTTAGCAACAGAAATCTTTGGCTCAACTGTGGTTGTAAGTCAAGGACTACTTGTAATTAGCGTGATTACCAACGGAGAAGGTAGGAGAGGATTTGGATAATAAATCAGGTAGACTGAACAACTGCAGTGATTCACTTAACGACTGGGGCAAGGAAGGTCATAAAATGGGTCGATGCTCATTTAACACCTGTACTCTACTGTGCTGTACAGGTAGTCCTCCAAATATGATCTCCATTGAGGTTTGAATTTCTATCCCTAAGCCAGATCGTCATGAAGTGAGTAGAGTCCAATTTAGATTCTTTTGCGGGGGGAGCACAGTTATTCAGTGGAGTTTTGCCCCATTTTAAGGAAGGAAGGAAAGAAGGAAGGAAGGAAGGAAGGAAGGAAGGAAGGAAGGAAGGAAGGAAGGAAGGAAGGAAGGAAGGAAGGAAGGAAGGAAGGAAGGAAGGAAGGAAATGAGAGAGGGAAAGAGGGAGGGTGGAAGAAGGGAGGGAAGGAAATGAGAGGGAAGGAAGGAAGGAAGGAAATGAGAGAGGGAAGGAGGGAGGGTGGAAGAAGGGAAGGAAGAAAATGAGGGGGAAGGAAGGAAATGAGAGGGAAGGAAGGAAATGAGAGGGAAGGAAGGAAGGAAGGAAGGAAGGAAGGAAGGAAGGAAGGAAGGAAGGAAGGAAGGAAGGAAGGAAGAAAATGAGAGAGGGAAGGATGGAGGGTAGAAGAAGGGAAGGAAGGAAATGAGGGGGAAGGAAGGAAATGAGAGGGAAGGAAGGAAGGAAGGAAGGAAGGAAATGAGAGAGGGAAGGAAATGAGAGAGAAGGAAGGAAGGAAGGAAGGAAGGAAGGAAGGAAGGAAGGAAGGAAGGAAGGAAGGAAGGAAGGAAGGAAGGAAGGAAGGAAGAAAATGAGAGAGGGAAAGAGGGAGGGTGGAAGAAGAGAAGGAAGGAAATGAGAGGGAAGGAAGAAAATGAGAGGGAAGGAAGGAAGAAAATGAGAGAGGGAAGGAGGGAGGGTGGAAGAAGGGAGGGAAAGAAATGAGAGGGAAGGAAGGAAGGAAGAAAGAAAATGAGAGAGGGAAGGAGGGAGGGTGGAAGAAGGGAAGGAAGGAAATGAGAGGGAAGGAAGAAAATGAGAGGGAAGGTAGGAAGGAAGGAGAGAAGGAAGGCAGTCAGGAAGAAAATGAGAGCGGGAACGAGGGCGGGTGGAAGAAGGGAAGGAAGGAAATGAGAGGGAAGGAAGAAAATGAGAAGGAAGGAAGGAAGGAAGGAAGGAAGGAAGGAAGGAAGGAAATGAGAGAGGGAAGACGGAGGGAAGGAAGAAGGGAAGGAAGGAAATGAGAGGGAAAGAAGGAAGGAAGACAGGAAGAAAATGAGAGAAGGAAAGAGGGAGGGTGGAAGAAGGGAGGGAAGGAAATGAGAGGGAGGGAAGGAAGGAATGCAGGAAGAAAATGAGAGAGGGAAGGAGGGAGGGTGGAAGAAGGGAGGGAAGGAAATGAGAGGGAAGGAAGGAAGGAAGAAAATGAGAGAGGGAAGGAGGGAGGGTGGAAGAAGGGAAAGAAGGAAATGAGAGAGAAGAAAATGAGAGGGAAGGTAGGAAGGAAGAAAATGAGAGCGGGAAAGAGGGAGGGTGGAAGAAGGGAAGGAAGGAAATGAGAGGGAAGGAAGGAAGGAAGGAAGAAAATGAGAGAGGGAGGGAGGGAGGGAAGGAAGAAGGGAAGGAAGGAAATGAGAGGGAAGGAAGGAAGGAAGAAAATGAGAAAGGGAAGGAGGGAGGGTGGAAGAAGAGAAGGAAGGAAATGAGAGGGAAGGAAGGAAGGAAATGAGAGAGGGAAGGAAGGAGGGTTGAAGAAGGGAAGGAAGGAAATGAGAGGGAAGGGAGGAAGGAAGGAAGGAAGGAAGGAAGGAAGGAAGGAAGGAAGGAAGGAAGGAAGGAAGGAAGGAAGGAAGGAAGGAAGGAAAGAAGGAAGGAAGGAAGGAAGGAAGGAAGGAAGGAAGGAAGGAAGGAAGGAAGGAAGGAAGGAAGGAAGGAAGGTGTCAGCCTCAAGATATCCATAATATTTATATTCTGCTTTCTAACTATTGCTTTCCTGCTGCTATGCCAATCTATTCTTTCGGCTGTCATTAGCAACGGAGGGAGGGGGGAATTTGGAGGGGAAGAAGGCTGGAGGTGTTTTGCATTCCTTTGCTGGGTTAGCAAGGGGAGGGGGGATTCATTTCTTTAACTTTCCGTTTCTTGGCTAGCTTCTGTCCCCCTTTTGCGCAACTGCGAACTTTTATCAAAATATGTCAAGGTCAACTGACAGCAGCCTCATCACCACCTGGAGATGACCACATGATCATATTCAGAACTTTTAATTGGAAGACTCATTTGGACTTTGGGGGGTGGGAGCATTTCCATTCCTTTGTATATGTGATCTGCGCACCAATTTCTCAGATTCGGAATTAAATCTGAAGCTTTCACTTTATTTTCCAATAAAAGGATAACTTTGCTCTAACCATGGAGTCTGAGTATTTCTTTCTTGGGATTTGAAGGGAGCACAGACTGACATTATTCTGAATCTTTTGGCCTACAGGGGGCACCTGCTGTTTTCATGCAAATGATAAATTTAATGCTTCATGAACATTTACACAAGGGGGTTCTGGTCTACCTTGATGATATTGTTATCTACACGGAGACTAGAGACGAACATGTGAAACTGGTACGCTCCGTGCTGCAAAAGCTGAGGGCCGCCAAATTGTATGCCAAACTATCCAAATGTGAGTTCCATCAAGAAAAAAATTGACTACTTGGGATATCGTATCTCACCCGAGGGCACTGAGATGGACCCAGAGAAAGTGCGAGCCGTATTGGACTGGGCCCCACCGAGAACCCAAAAACAGCTTCAAAGTGTCCTTGGATTTGCTAGCTTTTATCGGCAATTCATCCTGTCTTTTGTTAAAATAGCCATGCCCATTACCAACTTCCTGAAGACAAAGGGGGAATTGAAACCAAAGCCCAGCCAACCGTTGAATTGGACCATGGAGTGCCAAGCGGCGTTTGAAAAGCTTAAAAGACTTTTTGCTGCAGAACCAGTACTGAAACACCCAGACATGGATGCCCCTTTTGTGATCCAAGCTGATGTGAGCGACGTGGCAGTGGGGGCAGTTTTACTTCAATTAAATGAGAAGGGGACATTACAACCGTGCGCTTACACCTCCCATAAATTGACTGACACTGAAAGGAGATGGGCCATTTGGGAGAAGGAAGCGTTTGCAGTCCGTTGGGCCTTACTAGCTTGGAGGCATTTTCTGGAAGGAGCGAAGCACCCATTTGAGGTATGGACCGACCATAAAAATTTGGAAGCTTTAAAAACTCCTCGGAAGCTATCCCCTAAGCAAGTTAGGTGGGCTCAGTTTTTCAAGCGATTCAATTTCTCCTTGAAGTATATCCCAGGGGGAAAAAAATTTATGGCCAATGCTTTGTCTAGAATGCCTCAATACAACAGTATCCATAAAGAAGTGATAAGGCCAATCGTGTCCACTACACAGCTGGCTGCTCCTGTAGTTACCAGAGCGCAAAAGAGGAACCAGGAGAGGGATCTGTCCACTGACCTGATGGAACGATTTAAGGAGGCTTTGAAATCGGATGAGTGGTTCCTAGCAAATGCGAATAACTGCACCGTTCGAGATGGTCTAGCCTGGATAGGTGCGAAATTGTATGTACCTCAAACCCTGAGAAGCCAAGTGTTACAACAAACTCATGACTCCAAAGTGGCTGGTCATTTTGGGTTTGTGAAGACCCTACATTTGGTGAAACGGCAGTTCTGGTGGCCTTTGTTGAAAAAGGACATTGAGACTTATGTGGCAAGCTGTCCAGTTTGCGCTTCAGCAAAAAAGACCTCCTGGTAAACTACCAGGTCTGTTGCAAAATGTGGCTAGGCCAATTGCTCCTTGGAGGGAAATTTCCATGGACTTTATAGTAGACCTACTCGAGAGCGCTGGGCACACAGTCATCTGGGTAGTGACTGATTTGTTCTCCAAACAAGCCCATTTCATCCCTTGCTCCAAGATCCCATCAGCGAAGTCGTTGGCCAGAATGTTCATTATACATGTCAACAGGTTGCACGGTGTTCCTGAGCAGGTAGTTTCTGATCGAGGGGTCCAATTTACCTCGAACTTTTAGAGGGAATTTTTGAAGTTAATAGGCTCCACCCAGAGTTTAAACTCCACCCACCATCCCCAAACTAATGGGGCTTGCGACAGGACTAACGGGGTGCTAGAGCAATACCTCAGATGTTACATAAACTATCAGCAAGACAACTGGGCAGATTTACTGCCTTTTGCGGAGGTGGCATATAATAACTCTGTCCACAGCAGTACGGGGTTTACTCCTTTCAGAATGGCAACTGGGCAAGATTTTGTGTCCATACCTGAACTTCCTCGTGAAAACCCCAATGTCCAATCGTTGGGCGACTGGATATCTCAACTTCAACTTAATTGGCCGGTCGTTTGTAAAGCCTTGGACGAGGCGCACCAGTCTCATAAGATATTTGCTGACAGAAAGCGAGCCCTGCAGATGTCGTATCAAGTGGGCGACAAAGTATTCCTCTCAACTAAATATTTGCAGACTACCCAGAAATCGAAGAAGTTGGGTCCTAAGTATGTGGGGCCTTTCCCCATTGAGCGGATTGTAAATCCTGTAACTGTTCAGTTGACTTTACCAAAGACTCTTCGTCGTATTCATCCGGTTTTCCACGTCAGTTTGTTAAAACCTGAACATACTTGTACCTTGAGACCGGCCCAAACTGATTCCCCCCGTACCATTGTTGATTGAGGGAGAACAACATTTCAAGATTAAAGAAATTCTAGACTCTAGGAAATGGAGGGGTCGTATCCAATATCTTATAGCTTGGAAACATTTTCCTCCGTCCTATGCTGAATGGGTAAATGAGAGAGACATTAGGGCTCCTGAACTGCTCAAGAACTTTTATGCCAAATACCCTGATAAACCGTAGGGATGTATGCAAATGTTAACATATGTTTATTCTGTTTTTTCTTACAGGGACTAATGTCCTTCTTCTAGGGGGTCAGAATATCAGCCTCAAGATATCCATAATATCTATATTCTGCGTTCAAACTATTGCTTTCCTGCTGCTATGCCAATCTATTCTTTCGGCTGTCAATAGCAACGGAGGGAGGGGGGAATTTGGAGGGGAAGAAGGCTGGAGGTGTTTTGCATTCCTTTGCTGGGTTAGCAAAGGGAGGGGGGATTCTTTTCTTTAACTTTCCGTTTCTTGGCTAGCTTCTGTCTCCTTTTTGCGCAACTGCGAACTTTTATCAAAATATGTCAAGGTCAACTGACAGCAGCCTCATCACCACCTGGAGATGACCACATGATCATATTCAGAACTTTTAATTGGAAGACTCATTTGGACTTTGGGGGGTGGGAGCATTTCCATTCCTTTGTATATGCGATCTGCGCGCCAATTTCTCAGATTCGGAATTAAATCTGAAGCTTTCACTTTATTTTCCAGTAAAAGGATAACTTTGCTCTAACCATGGAGTCTGAGTATTTCTTTCTTGGGATTTGAAGGGAGCACAGACTGACAGAAGGAAGGAAGGAAGGAAATGCGGGAAGGAAGGAGGGAGGGTGGAAAAGGGAAGGAAGGAAGGAAATGAGAGAGGGAATGGAAGGAGGAAGGAAGGAATTAAACTGAATTGGTTCAAATCAACTTAAACTGATTTCTTTTTTCTTCTTTTCTGCAGCTAAGTCCAGAACGTTAGCTGCTTGATGAATGATAGGATTTAATTGACACCAACTATAAAAAGAACTTCAAGAGTTACAACACAAGGGAAGACTTCAATTTATCTGCAACAGGGATGACAAAAGGAAAATTCCATGTTAAGAAGGATTGGGCCAGAAAATGACATTCAGGCAAGCTTGTAGCGAAATCCACTTTTCAGGGCAAGCAAACCCCACATTACCACTTTCAAACCATGGAACTACTAAGTTTTTGGAACATTGGCACAGTGGCTTCAGAATAACAGATTTGGAAGTGACCAAAAGGTCATCTAGACCAACCCCCTGCTCAAGCAGGAAAACGCATACCACTTCAGACTTCAGACAAATGGTTGTCCAGTCTCTTCTTGAAAGCCTCCAGGGATGAAGCTCCTACAACTTCTGAAGGCAACTTCTGTTCCATGGGTGGATTGTTCTCACTGTCAGAAAATTCCTCCTTATTTCTAGGTTGAATCTCTCCTTGTTCAGTTTCCATCCATTATTCCTTGTCTGGCCTTCAAAGGCGCTTTATAAAATAGCTTGACCCCCTCCTCCTCCCTGTGGCAGCCCCTCAACTATTGGAAGACCACTATCATATCTGGCCTGGTCTTTCTCTTCGCTAGACTAGCCAGGCCCAGTTCCTGTTGACCCCCTCTTCTCTGTGATAGCCCCTCAAATGTTGGAAGACTCTTATCACATCACCTCTATAATTTATCCTTATTTCCAGCTTAAATCTCTCCTTGTTCAGTTCAACCTGGAAATAAGGAGAAATTTTCTGACAGTGGGAACAATCAACCCATGGAACAGAAGTTGCCTTCGGAAGTTGAGGGAGCTTCATCCCTGGAGGCTTTCAAGAAGAGACTGGACTGCCATCAGTCAGAAATGGTGTAGGGTCTCCTGCTTGGCCGGGGGGGGGGGGCTGGACTAGATGACCTCCAAGATCCCTTCCAACTCTGTTATTCTACTCTAACCTGGTGCCCTTCAAAGGAAGAGGGTCTGGCAAGAGTATGGGAAATTTGGACAAAAGCCCCACCATGCCAGATACGTTGAGGTTTGCAAAGCATGTCCTCCCTTGTCTCAGCCCATTGAATTCTCTCTCTCTCTCATCTCTTTCCTTCTTTCCTCTCTTTTGACATTCTTCTTTTGATCGAGTGAGCCTCCTCAGAAGATCAAAGGGCTCTCCAGAGGGTTTTTTTCTCTCCAGGGGAGGGGGGGGGTCATTCAAACCCAGGTCAAACAAGGTTGACATTTCCAAGATGCCATGCCTGCTTCCCCGTTAATGGGAAGCCTTTGGAAGACATGACAAAGGAAGCCTTTGGAAGACATGACAAAGGGAGCAGAAACTGTTCCAGGGCAATTGTAAAAAAATGCAACTCTGGTTGCAGATCAGACATAACCGAGATTCCAGCGCGAGTTTCATTGTGGTTCTTTCCTTATGAATCATCTGGATCTTTCCCCAAGGTTTGAAGGCAAAGTTCATTTTGGTCTCATCTTCGTGCTTGGCTCCAAGGGGTGTCCGATGGGAGGAGAAGTCCAGAAAAGTCAAGATGGCTGTCACCCTTCATGTAAGCCCTGTGTTGTGACCTGTTGGTCGCTGGTCCCTCCGGCAGCTGAATCAGAGGAGGAGGAGGTGTGGATGTCAGGGTCAAGCATCAAAACAACCTGGGAGCTCCAAGGGGGAAGAGGGAATGGAGCTGGCAGAGAGAAAGAGAGAGAGAGAAGCGGAGCCTGGGCCATCCATCAGCCCTGAGATAGAGAGTCAAGAGCCCCAGGTCTGGAGGTGGCTCATGAAGAAGAGGAACAGCCAGGTCCAGTGCCTGACAAACAGATGCACAGAAGGCAGAGGAGAGGAGGGCAGTGGAAATCTATGGGCCGGTCCTTGGGACCGAAGAATAGAATAGGATTCTTTATTGGCCAAGTGTAATTGGACACACAAGGAATTTGTCTTTGGTGCAAATGCTCTCAGTGTCCATAAAAGAAAAGATACGTTCATTAAGAGTGAAGAATCATCAGGTACAACACTTAATAATAGTCATAGGGTACAATTAATAGAATAGAATAGAATAGAATAGAATAGAATAGAATAGAATAGAATAGAGTGGGAAAGAATAGAATAGAGTGGGAAAGAATAGAATAGAGTAGAATAGAATAGAATAGAATAGAATAGAATAGAATAGAATAGAATAGAATAGAATAGAATAGAATTCTTTAATGGCCAAGTGTAATTGGACACACAAGGAATTTGTCTTTGGTGCAAATGCTCTCAGCCTCCATAAAAGAAAAGATACTTTCACCAAGAGTCAAGAATCATCAGGTACAACACTTAATAATAGTCATAGGGTACAATTAGAATAGAATAGAATAGAATAGAATAGAATAGAATAGAATAGAATAGAATAGAATAGAATAGAATAGAATTCTTTATTGGCCAAGCGTGATTGGACACACAAGGAATTTGTCTTCGGTGCAGAAGCTCTCCATGTACATAAAGAATACACTGTGGACATAATATATTTAGATTTCAGCACGGCATTCGATAAAGTAGACCACAACCTACTCCTTAGTAAGCTAGAAAAAGGTGGAATAGATAGCAGCACCACTAGATGGATTCGCAACTGGCTGGCAAACTGTACTCAAGGAGTAGTCCTTAATGGGTCTAAGTCTACACTCTACACGGAGGGAAGGAAGCAGTGGGTGCCACAAGGTTCCGTCTTAGGCCCAGGACTCTTCAATATCTTCATGAATGACTTAGATGAGGGAATAGAAAGCGGAACTGACCACTTGAGACTTTCAAGAAGAGACTGGACTTCTATTTGTCAGAAATGGTGTCGGGTCTCCCACTTGGGTGGGGGGCTGGACTAGATGACCTACAAGGTCCCTTCCAATTCTGATTATCTGTTATTTAAACATTCCATTTGCAGATCCAAATTTGGGGCACTTGGCAACTGGCACGACTGTTGCATTCTCCCGGGGTCATGAGATCCCATCCTGCGACTTCCCAACTGGCTTCTAACCAACGCAGTCAATGAGGGAAAGACAGATTCGCTTAAAGACCGCCTGACTCACTTAACAATGGCAGCAAGAAAGGTCATAAAACAGAGCACAACTCCCTGAGCAACTGTTCCTCTTGGCAACAGAAACGTTGGGCTCAACTGCATTTGTAAGTCGAGGACTCCCTGCAATTAGGGGGAAAAAAGGAGAGGATTCGGATAATAAATCAGGTGGTCCAATGGGATAAAAGAGATTCCAGGAATGTTCTTTGGAAGAATTGCAAATTAATCTCGGAGACAGTCAAGAGGGAAATTGTTTATCCGTGCAGTTCCACAAATCCCCCCTCCCCTCCCCTCCCAAAATGTGGCTGGACTTGGTGGCACCAAGCTAACTCCCTAATGTATAATATTTTTGGGATGCAAATCCCCTCTAATTTATGAATTTTTTTCTAAGCTTTGCAGCTTCTCCACATGTGAAGTGTTTTTGGCAGGAGGGCGATACATGTTCCTTCTTTGCAATATGTGACCTGGGACAGATTTCTCTCCCGATTTGCATGAAGATTTGCATGCAGCCTTTGGATTATGAAAATTGGCAGTTTTCTGGAGGTACCTCCCTCCTCACAAGGTTAGGCTGACTCCCAACAGTTATTCCTGCCCTGATGACCCTAGAACTGAGATTCTGGGGTGCAGTTTCAAAAATGTCACTCTTTTGCATAAGAGCCCAATGAGGAATCCATATAGCAGCGTCTCTCTGTAGAAAGTCAGCCCCCTCTCTTAGAAGAATGAAATATTTCGAGAAATATTAAAAAGGTAGAATATTATCTACTAGCTTGATACTCGTGCTTCACTACAAAACTATGTTTTGGGGGAGGAAAATCGGGGGGGGGGGGAATTTCTGCCTCTGCCTACCAGCATCCATCGGTCTTCATCTGGCTAGCGTCCTGTCGGTGTGAGAGAGAGATGAGGTCTGTTTGGAAACAGAAACAGTATTTGCTGTGCAAGCAAGCAAGGAGCTGGGCATGGCTTAGCTCAACTGTTCTGTCCTAAAGCTGTGAAACGGAACCTCCTCTCCTCTGCTTGTGTTTTGCATTTGGAAGAGATTTCTTTTCAGGTGGGGAGCAGAACTCCTTAGCATCAGAGCGTGTTAATAATAATAATAATATAGGAAATACTGGTGCACTGATGGTCATTTTGAAAAATCCTTTCTTAGCGAGCCCCTAGAAGCCAAAAGGAACATAAGTGAAAGTTTGTAGGCTTTACGGTTCTGGAGATTTTGGGATGATGCATGACAGGTATTTCATAGAGAGAGAAGATTGTCCTGGATGAGAAATGGAAAGCAGCCCCCATCTTCCTTCATAGCCCACAGAGGATGCCAGCACTTTAAGAGATAAAGAGATAGGTAGCTCTAGTCATAGGCAAAAATTCCCTGCAGCAGGGTCTGAACAAAGGTAAGATTAGCCCACAACAACAATTGGAATTGCCCAATAACGAGCCCCTTCATTGAATCAGCCAAACTTCAACCAAGCTGAGCTCAGACAAATGCCTAGGATTTGTACATGGCCCCATGGGAGTCTGAGAGCAGCTAATAGAACACATGTGCTTGCACAGGAACAGGAAGCTGAAGTCCAAAGCCCAAGAGAAGGTATAAATAACCCTCACTCTCACCTCTTATCCAGGACCTAGAACCTTTACCTGGTTTTAGGTAAAGGTAAACGTTCCCCTCACGCATCCATGCTAGTTGTTTCCAGCGATAGGGGGCGATGCTCATCTCCATTACAAAGCCGGAGAGCCAGCACTGTCCGAAGACGTCTCTGTGGTCATGTGGCTGGCATGACTAAAGGGGGAAGGCACACAGAACGCTTTTCCCTTCCCACCAAGGGGGTTCCTATTTCCCTACTTGCATTTTTAACATGCTTTCGAACTACTAGGTTGGCAGGAGCTGGGACCGGTAACAGGAGCTCCCTCCGCAGCACTAGGGATTCGAACCGCCGGCCTTTCTGATCGACAAGCTCAGCGTCTTAGCCACTGAGCCACTCGCGTCCACTTCATCATTTAAACCAGGGGTGTCCAGCCTTGGCAACTTTAAGCCTGGAGGACTTCAACCCCCAGAATTCCCCAGCCAGCAAAGAATTCTGGGAGTTGAAGTCCTCCAGGCTTAAAGTTGCCAAGGTTGGACACCCCTGATTTGAACCCTCTTTCCAATCAGCCTCCAGCCTCCATTTTGCCTCCTGTGCCTTTCTCCCGGCTTGGAACGGAACCAGGTGGATGTTTCTCCCAACATCTCAATTTCAGCCCCATGAAAGGTGTGTGGACTTCAATTCCCAGAATTCTCCAGCTAGCACAAGACTGGAAGCAATGGGAGGAAGCATTCCAGAGGGAGATTCAACGATAAGTAAGTTTGGGGATTTTGGAAGCTTGACATTTTCCATGTTTGAAGCTTGATTTAAAGCTAACTCCCTCCCTCCCTCCCTCCAGATTTTAGGGTATTTCTGTAAGGATCTGCCGGTTGAGCAGGGGGTTGGACTAGGTGGCCTCCAAGGTCCCTTCCAACTCTGTTATTCTGCAATCAACTGGAAATAAAGGAAAAATTTCCGAATTGGGAGAACAATGGAGATTTTGGACAAATCTCAAAGTGACTCAGGAGCGATCCTTCTAAGACAGGATGGGGGCTTCTGTGGGAGCACAGAGGGGAAGCAGCAAACATCAAATGAGAAAGGGTCTGCGGTCCAACAGCAGATAGATGGGCCGTTTTTCATCATTGCCTCTGCAGATGAAATGTCAGAAATGATACAGGGGCAGGGGGATGGACTAGATGACCTACAAGGTCCCTTCCCAGCTCTGTTATTCTCATGAGATTATCCTGGAAGGGTAGTGTGTTATTGTTGTTGTTCTAGAGGAGGGAAGAAGGGGGTGAAGGCAGGAAAAAGAAGAGGAAGAAGATGATGAAGAGAGGAGGAGGGGGATGAGAGGGGGAGGGAGAGGAGGAGGGAAGGAGAAGAAGTAGGGGAGAAGGGGGAAGAAGAGGAAGGAGGAGGAGGAGGAGGAGAGGAGGAGGAGGAGGGAAGGAGGGGAAGAAGGGGAAGAAGGGGAAGAAGAAGAGGAAGGAGGAGGAGGAGAGGAAGAAGAAGATAAAGAGAGGAGGAAGGAGGGCAGGGGGAGGAGGGGGGAAGAAGAAGAGGAAGGAGGAGGAGGAGGAGGAAAAAAGGAGGAGGAGGGAATGAGGGGGAGAGGGAGAAGAGGAAGAAGAAGAAGATGAAGAGAGGAGGAAGGAGGAGGGGGAGGAGGAGAGGGGGAGGGAAAGGAGAAGGGAAGGAGGAGAAGTGGGGGAAGAAGGGGGGAAGAAAAAGAAGAGGAAGGAGAAGGAGGGAAAGAGGAGAAGTAGGGAGAGAAGGGGGAAAGAAGAAAAGGAAGAGGAGAAGTAGAAAGGAGGAGAAGGCAAGGGAGAAGATAGTCAAGATAAAGTCTCCTATTGACCTCCCCCCTTTCCTAAGAGGTCTGTAGGGGGGCGGGCATATGCCCACCAAGGTGCCTAATGTTCTTGTCCTGTTGTTTCTTTTTATTTTTCTTAGATGTACCCATTTTGTGCATTCAGAACTAGGGTTATACTTATACCTGCTACCTTATAATCGCTTGACAAATCAAATCAATAAACCAAATAAAAAATAAATAAAGGAAAGGATAGTCGGGAGAAGGAGAAGGAAAGGCAATGAAAGACAGAAAGTAAAAGAAATGGAGAACGAAGGTGGAAGGAGAAGAGGGACAACAGAAGGGAAAGGAGAAACCTAGGCTGCTCCCTGTAGTAAATCAGGTGTGGCTGCAACAGCCTCACATCCAACCAAAATGGGGGAGGCCTGGGGAGGGCTCTGAAAAACCTACCTCTGACACACACACACCCTTTGATCAGGTGCTCAGGGAAAGGAAAACTCCCTTTGAGAGCCACTAGGGGAGGCTTATTTAGAAAGGGGAGGTCGACCCCTAGTGGGCGTTTTGAGACCGCAAAGCCAACTTGTCTTGCTAAAAGTCATCTCCAGTCGGAAGGGAAACTACAGGCGGCCCTCGGCTTACCACCGCAACGCAGCTCCCAAACTTACGTTCGCTCCACGAGACGTGGGTTAAGCGAGCCTTGCCCCTTTCGACAACCTTTCTTGCCACAGCCATGAAGTGGATCGCTGCCATTTGTTCACCCAGTTGTTAAGTAAAATCCGGCTTCTCCACTTGGCCGTGCTTGTCGCAAGAGGGGGAAATCCCATGACACACACTGCGACCATCGTAACTATGAGTCAGCTGCCAATCATGGGGCAAGGGCGATTGTTAAGTGTCAGCGCAAATGTAAATTGTGTGACACCCCACCCCTGGGGACGCAGCAATGGTCGTAAGTCTGAAATGCGGTCATCGTAGCCTAGGTCACTTTTCCCAGTGCCATTGCAAGGTCGAACTAAGTGAACAGTTGTAAGTCAAGGACTGCCTGTACAAGGAGCCACAGAAGGTCAAAAAATGTCAAGAGGGCAGCTGTGGTCCTGAGCCTGCTTGCAAAATGTGTTCCTTAAATAAGCACTTTGTAAAACAATGTTTGTTGTTTATTCTTTATTTATTTTATTTATTTATATTCCTCCCCCATTTATTATTTTTACCAATAAATCAAGATGGTGAGCATATCCAATCGGACTTTCTCCTCCTATTTTCCCCACAGCAAACACCCTGCAAGTGGGTGGGGAGAGAGGGGGACCAGCCCAAAGTCACCCAGCCAGCTTTCGTGCCTGAGGCAGGACTAGAACTCACTGTTTCCTGGTGAACGGACCAAAGTCACAGAATCAGCTTTCATGTCTAAGGCGGGACTAGAATTCACTGTCTCCTGGTGATTGGCCCAAAGTCACCCAATCTGCTTTCACAGCTAAGGTGGGACTAGAACTCACCGTCTCCTGGTGATGGGCCAAGTCACTCAGTCTGCTTTCACAGCTAAGGTGGGACTAGAACTCATCGTCTCCTGGTGATTGGCCAAAAATCACCCAGTCTGCTTTCATGGCTAAGGTGGGACTAGAACTCACCGTCTCCTGGTGATTGGCCAAAAGTCACCCAGTCTGCTTTCACAGCTAAGGTGGGACTAGAACTCACCGTCTCCTGGTGATGGGCCGAAAGTCACCTGAGCAGCTTTTTATGCCTAAGGCGGGACTAGAATTCACTGTTTCCTGGTGATTGGCCCAAAGTCACCCAGTCTGCTTTCATGGCTAAGGTAGGACTAGAACTCACCGTCTCCTGGTGATTGGCCAAAAGTCACCCAGTCTACTTTCACGGCTAAGGTGGGACTAGAACTCACCGTCTCCTGGTGATGGGCCGAAAGTCACCTGAGCAGCTTTCTATGCCTAAGGCGGGACTAGAATTCACCGTCTCCTGGTGATTGGCCCAAAGTCACCCAAACCAGCTCTCATGCCTAAGGCAGGACTAGAACTCCCCTTCTCCTGATGATTGGCTCCAAGTTATGTTTTCTGAATGTGTGAAGTCCCTCCCTCTCAAATAAAATTCACCTATGTTTGGAGAAAAGGTAGAAAGAATGAATGAATGAATGAGTCAGTCAGTCAGTCAACAAACAAGTCATTCATTCATTCACTTATTCATTCATTCATTCAATAATCTTCACCATATAAACCACACTCCCAAAAATCTTGGATTTACAATTGGAAATTCTCACTTGATGCAGCAGATATGTGTGCAGACATATGCCCAGATATGCTACATTCTGCATCCTTCGGAGTTATGGCCAAATCCCAGGATGTGGGACATGGAATTCTGGGGTTTCTGTTGCTTGGCAACTAGAAAAAAACCAGTGCGGTAAAGCAGAGCGGAGGCTGGCGGAGACCCCCCGCTGCCCAGGCCCCCCGCTTGGCGCGATGGGGAGTGGGTTGCCTTAGCTGTAATGGAGCGCCCTCGGAAAGTCCATGGTCAGTTCCTTTGTTGCTGGTTTTTATATCCTTCCTTTATTATTGTTATAAATAACTGGTGAGCGTACCCATTATTCCTTCCTCTTTAGATTTTCCCCACAACCATAAGAACATAAACAGGGGCCAACTGGAACGGGCCCCTGGCCTCTATAGCCCAGCTAGGTCTTCTCAAAGGGGCTGTGGCAGAGAGATTGTCCCAGTGGGGGTGAGGGGATCAAGTGAGAGACATTTATCTATCTATCTATCTATCTATCTATCTATCTGTCTATCTATCTATCTGTCTGTCTATCATCTCATCTATCACCTCTATTTACAGTATCTGTATCTATCCATGTAATCCATCACTTTTCTGTCTGTCTGTTTCTATCATCTATCTATCTATCTATCTATCTATCTATCTATCTATCTATCTATCTATCTATCTATCTATCTATCTATCTATCTATCTATCTATCTATCTATCACCTCTATCTACAGTATATGTATCTATCCATGTAATCCATCACTTTTCTGTCTGTCTGTTTCTATCATCTATCTATCTATCTATCTATCTATCTATCTTCTATCTATCTCTATCTATCTGTCATCTCTGTTAGTCAATCTGTCTATTTATCTGTCTATCATCTATCATCCATCATCTCTTTATGTTTTCATCTATCATCTCTTTGTCTGTCTGTCTATCAATCTATTTATCTATCATCTATCCATTATCTGTCTCCATCATGTCTGTCTGTCTGTCTGTCTATCTACCATATCTGTCTATCTGTCTGTCTGTCTGTCTAATTCAGGCATCTTCAAACTTGAAAGCTTTTAGACTTGTGGACTTCAACTCCCAGAATTCCTCCTCCAGTCATGTTAGCTCAGGAATTCTGGGAGTTGAAGTCCTAAGTCTTCAACTTACCAAGTTTGAAGACCCTTGATCTAATTTATCTATCTTCTTTCTCTATCTTAACAGATAATCAGAGTTGGAAGGGACCTTTATAGGTCATCTAGTCCAACCCCCCCACCCCCCCAAACCCCGTCCAAGCAGGAGACCCTACACCATTTCTGACCGAGGGCAGTCCAGTCTCTTCTTGAAAGCCTCCAGGGATGAAGCTCCCACAACTTCTGAAGGCAAATTTCTGTTCCACTGGTTAACTGTCCTCACGGTTAGGAAATTTCTCCTTAATTCTAGCTTGAATCTCTCCTGGATTAGTTTCCATCTATGGCTTCTTGTCCTGCCTTCAGGTGCTTTGGAGAGTAGCTTGACTCCCTCTTCTTTTACAGATTACAGATTCCAACAGAGTTGGAAGGGACCTTGTAGGTCATCCAGTCCAACCCCCCACCCAAGCAGGAGACTCTACACCATTTCTGACAAAAGCTCTCCAATTCTTCTACTTGAAAGCTTCCAATGCTGATGCTCCTACAATTTCCAAAAGCAGCTTCTGTTCCACGGGTTGATTGTTCTCCCTGTCAGAAAATTTCTCCTTATTTCTAGGTTGAATCTCTCCTTGGTCAGTTTCCAGCCATTCTTCCTTGTTTGGCCTTCAGGTGCCTTGGAGAATAGCTTGACCCACTTCCTCCTCTCTGGGGCAGCCCCATAACTATTGGAAGACTGCTCTCCTGTCTCCCCTGGTCCTTCTCTTCCCTAGAAGTTAGAAGGGACCTTGGAGGTCATCTAGTCCAACCCCCTGCCCATGCAGGAGAAACCTGCACCATTTTCTGACAGAGGGCAGTCCAATCTCTTCTTGAAAGCCTCCAGGGATGAAGCTCCCACAACTTCCGAGGGCAACTTCTGTTCCGTGGGTTGATTGTTCTCACGGTCAGAAAGTTTCTCCTTATTTCCAGGTTGAATCTCTCTCCTTGTTCAGTTTCTATCCATTATTGTCTGGCCTTCAGGTGCTTTGGAAAATAGCTTGACCCCTTTCCTCCTCTCTGTGGCAGCCCCTCAAATATTGGAAGATGCTCTCCTGTCTCCCCTGGTCCTTCTCTTTACTAGAACTTCTCTTTACTAGGCCCAGTTCCGGCATCTGTTCTTCATATGTTTTATCCTCCAGTCCCCTCACCATCCTGGTTGCTCTTCTCTGCACTTTTTCTAGAGTCTCAACCTCTTTTTTATAGTGTGGTGACCAAAACTGGATGCACCCAGTGATGTATTGACCATTAAGCAGACTAAGCACGAGTTTAGGGCACCAGACCCAAAGGGGGCACCCCAAAGTTGAGAAAGAATAATAATAATAATTATGAAGATTTGTTAAAATAAATCTTGTATGCCCAAAGGAGTGGAGCACCAAGATTTGTCAGTGCTTTTGGGCACCAGTGAGCCTTAATCCGCCACTTGGTGCAGGACTCTTGGTGTGGCCTTACTAAGGCTTTATAGAGTGGTATTAGTACCTCCAGCCCATCCTCCCCGCCCGGGCTGCGGAGGATGGGCTCTGCAACCTCGGGGTGGGGAGGGACGAAACGGAGCAGCCCAGCTGATCCCTCCCAGGACAAAGCGGGAGGCGGAGTCGGGCGGGCGCTTCCCCGCGTCGGCTACTTTCGCTTTCCCGGACGGGGAGGCGGGTCTCTCGTCCTCCTTCCCCGAGCGCTTCTGTTGCAGGAGGCGGCGGAGGAGGAGGAGGCACCATGGCCGGCTTGGAGCTGCTGTACAACTCGGTGGCGCCCGAGCTGGGCTGCGGGCAGGACGCCCTGCTTTGCTTCGTGCATTGGAAGCTCATCACGCGCGACTACCGCTGCCTGGGCACCGGGGACCAGGTAAGCCTCACACACACACACAACACACGCAACACACTTCTATCCTCCCCCCTCCCCCTTTGCAGGCCGAGATCCGTCCGGTGCAGCGCGCAGGCTGGAAATAAAAGGGCTTTTTGCAGGAGGAAGCTGGCGGGCGGCTTCAGGCTCTGCGCGGGCGCCCGGTTGCAACTCCTGCCTTTTGCAGTCTGATCCGCGCCTTTGTTTTGCAAAAACGGCCCTCGATTATTGCGGTCGCCCCTTTTTCCTGCTTTAAGGGGGGGGGGCGGTAAGGGGTGGAAAGTTTTTGGAAGGGGATGGAATGGAGTACATTGTTTTGAATTTTTGAAATAACAATAATAATAATAATAATAATAATAATAATAATAATAATAATAATAATAATAATAATAATAATAATAATACAGTAACAATAATAATATTCATGTCTCCCTTTTTAATGAATATTTTTACTTATTAAATTAGGACAATGATTTGTTATTTATTAATAAATGCATCCCTCTACCTGGCATCCAGTGGTTGCCCTATCAGGGGCATCGGCAACATGTAAATTAATCAATTAATCAATCAGTCAATCAATCCAGTTCCCAAGACATAAGATGATAGGTAAGACTCAATCTACTCAGGAACTCAAAAAAATCTGGGTTCTTGTTTCTCAACGTTGGAACCTTTAAGAGGACCGGACTTCAGCTCCCAGAATGCATTGCTGACTATGGGATGCTGGGAGTTGAAGTCCACACCTAAGTGGCCAAGGTTGGAAAACGCTGGTTCTAAACTTCAATTCCCAGAATGCATTGCTGGCTGAAGGATTGTGGGAATTGAAGTCTTACAGAACCATGGAGTTTGAAAAGCCCTGGTTGGAAGTTTCTCATAGGTTGCTGCTTTAAGATGTCTGGACTTCAACTCCCAGAATTCTGGGAGTTGAACTCCAGATATTTTAAAGGGACAAAGACACACAGCAGCCTTGTCTACATAAAATCAATGTAAACATTGCACAAAGTTTCCTAAAGGGCAAACCACCTGAAAGAAAATTTACAGCACTGCAAAATAATAATAATAATAATAATAATAATAATAATAATAATAATAATAATTCATAACAGGGGGCCTAATGGAGGTGAGGGGAATTTGCCCAAATGGGTTTGAGGCTGGCCTGGCGCCCGAAATCAGCTACGCGAACCGTTTGCTAACAAAGCTACCTTTTGAATGCTCCAAAACACCTCGTGCGTTGCTTTTAATGGGAAGGATAGAGGTAGTCCTCGACTTACGACTGCAGTTGAGCCCCCAAACATGTGTTGTTGAGTGAGATATTTATTACATGAGGATCCAAGGGGGCGTGGCACGAAGGCCACACAGTCAGATAAGCAAGAAAAGTCCCTTTATTATCTCCAACTTTGCCCCCAATGTCCAGCTTCCCTTCCGCCTCAGTGGTGGGATTCAATTTTTTTTTTACTACCGGTTCTGTGGGCGTGGCTTGGTGGGCATGGCAGGGGAAGGATATTGTAAAATCTTCAGTCAGAGGTGGGATTTGCCGGTTCTCCGAACTACTCAAAATTTCCGCTACTGGTTCTCCAGAACTGGTCAGAACCAGCTGAATACCACCTTTGTTCTGGCTGGAGAAAAACTTTCCCAGGAACAGCCTTTGTGTTATGCCCCTGTTGGAATCTGATTCTGAGGGGGAGGTCGAGCAGCTGACAGGGAGTGGGAGTGTGGCTCTGGGGGCTGTGGAGGAAATGGGGGAAGGGTACAGGCCAGCTGGGCATTCAAAGGAAGGCCCAGGCCCAGGCGCTCTGCATTCTAGGCCACACAGGGAGGAACAGATAAGGGAGCAACATGGCTTACGGGGGAGAAAAGGGCCCTGATTTTCTTCATTAGCCGCAGCTGGGAAAACAGGATTTTAAAAGGGCGTTTGCGCACAGCACCTTGCTGAAAGCAAAGCGTGAATTATTTTGGTTTGTCAAGTCATATCTGAGTTCTGGCGTCCTCCCAGCTGTGTGTGTTTTGTTATCTTTTGAAGTCTGTAATTCCTTATCCTGCCCTGTCTTGTTCATGGCTGCAGCTGTGGCTTGTGTTGGTTTTTATTGATAATTTATATGTACTTTGGGTTAGGACTCAATTTCTTCCCTTTTAAAAAACTGTTCTCAGGAGAGTATTTTTTCTCCATCTGATGATAATTGGACATTGGGGACCAAGTTGGAGGAATTAAAGGGACTTTACCTATTTTTGTGACTTTGTTGTTGTTGTGCCACGCTCCTTTGGGCCCTCACTCTTTGACTGCAGAGAATTAAGTCCAAAACGTGGTCAACACAAACTGTAACTTAAAGTCCAAACAAGCCAAACTGAAGTAATTAGTTTGGCAGGGCAGGAACAAGAATTTCAGGCTTGAAAGCATGGCAAAACTCACACGGTTGGGAAGATGCCAGCAACACAGATAAGTCACGACAACACAGGATAAAGTCATGTTTTCTTCCAGCAGCCAGCCTTTCTTATCAACTCTCTTCTCAGCTGTGGCTAACGAAGGGAATCAGGGCCCATTCCTCCTCGGATTCAGACTCTGACAGGGGCCTGACACCGGTTCCCCATTGATTTTTCTAGTCAGGCGGTCACCAAAGGGGGAATCAAGTGACCCCTGGGGTACATTGTGACAGCCGTAAATAGGAGTCGGTGGCCAAGGAGTCCGAATTTTGATCACGTGACCATGGGGGATTTGCTGCCAGGGTTGTAGGTGTGAAAAACGGTCATAACTCGCTTTTTCCAATGCCGTTGTAACTTTGAATGGCCACTAAATGAACCATTGTAAGTCAAGGACTGCCTGTATGTAGGAATTCAGGGCAGAAAATAAAAATAACATACAGCAAACTCGGAGCTGTGTAGGGTAGGTGCCATGAGGTCCCGTTCCTGGATTGTTCATTTCTCAGTTTTGTTTTATTTTATTTATTTTATCTACTTTATTTTATCTATTATTTTGTTTTATTTATTTCATCTATTATTTTATCTATTATTTTATTTATTGTATATATTTTATTTTATCATGTATTATTTTATTTTATGTATTATTTTAGTTATTTCAATTATTTTATTTATTTTATTTTATTTTTTCATATAAACTGTTATTTACCATTGTTTGTATAATCAGAGAGCAAACTCAACTTCCTTTTAGCACTGATGACATTACCTAGTTGGGTCGTGAGAAGTCTGCAAGAAAAAAAACCCAGTTCAGAGAGCACCGAGGAACCAAGAGCCCTCCTGTTCCTCGCCACAAACCCCACTCCCTTCTAGCACTGATGATGTTACCTAGCTGGGTCATGAAACATCTGCAAGAAAGCAACCCAGCTCAGAGAGCACCAAGGATCCAACAGTCACTGTCCTCCTCTTCCTCTCCATAAAACCCCCCTTTATCCCCATTATTACCTAGCTGGGTCATAAAAAGTCTGCAAAAAAACAACCAAGGTCAGAGAGCACCAAGGATCCCATAGTCCTCCTCCTCTTCTTCTTCCTCTTCTCTGAAAACCCCTCTCCTAGCACTGACGATGTACCCTAGTTGGGTCATGAAACATCTGCAAGAAAATATCCAAGGTCAGAGAGTACCAAGGACCCCACAGCCAGCCAGCTTTCCTTCCTTCCTTCCTTCTCCTCCTCTCCCTCCTTTCTAGCACTGATGATGTTCCCTAGTTGGGTCATGAAACATCTGCAAGAAAATATCCAAGGTCAGAGAGTACCAAGGACCCCACAGTCTTCCTTCCTTCCTTCCTTCCTTCCTTCCTTCCTTCCTTCCTTCCTTCCTTCCTTCCTTCCTTCCTTCCTTCCTTCCTTCCTTCCTTCCTTCCTTCCTTCCTTCCTTCCTTCCTTCCTTCCTTCTCCTCTCCCTCCCTTCTAGCACTGATGATATTCCCTAGTTGGGTCATGAAATGTCCACAAGAAAACCATCCAAGGTCACAGAGCACCAAGGACTCCATGTTTAACTGTACCCCCTGCCTGGGGGGGTCTTCCTGCAGGCGGCCCCTCACGAGAGGAAGTCGGAAATGCTTCCTGCCGGCTGGAACGCGGACAAGGAACTCTACGCTCTGCGCTACCGACTGAAGGACGATTCCCATGACCTGCTGGTGAAGGCCATTTTGATGGACAACAGCATCATTCTCAATGTCATGGTGAGGCTGCTTTGGGGGGTTGGGGGCACTGATTCGGGCTCCCCTAAAGGTGAAGAAAACTTTGCATTTCATTCTTCTCCCGAAGGATGGAGCTGAAAACCCAGAGCAGTCAAAATCTTATGGACTGGACATTGCCTGCCATAAAGATTTTGGTCTCTTTTGAACTCAGAGCAGAAACTGGAAGAGGGCAAGTCATGGGTCTGGGAGTACCCTCTACCAGGTCACCCCTTGGTTCTCTCAAAGCCCAGCAAATGTTTTGGGTCCGAGAGACACCCAACTGTTCTGACCCAGGCTTCCCAAAATCGCAAAGCCGACTCCACATTCTGACAAAACCTTTTTTATTTAGGCTAATGTGAATTTCTCTCATTTGCATCCAGCAACGTCCTGGCAAACAATCTTTCAAGAGTGATTTACAACCACAGACCTTTATCAGGCTTGGAGAGTTGCCAGGCCGATAGTTTCCAAACAGCACGTTGTAGCAGCAATGACTTGGCAAAAAGTCAGGAACAAATCTTCACCCTCATGAATTGAACTAATTGTCTCCTGCAAAACCCCACTCCCCTTTCGTTCCTCTTTTATTCCCTATGGGAGAGGCCATTCACCGTCCACCTGAGCCTTTACTCCCGAGTCGACCCTGTTCCTTAGCTATTCCCTTCTTCTGGCAGCTCTGTGCGTGCGCATACTGGAAACAGGCTCCAGCTGTTCTTCTTCCCCACTGATCTCTGACTCCGAAGGCAGCTGATAACTGTCAGAGGGCCCTGGTCCCATCTCTGCCTCCAACAACTCATCAGAGCCTTCCCCAGACTCCAGGACTGGCCCAAGTTCCTCCCCAACCTCCTCACTGTCCGAGTCTGCCACCAGCTCTACTGGTGGGCCACAACACCAACATGTCTCAACCTTCACAGTTTTAAAAATGAGGTAGACTTCAGCTGCCAGAATTCCACAGCAGAGCTGGCAGGGCTAGTTAGGGAGTTCTGGGAGTTGAAGTCCACCCACCTTAAAATTGTCAAAATCGAGGGATGTTGTTATCTATCCAATCAAGGGTACAATTAAGTACAATGGACAGGTTGGATAAGTGATCTCACATGCATCATGGTTTACAATGGCCACGCCCTCTGTCATTTCAGAAAGCTGTCCTTTGGGTTTGTTTCATTTTCAGAAAGGTCCCCCTTTACCGCAAAAAATGGTACCCACAATTTCTGGAGGGAAGTTGTTCCACTGATTAATTGTCCTCACTGTCGGGAAATTGCTCCTTAATTCAAGATTGGATCTCTCCTTGGTAAGTTTTCCATCCATTATTTCTTGTCCTGATCTCTGGTACTTTGGAGAACAGAACAGAACAGAACAGAATACCAGAGTTGGAAGGGACCTTGGAGGTCTTCTTGTCTGACCCCCTGCTCAAGCAGGAGACCCTATACCGGTGGTGGTTCACCTTTTGGGGCTCCTGTGCCAAAAATTGTGTGCACGCTTGTGCTCACGTGCCAACAACCAGAATGCAATGCCGCCCCACACACCCCCACGCATGCATGTGTAATCCCCACCCACCCCCACTGCCCCCTTACCTGCACTGCGCCTCACAGCTAATTTTCGGCCAGTTTGAGGCCTTTTTCGGCCTCCCAGAGGCTTGAGGAAGGCTTCTGCAGGTGTTGCAGGCCAAAAACTAGGCCTGTTGCGTCACTTCGGGTATTTTTGGAAAAAAACAGGAAGTGATGAAACAGGCCTAGTTTTGGGCCTGTAAAGCCTGCAGAAGCCATCCTCAGGCCTCTGGGAGGCCGAAAAAGGCCTCAAACCTGCCGAAAGTCAGCTGTAAGTCAGCGCATGTGCAGTGAGGTAAGTTTGCCTGCAGTCGTTTGCAGGTATTGGGTATGGCAGTCTGGATAAAAGAAGGATTTGGGGTGATAAGATAGCAGTCTTCCAATATTTGAGGGGCTGCCAAAGAGAGGAGGGAGTCAAATTATTTCCCCAAAGCACATGAGAGCAAGAAGCAACGGATGGAAACTAATCAAGGAGAGAAGCAACCTGGAAGTAAGGAGAAACTTTCGGATAATTAACCAGTAGAACTGCTTGCCACCAGAAGTTGTAGGTTGCTTGATCACTGGAGGTTTTTAAGAAGGGACATTTGTCTGAAATAGTATAGGGTCTTTTGTTTGAGCTGGCGGGTTGGACTAGAAGACCTCCAAGGTCCCTTCTGACCCTGTTATTCCTCTAACAAACTTCATCACTTCTTCTCTTAGATAGGAAATGAAACGTTTGCAAAGGAAAAAGAAACCAAGAAAGAAAGACTTTTGGGAAAAGTTTTTTTTTTTTTTTTTTAAGGACATCCTACGGAGGGTTAAGTTCCAGCTTTATGCTTCACTGTTGTTTTCTGCCCTTCTCCATCCAGGATCCCAAAACACAGAAAGTGGCAGATCTGACCTTGAAAGTGACCAACTTTGTGGATCCAGAACATCTGGCAGATTTTGACAAGTAATTGAAGTTCTTTCCAGGAGGGGTTATAAAAAGGGTTGGGGGGGCCTAAAATGGGGGGGCCATTCATACACAGAGGCCTGGGTTGCTGGGATCTGTACAGTGCAAGCCTGGAATTTATTAATTTTTATGTATTGATCAATGTATCACACCTTTTATTTTTATAAATGGCTCAAAGCAGCAAACGTACCTAGTAATCCTTCCTCCTCCTATTTTCCCTGCAACAACCACCCTGTGAGGTGGGTTGGGCTGAGAGAGAGGGACCGACCCAAAGTCACCCATCTGGCTTTCATGCCTAAGGGGAGACTAGAACTCTGTCTCCTGTTGATCGGCCCAAAGTCATCCAGATGGCTTTCATACTTATGTCAGGACTAGAACTCTCTATTTCCTGGTGATTGGCCCAAAGTCATCCAGATTGCTTTCATATTTATCTTAGAGCTAGAACTCCCTGTCTCCTATTGATTGGCCCAAAGTCATCCAGATAGCTTTCATGTTTATGTCAGGACTAGAACTCTTTGTCTCCTGGTGATTGGCCCAAAGTCATCCAGATTGCTTTCATATTTATCTTGGAACTAGAACTCTCTGTCTCCTATTGATTGGCCCAAAGCCATCCAGATGGCTTTCATGTTTATGTCAGGACTAGAACTCTCTGTTTCCTGGTGATTGGCCCAAAGTCATCCAGATTGCTTTCATATTTATCTTGGAACTAGAACTCTCTGTTTCCTATTGATTGGCCCAAAGCCATCCAGATGGCTTTCATGTTTATGTCAGGACTAGAACTCTCTGTTTCCTGGTGATTGGCCCAAAGTCATCCAGATTGCTTTCATATTTATCTTGGAACTAGAACTCTCTGTTTCCTATTGATCGGCCCAAAGTCATCCAGATAGCTTTCATGTTTATGTCAGGACTAGAACTCTTTGTCTCCTGGTGATTGGCCCAAAGTCATCCAGATGGCTTTCATGTTTATGTCAGGACTAGAACTCTTTGTCTCCTGGTGATTGGCCCAAAGTCATCCAGATTGCTTTCATATTTATCTTAGAGCTAGAACTCCCTGTCTCCTATTGATCGGCCCAAAGTCATCCAGATAGCTTTCATGTTTATGTCAGGACTAGAACTCTTTGTCTCCTGGTGATTGGCCCAAAGTCATCCAGATGGCTTTCATGTTTATCTTAGAGCTAGAACTCCCTGTCTCCTGGTGATTGGTCCAAAGCCATCCAGATGGCTTTCATGTTTATGTCAGGACTAGAACTCTTTGTCTCCTGGTGATTGGCCCAAAGTCATCCAGATGGCTTTCATGTTTATCTTAGAGCTAGAACTCCCTGTCTCCTGGTGATTGGTTCAAAGTCATCCAGATGGCTTTCATGTTTATGTCAGGACTAGAACTCTTTGTCTCCTGGTGATTGGCCCAAAGTCATCCAGATGGCTTTCATGTTTATCTTAGAGCTAGAACTCCCTGTCTCCTGGTGATTGGTTCAAAGTCATCCAGATGGCTTTCATGTTTATGTCAGGACTAGAACTCTTTGTCTCCTGGTGATTGGCCCAAAGTCATCCAGATGGCTTTCATGTTTATCTTAGAGCTAGAACTCCCTGTCTCCTGGTGATTGGTTCAAAGTCATCCAGATGGCTTTCATGTTTATGTCAGGACTAGAACTCTTTGTCTCCTGGTGATTGGCCCAAAGTCATCCAGATGGCTTTCATGTTTATCTTAGAGCTAGAACTCCCTGTCTCCTGGTGATTGGTTCAAAGTCATCCAGATGGCTTTCATGTTTATGTCAGGACTAGAACTCTTTGTCTCCTGGTGATTGGCCCAAAGTCATCCAGATGGCTTTCATGTTTATCTTAGAGCTAGAACTCCCTGTCTCCTGGTGATTGGTCCAAAGCCATCCAGATGGCTTTCATGTTTATGTCAGGACTAGAACTCACTCTCTCCTGGTGTTCAGTCCAAGATCACTCAGATGGCTTTCATGTTTATCTTAGAACTAGAACTCTCTGTCTCCCGGTGATTGGCCCAAAGCCACCCAGATCCGAGTCAGTTGCCAATTACCTGACTTTTGATCACATGACCACAGGGATGTGCCAATGGTCATAAGTGCAAAAAAACAAAACAAAAACGGTGGTAAATCAAGGACCGCATGTCCATGATTCCTGGCATCCAATGATTCCTTGCCCCTTTTTACAGAGTATATCGGAACGTGGAGGAGTTGCAGAACCAGATTGTCCATCACATTCTCTCCCCGTTTGAAACCTCGAAGAGGCCGACCAGCGCCAAGGAGGAGGAGCCCAAACGGGAGAGGAATCCCTCCCCGCCCAATCCCCCTGACCACGACCCTCTCTGGATCCCACCTCAGCATCCTCACGGCAGCCGCCAGCCCAACTGGTGAGTGCCTTGGGCTTTGGTGGGCTTAACCCGACCCGGTTGGTGGATCTGTGGACCTCACTGAGGACTAGAATGATGGGACGCCCGCTATGTCCCCAGGAGGGTCCCCGTTTCGCCTATTCCGGGGTTCCTTAGATACGTTGTCTGATACAGTCATGAAAATGAGTTCTCTTTCAGGCCAGATCCGCTCGATCCGTTCAATATCGGCAGACAAGATCTGGATCCTTTGGCGTAAGTCGATCCCTCATTTCGTGGGTTGTCTTTTTCACAGTTCATCCAAGGTTGTTTCTCAACCTTAAACGACTTTGAAGACTTCAATTCCCAGAATGCCTCAGGTAGCTAGAAGCTTCCTTGGGCAGATGACCTACCAACCCATCAATTGACCAGATTTGCATTTTTTAAATTTTAATTAGATTTTGATGTCTCACCTCTATTGCTTTTATAGATAAGTGGAGATGGTGAATATACCTAATACTCTTTCTTTGTCCTATTTTCCCCACAACAGCAACCTTGTGAGGTGGGTTGGGCTGAGAGAGAATGATTGACCCAGATGGCTTTTATTGTCTTAAGACATGACTACAACTCCCAGTCTCCTGGCAATTGGCCCAAAGTCACCCAGCCAGCTTTCATGCCTAAGATGAGACTAGAACTCACCGACTCCTGGTGATTGGCTCATAGTCACACAGCCAGCTTTCCTCTATAAGGCAGGGCTAGAACTCCCAGTCTCCCAGTCATTGGCTGAAATTCACCCAACCAGCTTTTATGTCTAAGAAAGGACTAGATCTCCCAGTCTCCCAGTGATTGGCTGCAAATCACCAGCCAACTTTCCTGCCTAAGACAGGACTAGAACTCCCAGTCTCCCAGTGATTGGCTCACACTCACCCAGCCAGCTTTTATGTCTAAGAAAGGACTAGAACTCCCAGTCTCCCAGTGATTAGCTGCAAATCACCAGCCAACTTTCCTGCATAAGGCAGGTCTAGAACTCCCAGTCCCAGTGATTGGCTCACACTCACCCAGCCGGCTTTTATGTCTAAGAAAGGACTAGAACTCCCAGTCTCCCAGTGATTAGCTGCAAATCACCAGCCAACTTTCCTGCATAAGGCAGGACTAGAACTCCCAGTCTCCCAGTGATTGGCTCACACTCACCCAGCCGGCTTTTATGTCTAAGAAAGGACTAGAACTCCCACTCTCCCAGTGATTGGCTGCAAATCACCAGCCAACTTTCCTGCCTAAGGCAGGACTAGAACTCCCAGTCCCAGTGATTGGCTCACACTCACCCAGCCGGCTTTTATGTCTAAGAAAGGACTAGATCTCCCAGTCTCCCAGTGATTAGCTGCAAATCACCAGCCAGCTTTCCTGCCTAAGGCAGGACTAGAACTCCCAGTCTCCCAGTGATTGGCTCACACTCACCCAGCCGGCTTTTATGTCTAAGAAAGGACTAGAACTCCCACTCTCCCAGTGATTGGCTGCAAATCACCAGCCAACTTTCCTGCCTAAGACAGGACTAGAACTCCCAGTCTCCCAGTGATTGGCTCACACTCACCCAGCCGGCTTTTATGTCTAAGAAAGGACTAGATCTCCCAGTCTCCCAGTGATTAGCTGCAAATCACCAGCCAGCTTTCCTGCCTAAGGCAGGACTAGAACTCCCAGTCTCCCAGTGATTGGCTCACACTCACCCAGCCGGCTTTTATGTCTAAGAAAGGACTAGAACTCCCAGTCTCCCAGTGATTAGCTGCAAATCACCAGCCAGCTTTCCTGCCTAAGGCAGGACTAGAACTCCCAGTCCCAGTGATTGGCTCACACTCACCCAGCCGGCTTTTATGTCTAAGAAAGGACTAGAACTCCCACTCTCCCAGTGATTGGCTGCAAATCACCAGCCAACTTTCCTGCCTAAGGCAGGACTAGAACTCCCAGTCTCCCAGTGATTGGCTCACACTCACCCAGCCGGCTTTTATGTTTAAGAAAGGACTAGAACTCCCAGTCTCCCATTGATTGCCCCAAAGTCACCTAGTTACCTTTCATGGCTAAGGCAGGACTAGAACTCCCAGTCTCCTGGCGATTGGCCCAAACTCACCTAGCTGGCTTTTTTGTATAAGATAGGACTAGAATTCACCATCCCCTGGTTTTTAATCCGGTGCATTAACCACAAGAGCAAACTAACTCTAATTCACTCTTGATTCTCTTCCTCAAGAGGCCGGGGTGGAGGAATGATCTTCGATCCGCTTCGATCGGGATTTCGAAATCCTGTCCTGGACCCCTCTTCTGGGCTCCCCAGCAGACTCCCCCCAGGTTCTGTTCCTCCAGGGGCCCGGTTTGACCCGTTTGGACCCCCAGGGGCCCGCCGGCCTGGGTAAGTATTGTGGAAATCCTCTCGCATTTTTCAAAATGTGCTCCTTCTGCATTTGTTGAGAATTTAACAACCCACTGAGGGGCTAAACTTGAAACGGTCACTCAACGAGTAGTCCGTTGTAACTTGGAAATGCCACTAACCAATCGGTCGTAAGTCGAGGACTACCGGATCTAAATTTTACCTCAAATTGGGGAATGTACCCATGGGGATCAAAAGAAGAATACAAGGTAGTCCTTGACTTACAATGGTTCATTTAGTGACTGAAGATACAACGGCACCAAACGAAGTGACTTAGGACCGTTTTTCAGACTTAAGACCATTTGCAGCCTCCCTGTGGTCACGGGATCAAAATTCAGGCTACTGACTCGTATTTATGACGGGCGTAATGTGCCGGACGTCACATGATCCCCCTTTGCAACTGTCTGACGAACAAATTCAACGGGGAAGCCCGATTCGCTTAACAACCTTGTGACCAACTTAACAGTGGTGGTGCGAAAGGTTGTAAAATGAGGCAAAACTCACTTAACAACTGTCTTGTTTTAGCAACAGAAATTCTGGGCTCGATTACATCCGTACGTCGAAGACTAACCTGTATTAACATTTTACCTCAGGTGCTGTAATTGATGCACGTAATATGTGCCACAATTTAATCTTGGCCTTGGTTTAATTTCGATGGATTCTGGTAGTTTTGCGGCTTAGCCAGTTTCAACCCAGCTCATCCAGATGGCCTGAGATTAGCTGCATAACTGAGTTAAGCATCTTACGTAAACACAACGCTGGGATTTTATTCTAGGATTATGTCTTTATCTGACAGCGTTTTCCTCCTGCTCCCATCAACCATCTCTGTGCTAAAACCATCAGTTAAAAAAACCCAACTGTGATGACCCAAAGCAACACAATCAGATAATCAATAAGAGTCCCTTTATTGCGATATCTCTGGGATCCTGGGACAGTACCCTTCTCAATCCCCGTCTCTACGGGACGGTTTAGGTCCGTTGGGACCGACCAGGGGCGAAAATATCGGCTGCGATCTCAGAGCCCCAAGATCGCAGCTGTATCGCCGAAACGAAGCTCCGCCTTTTCCCCCAATGTCCTGGTTATTTTTGGCTGGAGAAAAACTCTCCCAGGAAGAGCCTTTAACTGCATAAAATTAAGTCCAAAACAGGGTAAACACAAACTGTAACTTAAAGTCCAATCAAGCCAAACTGAGGTAATTAATCCGGCAGGGCAAGAGAAGGAATTCCAGACCTGAAGGAACAGCAGTTAATTCAACTCGGTTGGGAGGATGCCAGGAACGCAGATAACCAAAGTCAACACAAGATAAATTCACAGTTTGTTCCCAGCAGCTGCCGCACTCAGCATACATCTCTTATAAACTCTCTTCCCAGGTGTGGCTCATGAAGGAAATCAGGGCCCTTTCCTTCCCCGTAAGCCATGCAACCCACATTGCTCCCTACTCTGTTCCTCCCTGTGTGCCCTAGGATGAAGATGGGGTGGGCCTGGGTCTTCCTCTGAATTCCCCTCTCCCTTGTTCTACCTCTCCCCTGCTCTGCCCAGCCAGACTTTGCCCTTCCCCAGTTTCCTCCACAGCCAACGGAGCCACACTCCCACTCCCTGCCAGCTGTTCATCTTCCTCCTCGGATTCAGACTCCGACGGGGGCATGACACCAACACTCCCTTGAACCATATTAACTGGGAAAACGTAGAAATTGCAATAAATTCATAAAGACCTGAAAACCCTGACCATGTCAGTCAAAGGTCTTGTCCATATTTAGAAAGCCAAAACCTTTTTTTTAAAAAAAGTATTTAAAAAAACGTTTAAAGGGAAAAGAAAGGCAAAATGTTAAAAGCAAAGCCGGATCCAATCGTAAAAGTCAAATGTTTTCTTTATTTTATTTCTTCCTCCCGAGCTCTAGCAGCCCATCTCGTCACGATAAATAAAGGAAGCCAACAAAAACAAAATATTCTAAAACATAAGCAAAATGAAAAATATTTTGAAGGCAAAACGTACATGTTTCTGATCTGTGAGCCGCACAGAGCCCGTTGCTTAGATAGGCGGTTACAGAAATCAAATAATTATATTTGTAATGATATATTATCTGAGCTTGATTGTTTTCATGCACACCTTTCATTACCAAGCTGGTTAACATCATCAGTGGTAGGAGAGAATGAGGATTATGGAGATGAGGAGGAGGAAAACTGGGTCTTTAGTGCTCTTTGAGCTTAGTTGTTTTCTTGGAGACGTTTCACTACCAGGCTAGGTAACACCATCAGTACTAGAAGGGAGTGGGGTTTGCAGAGAGGAGGAGGAAGGGGGGAGGAGGACTGTAGGGTCCTTGGTGCTCTCTGAGCTTGGTGGTTTTCTTGCAGACGTTTCATGACCCAGCTAAGAAACGTCATCAGTGCTAGGAGGGAGTGAATTGCTCAGTGTTTGCATAAACAGCACTGATGATGTTCCCTAGTTGGGTCATGAAACGTCTGCACGAAAACCAGAGAGCACCAAGGATGCCATTGTTCAACCCAATACGGAGCTACACATATTCCCTTCTAAAGTACAATATTTATTGTCTTCTGGCATTACCATACAAGACGAATCACGGTTTCCATTGAGGGCAGCCTGTTCCATATTGGGGGGGGGGCACCCCAAAATAGGTCTGCTACTTCCTGGTCTGTATTTCAGCACAGTTGGCTGGAGAATTCTGGGAGCTGAAGTCCACAAGTCTAAAAGTGGCGAGGTTTGGAGATCTCCCCCCAGACAAGAAAGCATTTTTCATTCCTCTTTCAGGCCTAATCCCGACCATCTTCGCCCTCCGGACTATGACGATATGTTCATGTGACGACTGCCAAGATTCCGCATCTCTTTCCTGGCGCCTGGCGCTTATCCAGATGTGGAGCAAAGTTTGGCCTTTTCTGCAGTGATTTTCTGCCCCGGCCCGCCGGTTTTGCTCCCCCTCCTATAAAAGCCAAAGAGAAAAAAAGGGCACACCATTTTTCTTTCAGCCTCTAGCCTTTTTCCTCTTTCTCCCTCCGGCATTTACATTCGATCCATCCGGGATGCAAATTTGTACTCCGTTGTGTACTCCCAAGATCCGCGGTGTTTAAAAGTCTAGAACTGTTTTCAAAAGCGGTGAGGTTCAATGCCAGAATCTCAGTGGAAGTTTTGGTCTGTATCAGGACGGTTAACCAGGTTTAATCTCAAACCCAATTTGTAACGAAAGGTGGTAGAGCTGCGGGAGGATAGGTCAACCGCCAATATCTTTCTTGTCTCCCGTTTTCAGATCCTTCCAATTTATCCCGGAAATGAATGGCCCTCCCGTACGAGGAATTTTGTTACATTCCACCCAAAATATGGTGGCAATGTGATCTAGCAAACTGTCCCCCTTTTCTTCACTTCCAACCCCCTTAAGTTTCCTCACCTTTGCCCCAAATTCATGGAATATGGAGATACTGAAACGAGAACGAAGACTGAGGTGATTTAACAGCTAACGGGCAGTATTTGGGCCAAGGCTGCCAGCTGCCAACTGTTGTTTTGGGGAGTTGAGGCTTGTTCAAAGAACTGCTTTAGTGAGGATAGATCTCTGAGCCTATCACCACCACCTCATCTTCAAACACAACACAACCACACATGTCTACATCCCCAAAGATGGCTCAATCAAACTGGTTTTGCTGGTAGGCCCTGTTGTCACCTCGGTGCCCAATTCCACCTGGAAAATGGCTTCCTGTCACCTGACCAGTGTCTCCATTACAGGTTGCAATTAGTTGTTGCCTTAAATAAAACAAAACCACACACAATAAAATGAACAACGAACCTCGCTCTGCAGTCTCTCAAAAACACATTTATTTTATGAAATTGATTTGCTGCCCGTAGGAGCATTGCAGTGGCCTAGAGGTGGAGCCATCCCCTCATAGTCAGGAGGTTGTGAGTTCCATCCTAGGTAGAGGCGGATATTTCTCTGGGCACACTGAGAATATTATCTGCTGAACAACACTCCACATTGGCAATGGGAAGGGCATCCGGCCAATAAATGCTCTGCTAGTTCCATTCAGTTGCCCTGACTCCACTTCACAAAGGAATTTTCAGGTTGTTAAAAGATTATGATTATTTGCTGCTCGTCTCTTATCCGGCGATTCCAGGCGGCTTCCAGCATTTTTTTAAAAAACATTAAAATGGTCAATCATAGAAACTCATCAGATAAAAATATTAACAAACGAAATCAGGACAGGTGCAGCTTACAATAATTCGTTTGGTGACCGAAGTTATAATGGCACAGAAAAAAAAGTGACTTATGACCATTTTCCACACTTAATGGCCGTTGCAGAATTCTGGGAGTTGGGAATTCTTGCTAGCTAGGGAATTCTGGGAGTTGAAAATTCTTGCTGGCTGGGGAATTCTGGGAGTTGGGAATTCTGGGAGTTGAGAATTCTTGCTGGCTGGGGAATTCTGGGAGTTGGGAATTCTTGCTAGCTGGGGAATTCTGGGAGTTGGGAATTCTTGCTAGCTGGGGATTCTGGGAGTTGGGAATTCTGGGAGTTGGGAATTCTTGCTGGCTGGGGAATTCCACCCATCTGAAAGCTTCCAAGGGTGAATAAATACTATAAAATTCTCTCGCTGGTAATTCAACTAGCCAGGCCCCCCTAGTCTTTGGGAAAACTTGGAAGTCCCAGATGCTACGGCCAGGATATTGAGGAGCAGATCATGTGGAGTGAAGGATGGGTTGATGCACCCCAATGGGGTGTTTCATTGTGATTTGGAGTCATATTGCAACATTGCTCGCTTATTATTTTATTTCTATCCCACCTTTTATTATTTTTACAAGTCACTCGAGGCAGCGAACCACCCTCTTCTTTTTCCCATAACAACAACCCTGTGAGGAGGGTTGGGCTGAGAGAGATGAACTGGCCTAAAATCACCCAGCCTTCTTTCATGCCTAAGGCATGAAACTAGAACTTCCCGTCTCCTGGTGATTCTCCCAAAGTCACCCAGTCGCTTTAATGCCGATGGTGGGGACTAGAACTCACTACCTCCCAGCAATTGGCCCAAGGTTACCTCGTTAGCTTTCATGGCTAAGGCAGAACTAGAACTGACTGTCTCCTGGCGATTAGCCCAATGTCATTCTGTGGCTTTCATGGCTAAAGAGGAACTAGAATTCACTGTCTCCTGGTGATTGGCCCAATGTCATTCTGTGGCTTTCATGGCTTAGGCAGAACTAGAATTCACTGTCTCCTGGTGATTGGCCCAATGCCATTTGGTGGCTTTCACGGCTTAGGCAGAACTAGAATTCACTGTCTCCTGGTGATTGGCTCAATGTCATTCTGTGGCTTTCACGGCTTAGGCAGAACTAGAACTCACTGTCTCCTGGTGATTAGCCCAACGTCATTCGGTGGCTTTCATGATTTTCAATTGCTGGCCCAAAGTCCCCCATGGACCTTCTGGGACCAAAGGCGGCCTTGATACTCTCCGTAGTCTCGAGCCTTCATCCCAAAGTCCTTCTGCCTGTTGGTGCTTTGCAAAGAGGGTCATCTGTAAAGTCATCTTCAGCGTCAGCCTTGAGGAAGGTTTTAGGAAAGTAACCATGGAAACCACCTGTCACCTTCACGGGGATTCGTTTCCCCTTGCAGGTATGGAGGGCATGGACAGAGTGGGCAGCTGGAAAGATCAAGGCCAGCTTTCTTCTCCATCCTGCTGATAATCAAATCAAATCACACCTGGCACCATCATCATGCAAAGTGACTGCAGTTAGTCCTTGATGTAACAAGCATTCATTTAGCGCAGGGGTTTGAAACTCGTTTTCATTGAGGGCCGCATCAGAGTTGTGTTTGACCTGGGGCGGGGGGGGGGGCTGAGGAGGGCGTGGCCAGGGAGCATCTCAATGCCACTCGTGTCTGGCAGGGGCACCTGTGGCCAAAGATAAAGGTTCTTCCCCTCGCACATCCGTGCTCGGTTCTGGCTCTTGGGGGCGGTGCTCGTCTCTGTTACAAAGACGAAGAGCCAGCGCTGTCCAAAGATGTCTCTGTAGTCATGTGGCTCGCAGGACTCAACCGCTTTCAAAGGTGCACGGAACACTGTACTTTTCCCACCAAAGTGGTCCCTATTTTTCTACTTGCAGTTTTTTACATGCTTTCGAACTGCTAGGTTGGCAGAAGCTGCTGGGACAAGGACCGGGAGCTCACTCTGACGCAGCGCTAGGGATTCGAACCGCCAAACTGTCGACCTTTCTGATGGACAAGCTCAGCCTCTTAGCCACTGAGCCACGACATCCTGCACCTGTGGTGGCCAAGTGCTAAGACAGGACTTCTCTCAGACCCAATACCTCCAGAGGTGGTATTCAGCAGGTTCTGACCAGTTCTGGACAACCAGTAGCGGAAATTTTGAGTAATTCAGAATCCCACCTCTGACTGGCCCTGCCCCCATCTATCCTCTGCCTTCCGAGTCCCAGCTGATCAGCTTGGTCTTCTTTGGTTGCCCTGCACAGGAGAACAGAGCTGGAAAGCAGGTTAGTGGGGTGGGGAGAGAATGGAATTTTGCAGTATCCTTCCTCTGCCACACACACCAAGCCACACCCACAGAACTGGCAGTAAAAAAAATTGAATCCCACCACTACCTCTCTCCCTCTCATAATTTTCCTTCCTTCCTTCTCTCCTTCCTTTCCTTTCCTTTCCTTTCCTTTCCTTTCCTTTCCTTTCCTTCCTTCCTTCCTTTCCTTTCCCTTCCTTTCGTTTCCTTTCCTTCCTTCCTTCCTTTCCTTTCCTTTCCTTTCCTTTCCTTTCCTTTCCTTTCCCTTCCTTCCTTCCTTTCCTTTCCTTTCCTTTCCTTTCCTTCCTTCCTTCCTTCCTTTCCTTTCCCTTCCTTTCCTTTCCTTTCCTTTCCTTCCTTCCTTCCTTCCTTCCTTTCCTTTCCCTTCCTTTCCTTTCCTTCCTTCCTTCCTTCCTTTCCTTTCCTTTCCCTTCCTTCCTTCCTTTCCTTTCCTTTCCTTTCCTTTCCTTTCCTTCCTTCCTTCCTTCCTTCCTTCCTTCCTTTCCTTCCTTTCCTTTCCTTTCCTTTTCCTTCCTTCCTTTCTTCCTTCCTTCCTTCCTTTTCTTTCCTTTCCTTTCCTTTCCTTTCCTTCCTTCCTTCCTTCCTTCCTTTCCTTTCCCTTCCTTTCCTTTCCTTCCTTCCTTCCTTCCTTTCCTTTCCTTTCCCTTCCTTCCTTCCTTTCCTTTCCTTTCCTTTCCTTTCCTTTCCTTCCTTCCTTCCTTCCTTCCTTCCTTCCTTCCTTCCTTTCCTTTCCTTTCCTTTCCTTTCCCTTCCTTCCTTCCTTTCCTTTCCTTTCCTTTCCTTTCCTTTCCCTTCCTTCCTTCCTTCCTTCCTTCCTTTCCTTTCCTTTCCTTTCCTTTCCTTCCTTCCTTCCTTCCTTCCTTCCTTCCTTCCTTTCCTTTCCCTTCCTTTCCTTTCCTTCCTTCCTTTCTTCCTTCCTTTCCTTTCCTTTCCCTTCCTTCCTTCCTTTCCTTTCCTTTCCTTTCCTTTCCTTTCCTTTCCTTTCCTTCCTTCCTTCCTTCCTTCCTTCCTTTCCTTCCTTTCCTTTCCTTTCCTTTTCCTTCCTTCCTTTCTTCCTTTCTTCCTTCCTTCCTTCCTTTTCTTTCCTTTCCTTTCCTTTCCTTCCTTCCTTCCTATCTTTCTTCCTTCCAGGACTAGAGTAAAATAGAATAGAAAATATGGAATGGAATGGACTAGAATCTTATGTATATGCCTTTTTTATTATTATTATGTTTTTTGGGGGGTTGTTATGATCTCTTTGGAAAAATGATAGTAGATGATGAGTTTTTAAAGTATCTTCAGAAGTTAGAAAGAGGCCCTGATGTTACATGCCTTAATGCTAAAAAGGTGCCATGTAGGCAGCCAAAGTAAGAGGTATGGACAGAGGGGTAGGATGAGAACATAACGGAACGAGACAATTCTACCTGGAGACATCCTACGATTAGCTGCAACACCTGAGGGCAAATCCCATGAGTTTGAACGTGGGAGGGAATGAGTCTCAAAGAAGGAAGGAACTTGGGTGACAAGATGAAACTGTACATAAAGTATGTTTTGAAGTTCTAAAGGGGTGGTTTTGGATTTTGAACCTGTTTGTTGAGGTTCCAAAGACCACCAGCGCTTTGCAAACCGCCTGTTATTTCTTCTTAATAAATCCTCTTTGTTTTCAACGCTCCAAGTTTTGTTGTTGTTGGCTTTGAGTTATTTCCAACACCCCCTTTCCCCCTGGGTGTCTCATCAACCAGATTCTCCCATTGAGCACGTTCATGGGCTGGGTGTCATCAATCACATTCTCCAGGGGTGGGATTCTACCAGTTTGCACCTATTCACTAGAACCGGTTGTTAACATTCTAAGCAGTTCAGAGAACCGGTTGTGAGAAGAAATTACAGGGCTAATCCTGTAAGGAAGGCAGGAAGGAAACATTCTGGTGTTGCTTGCAGAAACTGCCTCTTCGTTAACTCTTATTACATTCTTGGCAGGACTAGACTTCCTGTCTCAGGAACATCTCTGGAGTTTTTTTCCCCTCCCTTGCTGGTACTTTGCTTGTGTGGAGGGACCATTCAAAGTTACAATGGCACTGAAAAAAGTGACTAATAACCATTTTTCACACTTACGACTGTTGCAGCATCCCCACAGTCACGAGAGGCCAGGCGAGGAGATGCGTGCCTTGATGTGAGTGATGTTGAGGTGGCCACGCTCAGCCAATAACACAACCACCAAGCCACGCCCAGCCAGTCACATGACCACCAAGCCATGCCCACCAACTAAGCCATGCCCACAGAAACAGTTGTTTAAAAAATTTGAGTCCCACCCCTGACTTCTCCAATTAAATATATTCACGAGTAGTTTAATTGCAATCTTTTAAAGAGTAGGAATGTACTTTCTCACTTCCAAATTGCTGTACTGCTCTTCCGGATTTCCTTCCTCCCCGACCTCTTTTTATGGCAACTACTAAAACAGGCAAAATAATGTTTTATGAGTTGACACTGTGCCAAGAAAGGTCATAGAATGGGGCCAAATTCATCTCACTTAGCAACGTAAACTTAGGATTCAATTGTTGTTGTAAGCTGAGGAAGACTTTGCAGGCGACAAAAATCAGAATGCAACCAACACACCTAATCAAACTGTGATTTTTTATTTTTTTTTACCCCATCGGAAGAGACCAAATTCTTGCACAGAGGTGTGTTTTTCATAATTTTCTTTTTATTTTTAAAACGACACTTTTTTTTCCCCTGTCTTTGTTGTCATTATAAACAGAGGCCTTCGTGGGACAGGGTGATGTACCTGGAGTCATCAACGTATTAAAAAAAAAAAAAAAAAAGGAAATCTACCAGGCAGCTCAGTTTTTTCCACTTGGAAATCCTGAATATCAAAACATTGTTTGTTTGTTTTCCTGGATCGTGGCCGCTTCTCTGTAAATCCAGAGGTCACCTTTCATTTTCGCCATGTCTGCAACCGGTTCCATTTTTAAACATCCTGCTGACACATTTCCTGCTACGGTGACCACACAGGCTGGTTAAGCATGAATGTTTCATGGGTTTGGTACCCGAGAGGTAATTTTATCCAGAGAGTGTGTTCCAAAACAAGGAGGGCAGCTAAAGAGGAAGGGCAAAGCAGATGGAGAAAAAAAAAGGTTTGAAAACCAGGATAGGGTCCCCACCAGCAGCAAAGATGCGGTCAAGTCATGGAAGTGAGGGCAGGAGGGTTTGGGGAACGAGGGGTTTTGCTGGTGTGGAATATTTTTGCATGTATGTGCTTATGAGTTGATCAGTGAGGTTGCGTTACGAGGCTCTGCTTTCACCAACAGGGAACGCCGCTTGGGCAAAATGTGGTGGAGGTTGTGAGGGGCAGCAGCTGATATCACAAGGTGATGTAGAGGTTGGTGTTGCTCAAGATTGCCGCAAAAGAGAGGGAAGGAGAGAGGGAGGGAGAGAGAAGGAGAGAGGGGAAAAGAGGGAGAAGGAGAGAAAGGGAGGGAGGGAGGACAAAGAGAGAGGGAGAAAGGGGGGAGAGAAAGAGAGAGGGAGATGGGGGAGTAAGAGAGGGAAAAGAAGAGAGAGTGGGAGTGAGACAATGAAGAAAGAGAGAGATGGAGGGAGAAAGAGAAAGAGAGGGGGAAAGGGGACGTGACAGAGAAGGAGAGGGAGAAGAAGAGAAAGAGAAGACAGAGAGGGAGAGGGAGAGTAAGAGAGGGAATAGAGAAAGAGGGAGTGAGACAATGAAGAAAGAGAGGGAGAGGGAGAAAAAGAGGGGAAGAGGGGGGTGTGGGGAGAGGGAGAAGAAGAGAAAAAAAGAGAGGACAAGGAAAGAGAGGGAGCAAGAAAGAGGGGAGAGAGAGAAAGAGGGAGAGGGAGGAAGGGAGCCACCGAGCTCAGAAAATAAATCCAACTTTAACTGTGCTTGGTGTAGCTCATTAAAACCACAGCCAACCTCAGGGAGGGATTGTGGGGCTTCCGTTTCTTCAGTGTAGGCATTTTGGTAGTAGAGCAGCCAAACAGTTTTAAAAACTGCTGTGTGAGAGTCCTGTTTATGACATCAAAAAAATTTTTTATGGGGGATTTGATAAGGTTTCTCTGAGTCTCACTACTTCAAAGAGAAGTCCCAATTCCCCCGTAAAGTTAAAACAATAAATATTTGGTTCCCCAACAGTTTTGCCAGGACAGGCTTTTTTTTAAAAAAAAAAAAAAAGTGGTGAGTGTTAACAAGAGAGGCATCACTACTGGACTGAAACCGCTTCTGGCACACTGTTCATTTCAGGAGTGCAAAATTCCCCATTTCTGAACTACAAAACACTCCTGTCACAAGGGAAGCTGCCCTGACTTGTTTCCTTTCCAGGTGCTTCTTCCAAAGGACTGCCAATAAAACAGAATATTTGCAGCTCTGGTTGAAATGGGGATCCATGGTGCTCTCTGAGCTGGGCTGTTTGCTTACAGATGTTTCATAACCTGACTACGTAGCATCATCAGTCCTAGAAGAGAGGGGGATTGCAGGGAGGAAGAGGAGGGGGGAGGAAGAGGAGGGGGGAGGAAGAGGAGGAGGAGGAGGAGGGGGGAGGAGGAGGAGGGGGAGGAAGAGGAGGAGGAGGAAGAGGAGGAGGAGGAGGAGGGGGAGGAAGAGGAGGAGGAGGAAGAGGAGGAAGAGGAGGGGGGAGGAAGAGGAGGAGGAGGAGGAGGAAGAGGAGGGGGGAGGAGGAGGAGGGAGGAGGAGGAGGAGATCCTTGGTGCTTTTTGAGCTCAATTGTCTTCCTCCAAAAGCTTCATTCACTTCCTTCTAGCACTGATGATGTTATCTAGCTGGGTCATGAAATGTCTGCAAGAAAATAACCCAGCTTAGAGAGCACCAAGGATCCCACAGTTCTTCTCCTCCTCCTCCTCCTCCTCCTCCTCCTCCTCCTCCTCCTCCTCCTCCTCCTCCTCCTCCTTCCTCCTCCTCCTCCTTCTCTTTGTAAACCCCACTTCCTTCTAACACTGATGATGTTACCTAGTTGGGTCATGAAATGTTTGCAAGAAAACCACCAAACTCAGAGAGCACCCAGGACCCCACAGTCCTCCTCCTCCTCCCTGCAAACCCAACTCCCTTCTAGTCCTGATGGTGTTCCCTGGTTGGGTCATGAAACATCTCCAAAAAACCCCACCAAGCACAAAGACCACCAAGACCCCACAGTCCTCCTCCTCCTCCTCCTCCCTGCAAACCCAACTCCCCTGAGGCACTGATGATGTTCCCTAGTTGGGTCATGAAACGTCTTGCAAGAAAACCACCAAACTCAGAGAGCACCCAGGACCCCACGGGGAGGACTGGTCTCCAATCCCCCACATATCTGGAGAGTTATCAGCAGCTCTGCATGACGTGGGTCATTTCGGTCATCTGAATGACCTCATTCTCCACCAGAGTTTGACCTCCTTCTCCATTGAGCTGCCTCATCCTCAGGTTGATCGACCCGTAAGTCTTTCGGGGGCCTCCGGACACAGGGAAAGTCCTCCTCCTGTAGAGCTCCCCTTTGTACATGGAAACCATCAACAGCACGGAGAGGAGCATCCCACCCAAAGTCAACATGACCAAGCCGGCGATGATGCACTTGTCCAAATGGGAGCTGAGGTGGGCATAGTACATCTCCAGTCTCTCCATCTCCCGGGCGGACACCATGTCCGGGTTCACCTGGGCTTCACGTGGGATGCTGTAAGCCACGATCACCAGCAAAATCCCACCGATCAAGAACACCAAGGCCAAAAGGAAGCCGTAGTCTACGGAGTTCCCAGCTGGGTCTGGCAAGGTTGCATCCTCTGATCTTGGGGAAAGGTCCTCCGTGGGAGGGGCTGGGTGCTCCTTGGGGCTCCCCGGTTTCTTCTGGAAGGATGTTTCCTCCTCCTCCTCCTCTTCCTCTTCCTCCCTTTGATAAGAGGCATTCTCAATGCCTGTCCGGGGGGCTGTCCTTGGTGCTGAAGGCTTTCCTTGTCTCCCTCTCTGACTGGACCCAAGGTGGCTCTCTAAGACTGTCAGTTCCAAGGGGCTTGTAGAAGCCATTGAGATGAGGTCTTCTTGGTCATTCCCCTTAGTGCTTCACCTGCTGGGACATACAAACAAAAGCATCAAACGGATGGGGACACACACCTTCGTGTGGACAGAAACTGTCTTAAAGTCTTCCCACAAGACAACGCTATAGGGCACGAGGGTCAAACTCAAGGCCCGCGGTCCAGATTCGGCCCATGGGGTGTGTGATGACCGGGGGCGTGGCACAAAGGCAACTCAGCCAGAGAATAAGTCTGGGTCTCTTTATTAGCTCCAACTTTGGCCCCAATGTCCCAGTTACCTTCCAGTGTGGAGGAAAAACTCTCCCATGAACCTGCAACAACCTTTGGCTGCAGATATTCCAATCCCAACGTTGTAAACAGAAAACTTTATAAATCCAACAAGGCAAAATAAGGTAATAAATCCAGTAGGCAAGATAAGGAGTTCCAGAAGTAAAGAATCATGGCAGTAAATCAAACCAGTTGGGAGGATGCCAGGAACTCTGATAACAGTGTCAACACTAGATAAACTCAGCAATTGGTCCCAACAATCACCCCACCCATCTGTCTCTCCTTTAAACTCCCTCCCTAGGTGTGCCTTGCGAAGGGAATCAAGGCCCTCTCCTTCCCCGTAAGCCAAGCAACCCACGTTGCTCCCCTCTCCGTTCCTCCCTGCTTGCCCTAGGATGAAGAGGTGGTGGGCCTGGGTCTTCCTCTGAACTCCCTCTCCCTTATTCTACCCCTCTCCTCCTCTGCCCAGCCGGACTTTGCCCTTCCTCAATTTCTTCCACAGCCACAGCCTTGGAGGTCTTCTAGTCCAACCCCCTGCTCAAGCAGGAAACCTTATACTTCTGAAGGCAAAATGTTCCACTGATAGATTTGTTCTCAGTGTCAGAAAATTCCTGCTTAGTTCCAGGTTTGCTTCTCTCCTTGATTAGTTTCCATCCGTTGTTTCTTGTCCTGCCTTTGGGGCTTTGGAAAGTAAGTGGACCCCCTTCTTCTTTGGGGCAGCCCCTCAAATATTGGAAGATGGCTATCCTGTCACAACCTCAGTCCTTCTCTTCGTTAAAATAGACATATCCAATTCCTGCCACTGTTCTTTATATGTTTTAGCCTCCAGTCCCCTGATCATCCTGGTTGCTCTTCTCTGCACTTTTTCTAGAGTCTCAGCATCCTTTTTTTTGGGGGGGGGGGGTATTGCGGTGGTTAAAACTGGACCCAGTATCAAAGTAGTAGAGAGAGAATAGAGCTGGAAGGGACCTTGGAGATCTTCTAGCCCACCCCCCCTACTCAAGCAGGAGATCATATACATGGACTACTAGAAGACTTCCAAGATCTGTTATTCCAACTTCCAACTCTGTTCTTCTATTCCTGGGGCCTTCCAACTTGACAGCTTTAAGGCTTTTGTAGACTTCAACTCCCAGAATTCCTCCTCCAGTCCATGTTAGCTCAGGAATTTTGGGAGTTGAAGTCCACAAGTCCACTTGCCAAGTTTGAAGACCCTTGTTCTATTCTAAGTTATTTCAGATAAGTGACTGTCCAGTCTCTTCTTTAAAAATTTCAGTGATGGAGCACCATTTCTGGAGGCAAGTTGTTCCACTGGTTAATTGTCGTCACTGTTAGGAAGTAATATAAAGTGGCACTTTCACATTACTTTGATGTTATTCCTTTGGCACAGCCTAGGACTGCATTGGCTTTTTTTTTGGCAGCTGCCACACACTGCTGGCTCATATTTAACTGATTGTCCACTAGCAGGCAATCCTGTTGAACTGATCAACCACTCCAAGATCCCTCTCACCATGACAACTGTTGAGTTGGGTACCATCTATTCTGTACCTGTGCTTTTGGTTTTTCATACATCATACAATCTCACCAATCACTTGGCAATGCCCAACATACCCCCCTCTGTTATTACTGAAACATCCTCTCTCTTTCCTTTCACACCCATTTTTGAATTTTGAAGCCTCCAAACTGGCAAAGTGATATACAGTTGTGAGAAATGCTAATTAAGACTAGGAAGATGTTTTCTAAAGGCTTAAGGGCTCCAGTCAAGCACAGCCTACGAACTTGCTCAGGGGCACAGGGACAGCCCTTTAATTTCATTTCATTTTTTTTTCTAATCTTTATTATCCATCTTTATTATCTTATATTATATTATATTATCTTTATTATCTTTATTATCAAATAAGGTGGTGAAAATATCCAACACACCTTCTTCTGCCTACTTTCCCCAAAATAACATGCCTGTGAAGTGAGGTGGGCTGAGAGAGAAGGATTGGCCCAAAGTCACCCAGCTGGTTTTCATGCCTGAGGCAGGACTAGAACTCACCATCTCCTGGTGATTGGCCCAAAGTCACCCAGCTGGCTTTCATGCCTGAGGCAGGACTAGAACTCACTGTCTCCTGGGGATTGGCCCAAAGTCACCCAGCTGGCTTTCATGCCTGAAGCAGGACTAGAACTCACTGTCTCCTGGGGATTGGCCCAAAGTCACCCAGCTGGCTTTCATGCCTGAGGCAGGACTAGAACTCACTGTCTCCTGGTGATTGGCCCAAAGTCACCCAGCTGGCTTTCATGCCTAAGGCAGGACTAGAACTCCCAGTCTCCTGGGGATTGGCCCAAAGTCACCCAGCTGGCTTTCATGCCTGAGGCAGGACTAGAACTCACCGTCTCCTGGTGATTGTCTTCCACTTTCTAGCCGGGTGCCTTAACCACGGTTCTAAACACTTAGGGTGAGTTTAAAATCACAATTAAATCTGCCCTCATGCTCTCCTCCCCTCTCTCCATGGTTTGCTGGAATCATAAATGAATCAACTAAACTGGGATTAGGCGCCTGTCCCCTAAGAAGGAGCCTGATAAACTCCTGACTTTGCCTTGAACTAGACCAGGCTTAAGTTGGTTGGCTAAATCATCAAAACGACTAAACCCCGTTCTCTCTTACTAAGCCTAGTAAATGTGTGTGAATCCAGCTCTTCCGGGCTGGCGCGAGTCAGGGGTTCAGGACAGCTCTGCCTGCTTTGCACTTGTTCGTCTGCCCCTTTCTCAACACCAACACCACCCCTCACCAACTCCACTCCCCTCTCTTTCCACCGAGTCTTCTTAACTCTGCAACCAGTCCAGCACGGCCCGCCTCCGGGAAGCGCCGATCCCTGCCTCGGGATCCCTTCGGGCCCAGGGAAGGAACAGCCCTGTGCCGCTGCTTCCGTCGCAGCAGCAGCGGCAGCAACCGGGGAGGTGCGGCCCGAAGGGAAACCTTCGAACCGACCCGTTTCCCCCCCCCCCCCCCGAGGGTGGATAGGCGAGAAGTAAGGGGGACCGAGGTGTCTTCCCCCGGCAGGCGAGAGCAGCGGAGGCGGCGCCGGGTCCCCTTCTCCGCAGTGGAGCCGTCCCTGGTGTAGCCACCCACCCCCATCCCCTGTCTCCCCGCTCACCTAGCCCCTCCAGATGAACGGCGCCGGCTGGGAACGATGGGGAAGATAGTCCCACCCTCTGCAGAACCCCAGCCCGGCCTGTTTTATCCATTCCCCACCGATCGGGAGGCTGGGCTCTCCACCGCGCAAGGCTGTTGCTGCTGCTGCTACCTTCCTACGTGTGTCCCGTTCCCTCCGTCCCACCTCATCACGGGAGGTCAACCGGACTGGGTGGTCTCTCTCGCTTTCTGCTTCCCCACCCCCCGACCGCTCCCTCCCCACCGCCTCCGTCCTACCTGTCCTTGCCCAGCCCTCCTGCCCACCTGCCTCGGAGCTCATGCTGCCTGGACGGGCTCCTCCTCCCGGCCGGGGCTCGTGTGAGCGCGCGAGCATGGAGGCGAGGGTCTCTGCCGGTTGGGTGGGGTGGAAAGGGGAGAGGTCGAGGCCGAGATGGGCTGATGGCTTCGGGGAGGAGGGTGGACGAGAGGCCGAGCTCACCGAAGTCCGTCCCCCTCCCTCCCTCCGTCCCCCCCGAACACCCCCCCGCTCCCCCCGCGGCGGCGGCATCGCGCAAGGTGTGGCTGCGGTCGCTGTCCGTTCAGCACCACGGCGCTTTTCTCCCTCTTCCCCGCCCCCCCCCCAACCCCAACCTGTCCGTCCTTCCTCCCGTTGCAAGCGGCTCCTTCTTGGCTTCTCTCTCCTTGAGGGATTCCTGCCTGTTTTTCCCTCCTGCGCCCCCCCCACCCCCTTCCCGGTTCCCTCCCCGTTCTAGAGATCCCGGGAAGCGATGGGAAAAACAGCCCAGGCACCTGCTGCTCAGACAGACAGCTGCGTTTCTTTCTCTTCCAACCCCCCCACCCCTCCCCTCCCCTTCCCCCCAGGGACTTCTTCTTGGCAGGGAGGGGAAGGGGAGTTGCGGCCTGTTGCGGGCTGCGTGGCCAGCCTTCCGGGATCAGGGAAGGGAAGGAGGGGAGGAGGGGAGGAGGGGAGGGCACCTCTTACCTCCGCCGGGGTGAGGGTTGCCTGCAGGCGCCTCCGCCACCGTCACCCCCTCCCAGCACCGTCCCGTCTTCCCCCCCCTCCCCAACCCAAGCAGAAGGAAAATGTGGAAAGTGCGACACACACACACACACACACATCAGCTACCGTCTGGCTCCACGCCATCCCCGAACGGAGACGAGAAGGCAGGGAAGGCTCCGGACCCTTAACCACCCGAGGTGGATAAGGAAGGCGGAGATGGGTGGCGCGGGGAGGGGGGGGGATTGCGCGGCGTTTTTATCGAGTGTCACAATTGTCGGGTCTTTTTAGAGGGCTGGGGGCGGGCGGGGGGAAGGGGACGGACGGCGTGATGGCCGTTACAGCCGGTTCAGACTGCAATCCCCCCTCCCTCCCCTCCCCTGTCAACAGCAGCACCCTAAGCTTTCGTTGGCGATTCAGGTCCACACAGTAGGGTAGACTTGAGGGGCAGGCGCGTTGTGCAGCGAGGTCACCTAGCTAGTAAGATTGGGGCTGGGTTAGGGACTTCTGTCCTCACTGTGAGTTGTGGGGGGGGGGCACGAAGGGAGGTTCAGACAATCTCATTGTACATATGTTGTACTCTGAAAATAAATCAAGGCTGCGAAGATGCTTCATGCTCCTTCCTCTTCCTCTTTTCCCCATAACAACGGGGGGGGGGGGGTGTTTCTGAAGGGACTTCAATACCCAGAATTCCCCAGCCAGCATTGTCAAGGTTGCACAGACTGAGTTGGTCAGGAAAAGGAAGGACTGGCTCAAAGTCTGGCTCACTGTTTTGCCTAAGGGAGGACTGGAACTCCCAGTCTCCCAGTGATTGGGCTAAATCGCCCAGTCAACTTTCATGCCTAAGGTGGAACTAGATCTCATTGTCCCCTAGTAATTGGCCCAAAGTCACCCAGCTGCCTTTCATGCCTAAGGGGGGGACTAGGACTCAACATCTCCTGGTGATTGGCCCAAAGTCACCCAGCTCTCTTAGATATGCTACCTTGGCAGGAAAAAATTAATCTACAAGGAATGTAAATAAATAAATAAGAAATAAAACAAAGTTAATTGGTGAAGAGATGTTTGTAGTGATGGAGACGCCTCACCGCCTCCAGGTGTCCATAAGCCTGATGCCCTAACTATGTATGAAAGGTTCTTGGAAGACTAAAAATGATGAGATCCTCCTTACTGCTGGAGGGCAACAAGGGGAATATTCCACAGCAAGGGACACACAGCAGAAAAGGCCCATCTCTTCTAAACATAGAAATATAGAATAACGTATATTTATTTGGAAGGGTGCTTGGAGGTCATCTAGTCCAACCCCTGCTCAAGTGAGAGATCCTATACCGAAAGACCAGACTCTGCCAGTCGGCTTGTGGCTCCAATGAGGGAACAACACAGTGGAGGTGATTGATCAAATAATGAGAGATCCCACCTCTTCCCCATCTGTCCCTCCTTCCCCATGTGTAATTAGATTTTAGATTGTAATGATTGGTTTTACCTTACTTATATTTTAATGTACATAGATAGCAAGAGCACTTAGATTTATTTACAGCTTCACAGTGTTTTCTAGCCCTCTCTGAGCAGTTTACAGAGTCAGCCTTCCCCCCCCCCCCAACAATCTGGGTCCTCATTTGACCCACCTCGGAAGGACGGAAGGCTGAGTCAACCTTGAGCCTGGTGAGATTCAAACGGCCAAATTGCAGGCAGCCGGCATTCAGTAGAAATAGCCTGCAGTACTGCACCCTGACCACTGTGCCACCGTGGCTCTTATTTTAATTTTTTTAGTGACTCTTAGCCACTCCCCAGAATGACCCTGGGGTTAAGATGGGCAGTCAATACATTTTATAAATGAATAAATAAATGAAGAATGGCTGCAGGGTTTGGGTTTGGCTCATCAAGAGAAAAAAAGAATTGGGGGTAACATGACGGCAGCATTCCAGTAGTTGAGGGGCTGCCCCAAAGAAGAGATGATCAGATGATTCCCCAAAGCACCTGAAGGCAAGATAAGGAACAATGGATGGAAACTAGCCAAGGAGAGAAGCAACCTGGAATTCAGGAGAAACTTCCGAACAGTGAGGACAATTAACCAGTGGAACAGCTGGCCTCCAGAAATCATGGGTGCTCCATCACTGGAGGTTTCTAAGAAGAGATTAGGCAGTCACTTGTCTGAAATGGTGTAGGTTCTCTTGCTTGACTAGGGGGTTGGACTAGAAGACCTCCAAGGTCCCTTCCATACTCTACTCTACTCTATTCTATTCTACTCTACTCTACTCTACTCTACTCTACTCTACTCTACTCTACTCTACTCTACTCTATTCTATTCTATTCTATTCTATTCTATTCTATGTTTCTATTTTATTCTATTCTGTTCGGTTCGGTTCTATTCTGAATTCTATTCTATTTCATTCCATTCCATATTTGCTATTCTATTCTATTCTATATTCTTATTCTATACTACTCTATTTATTCCTATTCTAGTCTATATTTCTATTCTATTCTGTTCTGTTCTGTTCAGTTCTATTCCATTCTGAATTCTATTCTATTCCATTCCATATTTTCCATTCTATTCTATTCTATTCTATTCTATTCTATTCTATTCTATTCTATTCTATTCTATTCTATTCTACTCTACTCTACTCTACTCTACTCCGTTCCATTCCATTCTGTGCCATTCCATTCCATATAAATGAAATACTGGCTTAACAATCGCAGTCAAGGGTGGGATTCAACTGGTGTAACAACGGGTTTGTTGAGTGCAGCGCTTCCAACTCACCTTCTGCTGCAAGCCCTGTGTGTGAAACAGCTGAAGCGTGGCAATCCGTTGTGCCACATGAATATATGGGCGAACAGCTGATCATTGGAGCTCATCGGTTCATTCACAACTGATCTTCAGAGCTACCGGTTTGCACAAACCGGGCCGAACTAGTTGAATGACCACCCCTGACCGCCGTGATTCAGTTAACAACTGTGGCAAGAAAGATCATTAAATGGGGTAACAATTCTCTTGCTTAGCAGTGAAGATTTGGGTCCTAAGTGGAGGGTGACCTGTGTCCAGCTGGTCGCTTAGCTGCAGACCTGGAACAACATCTCTCCAGAGAGCGAGAGGGTGCATGAAACACCAAGGCCGGTGAGGAGCTCTCCGTGGTCCTGAAAGCTCTTAGCATTGACCCCAACCAATCCTTTCTCAATTCCATCTGGTCTGACATGTGATGTGGCATACAAACACTAGAGCCCAACTCCTCCAGGCTCCTAGCCAAGACAGGAAAGCTACAGCATAGCTTGACAGGTAAAAATATAATTGTAATTACAGCCATTATTGTTAGGGCAACCAGCCAGTCTCTAGCTTTCAGGGTTTCTTAGGGGAAATGAGTTTTTGCAACAAAACAGAAAGAAAACAAAAAACACCCCTTCCTGTTCTTCAGTGAATCAGAGACCAGAGATTTAGAATAGCCACGCCCTGGAGTCTCCTAGGCTGTATCCCCTTGGGGTTAGAGAGACGTCATTTTAATCTGGCAGGATTTTGTTTACTTATAGAAGGGAATCTCTGTAGCTCAGGATGGAACTGTGGAGTTCCCCGAGGGTCTCTGAGCTTGCAGACATTTCATGACCTGGCTAGGGAACAGCATCAGTTCTAGAAGGGAGGGGGGGTTGTGAAGAGGAGGAGCCGGTGGGAGGAGGGGGAGTCTTTGGTGCTCTCTGGGCTTGGTGATTTGCTTTCTGACATTTCATGACCCAGCTAGGGAACATCATCAGTTCTGGAAGACAGTGGGATTTGCAGAGACGGAGGAGGAGGAGGAGGAGGAGGAGGAGGAGGAGGAGAACAGTGGGGACCTTGGTGCTCTCTGGGCTTGGTTGTTTTCTTGTAGACATTTCACTGCCCAACTAGGTAACAACATCAGTGCTAGAAGAGAGTGGGGTTTACAGAATGAAGGGGAGAAGGGGAAGAGGAGGAGGAGGAGGAAAAGGAGGGGGAGGAAAAGGAGGGGGAAGAAGAGGAGGAAAAGGAGGAGGAGGAGGAAAAGGAGGGGAAGAAGAGGAGGAAAAGGAGGAGGAGGAGTATGACTGTGTCAGAGGTGGCATTCAGCCAGTTCTGGAGAACCAGTAGAGGAAATTTTGAGTAGTTCAGAGAACCGGCCAATCCCACCTCTGACTGGCCCCGCCAACCCCATCTCTTCTCCGCCTCCTATTGAGTCCCAGCTGATCGGCTGGGTCTCCTTTGGTTGCCCTGCACAGGAGAACGGAGCTGGAAAGCAGGTTAGTGGGGTGTGGAGAGAAGGGAAGGGGGATTTTGCAGTAGATGCTTCCCTTACCACACCCACCAAGCCATGCCCACAGAACTGGTAGTAAAAAAAAATGGAATCCCACCCCTGTGTGGCCCTTGGCACTCTCTGACCTCGGTGATTTGCCTGCAGACATTTCATGACCCAACTAAGTTACATCATCCGTGCTCCTGATTCTGCCTAGATGATTTGAGCCATGAAAGGACTGAAGTGCGGGTGGATTGTCCCAAGAATCACTGTCCTTCTTGAGGTTCCCAGCTGTGTCCCTTGGGGACGAAATCAGCTGAGGCCAATAGGATTTCTCCTTCTGAGTCAAGGCTTCCCGTCTATCAATCCACCTTGAGTGTTTGCATCTTGCCTTGGACCAAGGGTCCCCAAACTTGGCAACTTTTAAGACTTTGCAGACTACAACTCCCAGAATTCTCCAGCCAGCATAGGGAGGTGAAGTCCACAAAGTCTTAACGTGGCCAGGTTTGGAGACCTCTGCCTTAGACACTCAGGACAGACGGATAATTTTGATGGGGTCCACTCACCCTCCTATCTACCTGAGCTGACCAAGGTGATCAGAATAACAGAGTTGGAAGGGACCTTGGAGGTCTTCTAGTCCAGCCCTGTCCTCACCTTCTTGGTTGGAACTGTGGTATGCCTAGTTTAAGGAAAAGAAAGACTAGGGGTTGGGGACATGATAGCAGGGTTCCAATGTTTGAGGGGCTGCCCCAAAGAAGGGGGGGGGGTGTCAACCTATTCACTGAAGCACCTGAGGGGAAAATAAGAAGCAAGGGGTGGAAACCAATCCAAGAGAGAAGCAACGTGGAATTAAGGAGGAATTTCCTAACAGTGAGGATAATTAATCTGTGGAACAGCTTGCCTCATAGAAGTTGTGGGTCCTTCATCACTGAGGCTTTTAAGAAAAGAATGGACAGCTGTTTATCTGGAATGGTACAGGGTCTTCTGCTTAAGGAGGGGGTTGGACTAGATGACCTCCGGGGTACCTTCCAACTGTTGTTCTGTAAAGGTCTCCTGCTTGAGCTGAAGGTTGGACTAGATCAATGGTCGCCAACTGGTGGGCCGTGAGAAAATTTTGGTGGGCCGCAGAGAAATCTCACCCCCCCCCCACAAAGCCATTAATCCAGGCTGCGCAGAAACACAAGGCGTGTGCCATCCGCATGGCCCTTGGGAACCCTCCCCGCCCACTCACTCCTTACCAGGCAAACTTGCCTGCTAAATTGCTATTTTTTCTGACCATCAGCTGTTCTGCTGTGCTGGGAGATTTAGATTAGCTAGGAAGCAGGAAATGGTTAGATTTAGGACTTGAAGCTTCTGTTATTCAGTGCAGACTCAGGCCAAGCAAATTTGGGAGACTGAGCTAGCTGATGGCAGATAGAGAGATCACTGAATGATTCTGTGAGCAACTCAATCTGCCTGCCTGCTTCGTCTGATTTTGGGTTAAAGTTGCTCTTTTTTAAATAAAAAAAATTCAATATTTACATGCATGGTGTGTTGTGAGTTAATTTTGTGAGTTTGCTTGCAAGCAAATGTTATGTCACAGACTGAGTTAGCCGATGACAGATGGATAGATCTCTGAATGAATCTGTGATTCTGTGAGCAACTCAATCTGCCTGTCTGCTTTGCCTGATTTTGGGTAAAACTTGCTCTTTTTTTAAAATAAAAAAAATTCAATATTTATATAAATATTTATAATATTTACATACAAGCCATGCCCAGCCAGTCACATAACCACCAAGCCACACCCACAAATTAGGCCACGCCCACAGAACTGGTTAGTGGTTCCCTGGGATTTAAAATTATGAGTTTGGTGGTCTCTGAGGTCCAAAAGGTTGGCGACCCCTGGACGAGATGACCCTCCAAGGTCGCTTCCAAACCTGTTATTCTCTAAGGGTCTCCTGCTGGAGCAGGAGGCTGAACTAGATGATCTCCAAGGTCCCTTCCAAGTCTGTTATTCTTTAATTCTATGAGGGTCTCCTGCCCCAGCAGGGGGTTGGATTAGAAGGTCCCTTCCGAACCGGTTTAAATTCTGTGATTCCACTTCCTTACCCAGGCAAGGAAAGAGCCAGGTGCAACATAACCCAACTCGACGGCAAAGAAGCCGCTGCCTTTTGTAGGGTAGGCTTAAGATGCTGAGGACAGAGAGAAAGGGAGGGGGGAGGAGAGAGAGCCACCCACCGCTACCCTCCTACCCAGCCTGGCACAGAGGCGGCATCAAATAAATGCCATGGCAGAGGGAGGCTTCCCTTCTGCGCGCTGACGGCCTGTCGGAGGGGACAGTGGCGTAGCTGCTCGCCAAGCCTTCGTACGGGCCATAGCAGGAGGAGGAAGAGGAGGGAGAGAGGTGGCACCAGCTGGCATCTTCCCAAGGCCTACCTTACACAGGGAAGAGGAGGAGGGGATATGCTCCCCGGGGGCGGCACGCAGCTGGCGGGCGAGCCAGAGCTGCTCGTGGAAAGCGCGCTGGTGTGGCTGAGGAGCGAACTGGTAGGTCCCCTCCTTCTCTCTCCTTTGGATGCTGGGGTCTTCCCAGGCGGCCAACAGACGGTACACTAAGGTGTGCAGGGGGGGGACATGCACCCCCCCCCCGTCCTTCCCACCCAGCAGGGCCACTGCCCCCCCCCCTCCAGCCACCGGGCAGGCATCGGCAGGCGCAGCTGTTCAACAGGTGGCAGGATGGGAACATATAGCTCACCTGGGGAAGGACTGGCCATCCTGAGCTCTTCCAAGCTTGCGGGGGGGGGGGAGGTTGGGGGGCTTGGGAGGGGGGGTCATTCACACCTTCAGGGGGATGAATGCATCTCCCTTCTTTTTTTTTTCAGCCTCCCTGTGTTGCTCTTGGCAACCGCAGCCTTTCTCTCTGAGGGATGGATCCCTTTTCTAGCATTGCAATGAAGGGTTGGAGGGATCATAAGGATCTTCCCTCCTTCCTTCCCTCCCTCCATCCCTTCCTTTCTGTCTCCCTCCTTCCCTCCCACCTTCCTTCCTTCCTACCAATCTACCTACCTTCCCTTCCTTCCGTCCTCCCTCCCTTCTTTTCCTTCCTTCCCTCTCCTCCCTCCTTTCTCTTCTTCCCTCCTTCCTTCCTCCATCCGTTTTTTCCTTCCTTCCTTCCCTCCCCCTCCCGTCTTCCTCCTCTTCTTCTCCTCCCTCCTTCCTTCCTTCTTCCTCTTCTTCTCCCTTGCCTTCCTGCCTCCCTCTTTCCTTCCCTCCCTATCCCCTACCTTCCCTCCCTTCCTTCATCCCTCCCTTCTTTTCCTTCCTTTCTTCCCTTTCCTTCTTCCTTTCCTGCCTTCCTGCCTCCCTCCCTTTTTTCCTTCCTTCCCTCCCTTTCCTCCTTCCTCTTCTTTCCTGCCTTCCTGCCTCCCTCCCTTTTTTCCTTCCTTCCCTCTCTCCCACCTTCCTTCCTTCCTACCTACCTTCCCTACCTTCCTTCCTTCCCTCCTCCCTTCCCTCGTCCCTCCCTTCTTCCTCTTCTTCTCTCCTTCCTTCCTCCATCTTTTTTCCTTCTTTCCCTCTCTCCCACCTTCCTCCCTTCCCTCCTCCCTTCCCTCGTCCCTCCCTTCTTCCTCTTCTTCTCTCCTTCCTTCCTCCATCTTTTTTCCTTCTTTCCCTCTCTCCCACCTTCCTTCCTTCCCTCCTCCCTTCCCTCATCCCTCCCTTCTTCCTCTTCTTCTCTCCTTCCTTCCTCCATCTTTTTTCCTTCCTTCCCTCTCTCCCACCTTCCTTCCTTCCCTCCTCCCTTCCCTCGTCCCTCCCTTCTTCCTCTTCTTCTCTCCTTCCTTCCTCCATCTTTTCTCCTTCCTTCCCTCTCTCCCACCTTCCTTCCTTCCCTCCTCCCTTCCCTCGTCCCTCCCTTCTTCCTCTTCTTCTCTCCTTCCTTCCTCCATCTTTTCTCCTTCCTTCCCTCTCTCCCACCTTCCTTCCCTCCCTCCTCCCTTCCCTCCTCCCTCCCTTCTTCCTCTCCTTCTCTCCTTCCTTCCTCCATCTTTTCTCCTTCCTTCCCTCTCTCCCACCTTCCTTCCTTCCCTCCTCCCTTCCCTCCTCCCTCCCTTCTTCCTCTCCTTCTCTCCTTCCTTCCTCCATCTTTTTTCCTTCCTTCCCTCTCTCCCACCTTCCTTCCTTCCCTCCTCCCTTCCCTCGTCCCTCCCTTCTTCCTCTTCTTCTCTCCTTCCTTCCTCCATCTTTTTTCCTTCTTTCCCTCTCTCCCACCTTCCTTCCTTCCCTCCTCCCTTCCCTCATCCCTCCCTTCTTCCTCTTCTTCTCTCCTTCCTTCCTCCATCTTTTTTCCTTCCTTCCCTCTCTCCTCCCTCCCTCCCTTCTTCCACTTGCCCTGAAAAACTTGGCACTCTAGAAGAGGAGTGACCTGCAAGCAGCTTTCCTTCCCTTTCCCTTTTCTTCCCATTTTATGGCATGGCAACATCCTGGCCCAGCTAATTGCTCTGATTTCTCTTCTGAGAGTGGTGGGTCCTTTCCTGCCTCTCTGGGCTCCAGGGGGCTTTGAAGAGAGGGGGGCACAGGGAGGAGGGGGCATCCTTGCACAGAGGTACAGCCTGCAAGGGGTCCTCCTGCTGCATGAGACACCCCCCTGCCTGATGTAGCCCTCAGCTCCTCCTACAAGCTCAGGCAGCGTCTGGCCAGGAAAGGGGCCACATGTTCTCCATCAAGCCGCTTGGTCGACTTGGTCTTCGATCCAAGGAGTCAAAGGGACAACATTTTAGCTTCAGCTTAAGTTTAACTTTGACTATCGTTGTATGTCATGTATACAACGCAATTGGGTTTAGCCTCTCTGGTGCATTTCCGTCACAGAAAATACAAAACAACACGAATAGTAGAGAGAATAATCCAGGGGTGGGATTCTACCGGTTTGGACCGGTTCTATAGAACGGGTTGTTATGATTCTGCCCGGCAAATTGTGCCCCTCTCCACCCACCCACCCGTCCCCTGCCAGTCAGTCCTTATCACGCAGGGGCGACATTGTGGACCAGCCTTCTCCCCTGCCCGCTCCATCCGGCCCAGTCACTCCTTACAGTATTTTTTCCCTTCTCCCCATGATCAGCTGTTCCTATGATCAGCTGTGCCAGGATCCCCCTCGCTGTCTCACTGCTCCACCCAGGAGGCCAAAAAATGGAGCGCAGGGGGAGGTGTGCTGCAGAAGGAAGGGGAGGAGGAGGAGGAGGAGGAGGAGGAGGAGGAGGAGGAGGAGGAGGAGGAGGAGGAGGAGGAGGAGGAGGAGGAGGACACACCCACCTAGCCACTCCTGCCTAGCCATGCCCACAGAACCAGTAGTAATAATATTTGCATCCCACCCCGGAATAATCCCTTGTGGCGGGAAACTAGTTATACGTTTCCGTATGTATGTGAAGTGATTGTGATTGTGATCAGAAAAGAGCCCCACAAATAGATTTTCCATTATACTGAACTACTTCTCTCTCTACCTTCCTGCCATCTTTCTTTCTTTCTTTCTTTCTTTCTTTCTTTCTTTCTTTCTTTCTTTCTTTCTTTCTTTCTTTCTTTCTATTTCCTTTTCTCTCTCTAATTCCATCCATCTTTATATCCTTCTGTTCCTTCTCTTTCTTTCTTTCTCTACTTCCATCCATCTTTCTTTCTTTCTATTCTTTTATTCCTTCCATTCTTTTCTCTTCCTTCCTTCCTTCCATCGTTCTTTCTTTTTCTTTCTTTCTCTGCTTCCTCCCTCCCTCTCTCTCGTCTGCTTCCTCCTTCAGCAGGAAATGCAGCTGTGGGACCAGCAACTCCTGGAGAAGCTGAGGAAACTACACACCACGTTGTGGGAGCTGAAACTGGTCTGCGTAGACTGGGAGAGTACCAATCCCAGCAGGAACGGATTCGGAACCAGGGCCCGCTCGAGTTCTGAAGACATGGCGGATGCCCTTCCTCCTAGAAGGTCCCTAAAAATACGGGTAAACCGGAGAAATTCTCTCCCGTGACTAGGGTGGAGCTCTGTGGAAGCACCTTGGCTTCTTACAATGAACTTCAACCAGACAAATATCCATTCCCAGTTTTTCTCAACTTTGGAAGCTTGAAGAATGGCTGGACTTCAACTCCCAGAATTCCCCAGCCAGCCATGCACCATGGCCACTCCAAAAAGGCTGGACTTCAACTCCCAGTATGCCCTACGCAGTCATCCACTGTGGCTACTTGAAGATGGCTGAGCTTCAACTCCCAGAATTCCCCAGCCAGCCATGGACTGTGGCAGAGGTGTCTCCAAACTTGGTGACTTTAAGACTGGTGGGCTTCAACTCCCAGAATTTCTCAGCAGAGGAATTTGGGGAGTTGAAGTCCACAAGTCTTAAAGTTGCCAAGTTTGGAGATACCTGCACCATGGCCTGAAAAATGGGTGGACTTCAACTCCCAGAATTCCCCAGTCAGTCAGTCCTGGTTTCTTTGTGCCTACAAAGAAAAAATGTCGAATCCTGTGAGAAGGAAGGAAAAAAAACCTGATGCAAAGGACATGTTGGGACATAATAGTTTCTGCAACCATGATTCATTTGTTTAAAAAGTTTCCCTTCATTTCCCAAACAAAAGGCAGAAGAATTGGTTTCTTCTTATATGTCTGTCTATGCATATGGACATATATCAGCACGGGCATCCAGATATTTTATTTACAAAATAAAATTATTTGCCAATTTGAGCAAATTTTTTTTTAATGCAAGTTTTATTAATTTTTTAAAACAAACACATAAAACATAGGACATAACATAAAAACATCATCATTCTTCATACATTTACAAGCAGTGTATCGGTTGGTTTACCATTCCTTTTTGTGCATCCATTTCATAGTCATCATAATAATTATGTTGCATAATAACTCATATCATCAATCAACAACCATATATCCCAATATCACTATTGAACAATCATTTGACTGTAATTTAACTAATTCATACTTAAGCGAGATAACTATAGTTTAATTAATTTATTTTATAACAGATCATAAAATCATACCAAATCTATCTTAATAAAATATTCTTAAAATATTATCAAAACCAAAAAGAAAAAAAAATGCATATTCGTTATATCCTAGGTTTCTAAATATTCTATTATTATATTGTATTATCTAACCATTGATAAAAAAAAAGATCCCAAACTTCATAAAATTGTTTATCTTCTTGTTCTCTAATTTCAAATGTCAATCTGCTCATTTCAGCACATTCCAATATTTTCTTGCCAATTTGAGCAATTTTAAATGTGTGAACCTGGAAGCAGCGAATTGTGGGTGTATATTTGTCTGCGTGTCTGCATTTTTAACGCACAGGCTCAGCTGTTTTTAAAAGACCACTGTAACCCAAAAAGGCAATAACTGGGGAAGGGAGGGAGGGAGGAAAAAAAGTAGAGGGGAAGGGTGGAAGAAAGGAAGGGAAATCAGGGAGCAAAGGAGAGAGGCTGGGACTGAAGGTGGGAGGGAGGGAGGGAGGGAAAGAAGGAGGGAGGGAGGGAGGGAAAGAGGGAGGGAGGGAGGGAGGAAAAAAGTAGAGGGGAAGGGTGGAAGAAAGGAAGGGAAATCAGGGAGCAAAGGAGAGAGGGAGGGAGGGAGGGAGGGAGGGAAAGAAGGAGGGAGGGAAGGAGGGAGGGAGGAAGGGAAAGAGGGAGAGAGGGAGGGAGGAAAAAAGTAGAGGGGAAGGGTGGAAGAAAGGAAGGGAAATCAGGGAGCAAAGGAGAGAGGCTGGGACTGAAGGTGGGAGGGAGAGAGGGAGGGAGGGAAGGAAGGAAGGAAGGAAAGAGGGAGGGAGGGAAAGAAGGAGGGAGGGAGGAAGGGAAAGAGGGAGAGAGGGAGGGAGGAAAAAAGTAGAGGGGAAGGGTGGAAGAAAGGAAGGGAAATCAGGGAGCAAAGGAGAGAGGGAGGGAGGGAGGGAGGGAAAGAAGGAGGGAGGGAGGAAGGGAAAGAGGGAGAGAGGGAGGGAGGAAAAAAAGTAGAGGGGAAGGGTGGAAGAAAGTAAGGGAAATCAGGGAGCAAAGGAGAGAGGCTGGGACTGAAGGAAGGAAGGAAGGAAGGTTGATTTACCTGATTCAAAATAAAGGAGCCCTCAAAAGAGATCTAAGTCTCACAGGGTTGGAGCTATTTCTGTACAGCATCTCTATTTTATTACATCTAATTAATATCTTGCACTAGTATCTATCCAAACCACTCTATTTGAATAGATGACTGAGCTCACATTAAGCCTTCGTAGTTAAGTAGAATAATGTTTCCCAGGCTCACCCTAAATGGGTTGAATTACATATCCCATCCTTCTCAAAAATCTTGGTGAGCGCAGCCGGGAAATTATACACAATCTGAGTGGGCAAGTTTGGGGCATTGAAGAGGACATGCAGTGTTTAAAACATTTGTCTGGTTTTTTTTACAATTACAATATTTCATTACAATTTTTGACACAAGCCTCTTTCAGACGCAGGGAGAGATTTGATACTCTCAATAAGAAAAGTCATTCCAACAAAGCAGATTCTTCTGAGAAGCATACCCAATGGTCTTTTCTTCCCCATCTAACACTTGTTAGTTGCAAGAGTCTCCAACAATGGTGGGATTCTACCAGTTCGCACCTATTTGCTAGAACCGGTTAACATTCTAAGCAGTTTGGAGAACCGGTTGTGAGAAGAAATTACTGGGCTAATCCTGTAAGGAAGGCAGGAAGGAAACATTCTGGTGTTGCTTACAGAAACTGCCTCTCTATTAACCCTTATTATGTTCTTGGCAGGATTAGACTTCCTGTCTCAGGAACTTCTCTGGAGTTTTTTTCCCCTCCTTCACTGGTACTTTGCTTGTGTGGAGGGACCATTCAAAGTTACAATGGCACTGAAAACAGTGACTTATGACCATTTTTCACACTTACGACTGTTGCAGCATCCCCACAGTCACGAGAGGCCAGGCGAGGAGGTGCGTGCCTCGATGTGAGTGATGTTGAGTTGGCCACACCCAGCCAGTCACATGACCACCAAGCCATGCCCACCGAACTAAGCCACGCCTACAGAACCAGTTGTTAAAAAATTTGAATCCCACCCCCTGGTCTCCAACCTTGGCAACTTTAAGACTTGTGGACTTCCACTCCCAGAATTCACAAGTCTTATGGTTGCCAAGGTTGGAAACCCCGGGGTTAGTGGACACGACATGGCCTGAGATTTTAACAAAACAGGTAACAGGATAACAGAGTTGGAAGGAACCTTGGAGGTCTTGATCAAGCAGGAGATACCATCCTGGATTCAGGTTATCCAATCAAATGGCCCGTAAAGGAAGGGCAAGAAGCGACGGATGGAAACTAGTTCAGGAAAGAAGCAACCTGGATCTAAGGAGAAATTTCTTGACAAAATTAATCAGTGGGCTTCCGTGAGGCTCTGGAATTAATTAGTGGAATAGAAGTTGCCTGCAGAAGTTGTGGGTGCTTCGTCACTGGAGGATTTTAAGAAGAATCTGGACCACCATTTGTCTAACGTGGTATGGAGTTTCCTGCTTGAACAAGACCTCCAAAGTCCTTTCCCGCTTTATTAGTTTAAGAAGGAAGAAAAGTTTTTAAAAGGTTGGATGTGGTTAACCTTGGAAAAAAAAATGACAATTTGGGAACATAGGACAGCAGTCCTCTTGAATCTTGAAAGGATGGGCTATTGGGAAGGAATCTTGAAAGGTGATGCCTTTCTGGAAGTTTCTGTGGAAGCTTGAAAGGAAGGAATCTTGAAAGAAATCTTGAACAAATGAAATCTCGAAAGGGATTTTTGAAAGGATGGTATTGGGAAAGGATGTTTTTCTGGAATCGTGGATGGATTCTTGGAAGGGTGAGATCTTGAAAGGGTGGGGCCTAAAAGGATGTAATCTTGAAAGAAATTTTGACAGGATGCTTTTCTGGAATTGTGGATGGATTCATGGAAGGCATCTTAAAAGGCTGAGATCTTGAAAGCATGCTTTTCTGGAATCTTGGGTGGATTCTTGAAAGAAAGGAATCACGATGTCAACTCATAAAATATTTCTATGGTCTTTTTGGAGTTGCCAACAGAAAGGGAGGGGGGAGCAGTGCGGCAGCTTGAAAATCGAAACTGCATTCCATAAATGTTTTCAAAGATAGTAACTAGGTAACCAAAGTTTCTGCCCCGCAAAATTCTAACCTGGAGACCATGATTGATGACTCTGGGCTATAGATGTGTCCCATTGGAGAATATGAATTACGATACACCCAGTGAGTGGGGGGAAAACCAAGGGTGACAATGAATGATGTGCCTCAGAGTTGGCTACACCCAGGCAGTGCCGGACATGTTAACTCCCAATAAATCCTTTGGAAGTTTTGGAGGTTTGGCTCAAGATTCATGAGGGACCGGCTTCCCCCAGCCATCTGGTATGCTTGCCAGCCTCTTTTTACGCTGCTGCTGTTGCTTTTCCCTCTGCAAAAAAAAAAAAGCAGCTCAGCCAAGGAACTGTTGGAAGTTAAAACCCACCCCTCTCCTAGGAAAATGAAATATATTAGGATATACTTAAAAAGGCAGAATATTTTCCCTAAAAAGAGTAGAAACTCAGAAGCAGAAACTTACCTCAGAAGCAGAAACTCAACCCCAACCTTTGCTAATGGGTCCTTACTCTAGCCTGGTCCAGTCTATTCTACATAACAAAGATCTATTCCAGGTAAAGCCATAATAGGAATTGCCCAAAGCCCTTTCATTACATCATCATCCAGCAAAGGCTCAACCAAGCCTGGGGACTCAGGACAGCCTAGAGAGTTGCCCCCGCACGGCCCCATGGGAGTTGGACAACCAATCAGAATACAAGCTCAAATTCAAATCCCAACAGAAGGCATAAAACCAAGGGACTCTCAGCATCTCTCCCCTTCTTTCTTCGCCCAAGGCCTGTGATCCTGTCCACCATTAAACCATCTTTCCAAACAGCCTCCGTGTTTCCAGTGTCTTTCTTCCCTGCTTGGAACTGAACCCAGAAGAATATTTTCTTCCAACAGGAGCGCCTGGCAGGTGTCACGAAATTGAGATAATCTAGAGTTGGCAGCCCTCTAGCAGCCCTCTGGACTCTGCACACCAGCAGTGACGCTCCTTAGAACGTCATACGGGCGATGCCAGCTCTCTCCCCCTCCACCAGGAGAACGTCACTGGGCATTGAGCATCTGACTTTCGTGGCGGAGGCACCAGCTGCTTGCAGGCTCTCTCTTCTCTTCTGCTGATGCGGCTTCGAAGCCGCTGCTTTTCTGCCCTGACCTCATTCCGCAGTCTGCAGAATGTAATTTCCAGACTGCCAAGTCCGATGCCCAGCAGGGAGATTTCCATGAATCAATTGAACAGCAACCTTCAGAAACAGCCATAAAATGACAGGGTACAATAAGGAATGAGGCTGGCTGGCTGATTGGCTAGCAAAAGGAGCCCTCTTGGTGTCAAGTGAGAATAACAGAATGATAGAACTGGAAGGGACCTTGGAGGTCATCTAGTCCAACCCCCATCACCCAAGCCAGAGACTCTACACCATTTCTTTTTTTCTTTTTTCTTTTTTCTTTTTTGGAACAAATTTTATTGATTTTTAAAGACAAACAAACTATCATTAACCATTAAATACATAAAACCGCTTTCCATTATTAATTTTACAAGTCAAGTAGAATATTATTTTATGCAACATAATTCTGTTTTACACCATTTCAATATAAACATATAGATATCTCTTAACAAATTTCTCATTATTTCTCTTTTCGTATTCAATTTCATTGTTACTATTATTATTTTCTATATTTATCCAATTTATAGTCATCATCTTCATTCCTCTCTGACTTGATTACCATTATTCTCATCCAACATTCCTCCGAGGTTTTATTAATTCTCAAACAAAACATAGATACACAAAACACAAAAATATAAAACTTCTTTTAAGAAAGTAGTTTGGCCCCAGATTACCTCTCTTGTATGGACTTCAATTAAATTCGTGCTTATCTTATATACCATTACCTATCTTATTTACCATTCTATATCTTCTATATAACTTCTCCCCGCTTTTCATTCTTCTTATTTCTATTTTATTTAATTCATTTTAATTTAAATCATTGTATTTGTATCTTTTGTCCATTCTTTCCAAATTATCCATTTATCTCATTCCCTACAGTAAGAAAAATAAAAGAATTTCTCCTGAAATCACTGATCAGAGTATGATGCCTTTCTATCCTCCCCCTAAATTAATATTTAAAATAATGCCTGATACCCAATCTGATTCTGCTTAGTACATTCTACCTACTAACCTTTAAAGAGAAAAAATAATAAATTCATAATAATTAATATAATTAGATAATAAATCTAAATATTAAATCTTATAACATTCCGATTGTCTATTTCAAAAAAAACAAGTGCTACAATTTTATTAAATTTTAAAATCTGTCATTACTAAACATTTTCAACATTTTAATCTTTTATTAATTCTTATAGCATTCTAGTTTTCTATTTCTAATACATAGTACCATCTTATGTACCTTGCAGAATCTTCTTTTTTAAAAAAAATTATACCTTACCCTTCATCCCTGAAAAAAAATCCTTTTTTCCCATCTTGTTTCATACCTTTGTGGCTTTTCCCTTCCTTTCTTATCCCCCCTGGCCTTTTTACCCCCCCCCCCCCACTAACCTCCGCCTTTTTAGCTTTCCCTTGTAATCCTTTCTCCTTTTGCTCAGTAACATTAAGTTGGTTTTGCATCTTATTTTTTCCTTTCTTAAGTGTTTTTTTAAGTCTTAAGTCCTTCGTTTTCCTTCCTTTCTTTCTCCTTTCTCTCTTAATTATTTTTTTAGATTCACTGAAGATGGCGTCTTCTTCTTCTTTTTCTTCTTCTCCTTCTATTTCCTCCATCTGTTGTTGTGTCTGCTGATAAATAGCAAGCGCCATTTCTAAAGAAAGGAAAGTTTCCTTCACAGTGTCCTTACTTTCTTGATATTCCTTTCTAAGTTCATCATCAGATAAAGCCATTCTTTGTTCTTCTTAGAGCAACCAAAATGTTTCAAAAGTTAAAACAATTCCTCAAAGTCCCAGAGACATCAATCAGTCCAAACAATGCACAAAGTTCTCACTTTCTCTTCCTGGAGTGGTATCAGTAAAAGGGAAAAGAAAAAAAGCCCAATCTGTATTTTACAGCCTTGTTACAATCAATTTCTAGTCTCAAGATCTTCAAGGCATCTCCTCCAGCAAGATCTTAATATATTTTTTTTTTGTCCTCTCCCTTCCCACTTATAACAAGAAGCCAAGTTTTTACCTTTTATAAAAAACAACAGGTTTCTCAATGGCCATTTGTTGATTCCATAGGGAAGGAGAGTAAACTTTCCTTTCAGCACCTCAATTTTGCCGCTTGAAATCCTCCTCTGGAAACCAAGTATTTTTCAAAAAGTCATAGTTCTCAGGATTAAACGCCTCTTAAAGTCCTGGATCAGCCAAAAAACTTTCTCTTATAAACTTTCTCACCTCTTCCTCCTGCTCAGTCATACCCAGCTGCCGGCTTCTTTGTGGCGGCCATTACAGACCGCCGTTCGACCGCCTTGAGAAAAGGGTTTTTTGCTGGCTGGGGAGGGGGTCTGCAACACCCCCAAACCCCTCACCAGCTCCCCCCTATCTTCGGCTGCCTCTGCAAGGCAGCCTTAGCCTCCAAACCCGTCCAGATCGGAGGCACCAAAACGGCTAGCGCGGCAGGTATCACGCAGAATCGCAAAACCCTGCCGCTGGCGAAGCCAACAAACCGGAAGTCCCCAGAGACTCTACACCATTTCTGACAAATGGCAGTCCAATCTCTTCTTGAAAGCCTCCAGGGATGAAGCTCCCACAACTTGTCAAGGCAACTTTTGTTCCATGGGTTGATGGTTCTCACTGTCAGAAAGTTTCTCCTTATTTCTAGGTTGAATCTCTCCTTGTTCAGTTTCCATCTATTATTCCTTGTCTGATCTTAAGGTGCTTTAGAAAATAGCTTGACCCCCCTCCTCCTCCTCTCTGTGGCAGCCCCTCAAATATTGGAAGACTGCTATCCTGTCTCCCCTGGTTATTTTCTTCCCTAGACTAGTCAGACCCAGTTCCTGCAACCGTTCTTCATATGTTTTAGTCTTCAGTCCCCTAATCATCCTGGTTTCTGTTCTCAGCACTCTTTCCAGAGTCTCAACATCTTTTTTTATAGTGTGGTGACCAAAACTGGATGCAGTACTCTAGGTATGGCCTTACTAAGGCTTTATAGAATGGTAGTATCTTTTCTTTTATGTCCACGGAGAGCATTTGCATCAAAACAAATTCCTTGCATGTCCAATCACACTTGGCCCAATAAATAATTTTATCTATTCTATTATTACCTCACTTGATCTCAACCCGTCTGTTAATGCAGTTTAGGACTGCCTTGGCTTTTTTGGCTGCTGCTGCACACGGCTGACTCCTGTTTAGCTGGTTGTCCACTAAGACACCGAGATCCCTTTCACAGTTATTAAGTCTAATTTCATTCCATTCCATTCCATTCCATTATTATTATTAAATCTAATTTCATTCCATTCCATTGCATTATTGCTATTAAGTCTAATTTCATTCCATTCCGTTCCATTATAAATGAATTCCAGTCTTCCTTGTTTGCACAATGAACTTTCCTTGGTATGGGCATTTCTTAACAATAGCCACAAAATAAACTAATGAGAATGCAACACATTTGGAGTTGGATGACGTCATTCAAGCCCCGCCCGCCCCTTTCGAACATTACAGCCCGAGGCTCCTCCTCCTCGTTCTCCCCCTTCATCCTTTCATTCGGCCTGCCTTCCCTTTTTGCTCCTTTCCCTCGGCTCGCCTCAATCATCATCTGCGCATGCGCGTCGGAGACCCGGCTAGCGCGCGGGAAGGAAGCGGGGGGGGGGAATATAAATCCAGTGCGTGCAGGCGCACATGGCCTTTAGAAACACGCATGCGCTCTTGACTTGCGCGTTTGGGCGGGAAGATTCCGGAGGTGAGAACGCGGGCTTGTAAATGCCTGAGGAGAATTTGCATGCTTTGTATAAATTAAATCCTCTCTTTTTGCCCCTCCTATAGAAGCGCCCTTTTTGCCCCCAAAGGACAGGATTTCACACCCACCGTATTCTAAATTTTTGCTAGAACTTATTCTATTTTCTCGTGTTCCCTCACAAGTTGCCTCTTTTTAGTGCCTCCATCACAGATAACTGATTTTATAGTGTTGTGAAGGAATATATAAAAATAAAATAACCCAAAGACTTGCTGTTCAGTGAGGGGTGACAAATTTATAATTATACGTTATACAAGTATAAATTATAACATTATACATTTAATCCTAGGGCTGGAAGGGACCTCAGAGGTTTTCTAGTCCAACTCCCTGCTTCCAATCTTCCAATCTTTCCTTGAAAACTTCCAACAAGCAGACAACTGTTTACCATGTTATACATTTAAGAATGTTCTTTAGTTAGAATCATGGAATCCCAGGGCTAGAAGGGAGCCTGGAGGTCTTCTAGTCCAATCCCCTGCCTCAAGCAGGAGTTTTTATTTCACCTGAAAACAAATGGCGGTCCGATCTTTCCTTGAAAAGTTCCAAACAAATGACAACCATTTTGCTCCCTGTTGGACATTGAAAAGATTCTTTAGTTCGAATCATGGAATCCCAGGACTAGAAGGGAGCCTGGAGGCCTTCTAGTCCAACCCCCTGCTCAGGGCAGGAGAACTTACACCATCCTAGTCAAATGGTTGTCCAATTTTCTACCCATTGGTTCTTCTGCCTTTGAGTTCTTTGGAGAATAAGTCCACCCCCTGTTCTCTGTGGCAGCATCTTAAATATTGGAAGTCTAGTGTCATGTCCTCCCTAATGCTTCTCTTCGATTGGCTTGTCATTCCCAGATCCTACAGCCATTCTTCATATGATTTGTCCAGCAGACCCCTAATCACATCTGTGTTGCTCTTCTCTGCACTCTTTATAGGGTCTGGGCATGTTTTGTCTATTGTGACCAGAACTGGCTTAACCAATAAGTAAACCCCAAAAGCAAAAGGCCCTCCTTATCCAACCCCCCCCCCAAGCTCTTTTTTTCCCCCAATCTTACAGATAATTACAGATAATCAGAGTTGGAAGGGACTTTGTAGGTCATCTAGTCCAACCCCACCCCCGCCTAAGCCCCATTTCTGACAAATGGTTCTCCAGTCTCTTCTTGAAAGTCTCAAGTGAAGAAGCTCCCACAACTTCCGAAGGCAACTTCTGTTCCATTGATTGATTGTTCTCATTGTCAAAAAGTTTCTCCTTATTTCCAGGTTAAATCTCTCCTTGATCAGTTTCCATCCATTATTCCTTGTCTGGCCTTCAGGAGCTTTAGAAAATAGCTTGTCCCCCTCCTCCTCTCTGGGGCAGCCCCTCAAATATTGGAAGACCTCTATCATGTCTCCTCTGGTCATTTGTCTAGTCCAGTGAAGAAAATGACCAGGGGAGACAACGGTTATAGCTCTTTTTAAAAAATCTTTAACCATCTTTTCTGGGATCCTTCTCAGATTCAATTGCTTTGATAAACCACTTTGTAAGTTTATTTACTTGCTTTGCCATCACTGCAGCCCTGCAAGGTTGTTTGGGTTTATAGGAAGGGCCACAATTCAAGCCAATGCAGACATAAACTGCCACTGTTAAGGTTCTGATCCTTTGTTTGTTTATTTAAAAATATTTATGAAGCTGCCTGCCTACCTTTCAACCGACTCTGGGTGGCTCCCAATTAGAAATTAAAAGACATATAAAATAATTTGAAAAAATCAACCAATTAAAAGAATAAAATGTGTGCCAATCCCCACTAAGGTGCTATCATCTAATCTTCCTCCAACACTTGGGGGAAAAGCTGGGCCTTTTAAGACTTTATGTGGACAAGGTGTTCCATGGGGCAGAAGCTTCAAAGACAAGGCACTGAGTCTTCTTCATTTGTCAGGTTTTACTGCACATATACAATGGATTGCTGTTCATTGTGCCAAACCTAAACAAGAAGAAAAAAATACATGGACAAAGTTTTAAAATGATATACGCAACAGTATGAAATCACAGCTGACAGTTCTTTAGCTGGTGTCGACCTTCATTTGCATTAGGTTCTTCTCAATAACTTAGGACATCTTAATGAATTTGTGCAATATATGCGAAGAACCAACCAATGTGGTCTTTTGCAATGGAAGAAATTTTGTGAATGGCAGGTTTTCTTTGTGCAGTCCAAGATTTTTTTGGTACAGCACTGAATATGTCATCATTTTCAGTTCTTGATATTTTGTGATCTCCAATTCTTTGTCTTCTGCTATCTCCTGGTAATGCCACATCAATTAACCACCCTTTCTTCTCAACCAGTTATATATATAAGTGTGCCAAGATTTTATCAATTTGTATTCAGAAATACAACTATTTTTGAATGCTTTTTCAACTCTTTATCTTCCCACCAATTTTTCATTCTTGGTTTATTACTGACTCCATTAGAGTTGAGCAGATAAAAATACACTTAATTTTTTTTTTAATTTTTATAATATAATAATGAAATTTGCTGGAAGAGAAAAACTGGTGCTAAGTATTTAAAATTTGATATTTTTCTTTCTTCCTTCTCCCCAAAAACATTACAAGGTACAGTATTTCCTTTTCCATATTGAAAAGAACAGAGGCATGCCTATCAAAAGAGTGAAATATAAGAAATTTAAAACACAATTTCTAAAACTAGCCACATAACAATACCTTGCACCTAGTTTATTAAAATAAACAAAACATCAGTTATCCCAAATCAGCACCACAGAACAATTTTAGTTTGATCAAAGGCAACTGCAATTCCAGTTTTTTCTAAAATCCATATTTATTTATCAAATGTATATGGTGTTAGGCATCCAGAATTTATCCATAGTAATCAATCACTCTGAGACAAGCATAATCTCCAACTGATTTATTAGGAACAGCTCTGGTATGTCTATGGAAATTTCCAAAACTGAAACTCATTCCCAGCACATCTCACAAAGTCCTCCCTATCTCCTCCCACTTACTATACTTCATAAATCACGAGAACCAATTAACTGCAGCTGGAATTTTTTAATGCGACATACTAAATAACCTTGAACTGTTCAACTCCCTTACCCCTCTTCATGGTTCACATTCTTGTGGCAGCTGATCTCAGAGCTGACATATGGCCTAAAAAACACTGTCCTCATTATGGTACTGTGATCATTGGTTTTGGCACGTCTCAACAGCTTGGCACCATCCAGATGTTTCTGCTCCACAACCCCAAGCTTTTATTGTACTGTCAGTGTCGGACTGCCACCAAGAATACCTATGGAAGCAGCTCACTTAGCTGTATACCAGGCATTCCCTTTAAACCTTTCTTTCCTTATTCCTTTGTAATCCAGAAAAAAAAAAATAATTCAAGTGGAATCTTATTCTCCCATTCACAACATCTCTGTCAGCATTCCAACTAACAAACTCCAACCCAATAAACTCCGAGACAGGCTTTTTCTCAAAGTTCTATGTTATTAGAGTTGACATATTGGCACACCTGGGAAAACCTGAATCTGAGAGCTGACAATCTCTGTAATTGTAGATTAATTATATCCAAAAATGATCAAGAAACGATGCTCATGCAAACCTATCCATACAAGCTATGCTAAAGCTGCAGGCTTCACTAAAATTCCTCAATTCTCAGCATCTCAAGTCATGAGCCAACTGTTAAAAATGTTAGTTACTGCAATCTACTCACAAGAACCCCTTCATGGATCACTGCCTTGTCATGGCAAAAGGACTTGTGCAGCTAAATGAAGTTATGAACTATGCTATGCAAGACCACTCAAGGTCATAGTGAAGAGTTCTGACAAAATGTGCTCCCCCTGGAGAAGGAAACGGCAATCCATTCCAGTATCCTTGCCTAGAAAACCCCATGGATAGCATCAAAAGACTAAAAGAAGAGGAGCCCCTCAGGTTGGAAGGTGCCAATATGGCACCGAGGAAGAGTGGAGGGCAATTGCAAGTAGTTTCCAAAAACATGAAGTGGCTAGGCCAAAGCTAAAAGGATGCTCAGCTATGGATGCATCTGGTGGTGAAAGGAAATTCCAATGCTGTAAAGAACAATATTGCATATGAACTTGGAATGTAAGATCTATGACTCAAGGTAAGCTGGATGTAGTCAAACATTAGGTGGCAAAAATGAACATTGATATCTTGGGAATCAGTGAACTAAAGTGGGTGGAAATGAGTGAATTTAATTCATACAATCATTGTTTTTACTACTGTGGACAAGAATCCCTTAGAAGAAATGGAGTAGTCCTCACAGTCAACAAAACAGTGAGAAAAGCAGTACTGAATAGGTAGAATAGAATAGAGTTGGGACCTTGTAGGTAATTTAGTCCAACCTCCTGCTTAAGCAGGAGACTGGGGTACAATGTTAAAAATGACAATGATCTCGGTTTGAATCCAAGGCAAACAATTCAACATCACAATAATCCAAGCACATGACCCTACCACTGATTCTTGTTGCAAAATTCAGGCTTAAATTGAAGGAAGGTAGGAAAACCACTAAGCCATTCAGGTATGATCTGAATTTTAAATCATATCCCTATGGAAATACAGTGGAGGTGATGAATATACTGTATTTAAGGAATTCGATCTGGTAGACAAAGTGCCTGAAGAGCTATGAATGGAGGTTTGTAACATTGTACAGGAAGCAGCAACTAAAAAAAATTCAAGAAAGTGAAGTGGCAATTTGATGAGGCTTTACAAATAGCTGAGGAAAGAAGGAAAGCAAAAGACAGAAAGGGAAAAATATGCCCAACTGAATGCAGGTTTCCGGAGAATAGCAAGGAGAGATAAAGTCTTAAATGGCAATGCAAAGAAATAAAGGAAAATAATCGATTGGAAAAAACTAGAGATCTCTTTTTTAAAAATTGGAGATACCAAAGAAACATTTCGTGCAAAGATGGGCATGATAAAGGACAAAAATGGTAGGGACCTAACAGAAATAAAAGAGATTAAAGAAGAGATGGAAATAACTATATGAGAATGACCTTAATGTTCCTGATAACCACAGTGGTGTGATCACTGATCTCAAGCCAGATATCCTGGAGTGTGAAGCCAACTGAGCCTTAGGAAGCATTACCAACAACAGAGCTAGTGGAGGTGATGGTATTCCAGCTGAGCTCTTTAAAATCCTAAAAGGTGATGTCCTTAAAATGCTACACTCAATATACCAGCAAATTTGGAAAATAGCCATGGTCACAGGATTGGAAAAGAGCAATTTACAATCCCCAAAAGAGAAAGCCAAAGAATGACCAACCACCATACAAATATGGTAATTTCACATGCTGTCAAGGTTGCACTCAAAATCCTACAGGTTAGGCTTCAGTAGTACGTGAATGGAGATCTACTAGAAGTACAAACTGGGTTTCAAAGAGTCAGGAACTAGACATTAAAGTGACAATATTTGCTGGATTATGGAGAAAGCAAGGAAATTCCAGAATTCTGCTTCATTGACTACTAAAGCTTTGGATTATGTGGTTCATAACAAATTGTGCCAAGTTCTTAAACAGATGGGAGTACCATACTACCTTACCTGAGAACCTGCATGTGGGTCAAGAAGCAACCGTTAGAACTGGATATGGAACAACTGGTTCAAAACAGAAAAAGAAATATGACGAGGCTGATAAATCATCACCCTTATTTAACTTATACGTGGAGTAGTACATCATGCAAAATGCCAGGCTGCATGAATTATAAACTGGAATTAAGATTGCTAGGAGAAATATCAACAACTTATGTGGATGATACCATTTTAATGGCAGAAAGAGAAGAAGAACTAAAGAGCCTCTTGACAGTGCAAAGGGAGACTGCAAAAGTTGGCTTGAAATTCCACATTAAAAAAAAAAAAACTAAGATGGCATCTGGTCCCATCATTTCCTGGCAAATAGAAGAGGAAGAAATGGAAGCAGTGGAAGATTTTATTTTCTTGTGCTCCAAGATCACTGCAGACAACAACTGCAGCCATGAAATTTAAAGAGGCTTGCTCCTTGGGAGGAAAGCTACAGCAAACCTAGACAGCATATTAAAAAGCAAAGGTAAAGGTCAGTATAGTCAAAGCTGTGGTTTTCCCAGTAGTAATGTATGACCAAGAGAGCTGGACCATAAGGAAGGCTAAGCACCAAAGGATTGATGATTCTGAATTGTGGTTCTGGAGAAGACTCTTGAGAGTTCCTTGGACTGCAAGGAGAATAAATCAGTCAATCCGAAAATAATTCAACCCTATCTGTTATTTGGAAGGACAGATATTGAAGCTGAAGCTCAAATACTTTGGCCACAAAACGAGAAGAGAGGATTCATTGTACCCTGATGTTGAAAAAGATGGAAGGCAAAAGGAGAAGGGGATGGCAGAGGAGGAGATAGTTAGATAGTGTCATGAATGAACATGAATTTGAACAAATGCCAGGGGACAGTGGAGGACAAGGGAACCTGCCATGCTGTGCATGGGGTTGCGAGAGTTGGACACAATTTGGCAACAAAACAACAAATCAAGGAGCAACTGTCCAGAGTAGAAGTGAGCAATCTCATCATATCTCCTATTTCCAGAGAGAATTTGCTAGCCAGAATTCACCAATGTCCACTGCAATGCTATCTCCACTCCTCTGGGGATATCTTGTTGGCCTTGAAGCCTCACCAGAAGCTCAGTTCTTATTGGAAGTTATGGTAGTCTTTTATACAAATATATTTAAATTATTAACAAGGACCACAGACTAAGGAACAGCCCTTTAACAAACCTGGTCTTTGAAAAATGTTATGGTGCTTTTACTCAGACCATCTCTTGATTCAGCCATCTTAAACAACTATCAACTAAGCTCCAACTTTTCCTGTAGAAAAGTGCTGTCAGAAGCTTAATACGTTGAAAAATATTTATCTTCTCTATAAATTTCTTTAACTCTTTTCTTTTTATCTCACCCAAAATAGGTAGTTCTTCTTTTTGAAATCACTTATATGTTCTATAAGGTAACCTATCACAAAAACTTTGCTTGCATCCCAGATCATTTTTACATCTACCTTTAAGATTATTTTTTTAAGAAAACCTCTCCCAGAAGTCCCATCATATTTCATTTCTTGTGCATATTTTCTTCGTGGTTTCTAAAACCAAATGTTTGAACACCAGATAATAACAGATAATCAGAGTTGGAAGGAACCTTATAGATCATCTAGTCCAACCCCTCGCCCAAGCAGGAGACCCTACATCATTTCTGACAGATGGGCAGTCCAATCTCTTCTTGAAAGTCTCAAGTGATGACGCTCCCACAATAGATAGATACAGATACAGATAATCAGAGTTGGAAGGGACTTTGTAGATCATCTAGTCCAACCCCTCACCCAAGCGGGAGACCCTACACCATTTCTGACAAATGGCAGTCCAATCTCTTCTTGAAAGTCTCAAGTGATGGCACTCCCACAACTTCCGAGGGCAACTTCTGTTCCATGGATTGATTGTTCTCACTGTCAGAAAGTTTCTCCTTATTTCCAGGTTGAATCTCTCTCCTTGTTCAGTTTCCATCCATTATTCCTTGTCTGGTCTTCAGATGCTTTAGAAAATAGCTTGATCCCTTCCTCCTCCCTGGGGCAGCCCCTCAAATATTGGAAGACTGCTATCCTGTCTCCCCTGGTCCTTCTCTTCCCTAGACTAGCCAGGTCCAGTTCCTGCAATTTAGTCTCCAGTCCCCAATCATCCTGGTTGCTCTTCTCTGCACTTTTTCTAGGGTCTCAACATCTTTTTTATAATGTGGTAACCAAAACTGGATGCAGTACTCTAGGTGTAGCCTTACTAAGGCTTTATAGAGTGGTATTAATACCTCCCTTGATCTTGATTGTATCCTTCTGTTAATTCAATTTAGGATTGCATTAGCATTTTTGGCTGCTGCTGTACACAATTGACTCATATTTAGCTGGTTGTCCACTAAGACTCCAAGATCCCTCACACAGTTCCTACTATTGATCCTGGTTTCATCTAGTCTGTAGGTATACTTTTGGTTTTTCTTGCCTTTACTTTTCTCTACATTGAATTTCATTTTATTAGATATGGCCCAGTGTTCTAGTCTGTCAAGGTCCACCTGGATCTTGAGCCGATCTTCTTGGGTGTTAGCTATTCCTGCCAGCTTAGTATCATCTGCAAATTTGGTAAGTTCCCCTTCTATTCCCTCATCTCATTCGTTCATGAAGATATTGAAGAGTACTGGGCCTAAGACAGAACCTTGTGGCACCCACTGCTTACTTCCCTCCATTTAGACTTAGACCCATTAAGGATTACTCGTTGTGTACGGTTTGTCACCCAGTTGCAGATCCATCTTGTGGAGGTGGTTTTTCTAGGTTACCAAGAAGTAGGTTTTGTTCTACTTTGTCGAATGCCTTGCTGAAATCTAAATATATTATATCCAAAGTATTTTGCTAGTCTACTAATTTAGTCACTGTTGAAGAATGACATAAGATTGGTTTGGCATGATCTGTTTTTAACAAACCCGTGCTGACTGCTAGTTATTACTTTACTTGTTTCTAGATGTTGGCAGATCTGTTTTTTTATTATCTTTTCCAGTATCTTCTCGCGTATTTATGTTAGGCTGATTGGTCTATATAGTTTCCTGGGTCTGTTTTTATTTCCCTTTTTGAAGATGGGAACCACATCAGCTCTTTTCCAATCCTCTGGTAGTTCCTAATATGTTTGATTGTTGTAGTTCCTTGCTTACTTCTTACTGCCACATGAATAAAATTGGACTTTTTATATCTTTCAAAAAGACTAAAATTCACTGAGAAAACAATAATTTTCTTATTTTTGCAACAGAAACAAGGAAAAAAACAACATTGTTTCAATATATTCACTTTGTCAAAATTAATTATGTATTTCAGTAATGATGCTATTAGTTTGATTTGGAAACTGCTTCAGTACATAAATGTTGTATGAAGACAAATTCATGATAATAAATACAGTTGATGTATCCTAATTGCAAGTAGCCATAGTATTTTAAGCAGTTACTTAGATTGTACACAAATAATGCATTTATTTAAAACAACTTGCAAGCATGAAAACATAGAACTATATATTAAAGAGTTTTCTCTTTTTTGCAAATAATTTATTTGAAATTGATTACTATTTTTCATTTTAGCTTTGAAAAATTACAAAAAATGATGTATTCAATATTTAAACTATTTTCTTCCCTCTAGTTTGCCAAGTTAAGGAACATATTTCTGGCAAAATGTTCTACATGCAGCTGCTTACGAATAAGCGTGGGCCTTTGTCCAAGATATGGCTGGCTGCTCACTGGGATAAGAAAGTCACAAAGGCTCATATATTTGAATGCAATTTAGAAGATACCATTGAAAAGATACTCTCCCCTAAGGTATGGCTTTTATAAAACGTCACCAAAAATAAGGTCCCCTATTTTTACTTAACACTGGGTGTTGCATTGTAAATTAAGTTCTGCAGCAAGACCTTGAGGATCTGGATATGTTTAATCTTGAAAAAAAAAAAACTAAAAAGGGTTGTCACACCAAAGAAAGTCAAGCTCTCTATCACCTCAGTATATAAAATACAGATTAAGGTTTTTAACTTACAGGAAGGCAGATTCTAGCTTATGATCAAGAAACAGTTCCTTTAGTACTAAACAGAATCCCAATGGAAATCATGTATTATATTAAGTACTATAAATTTAGGGGAAAGAGTCAAAGGCGTCACACTCCAATCAGTGTACAGGAGAAGTTTTGTTTAAAGAGAAAAGAGAAATAGATAGCTGGAAACAGACAAAGAATAATAAATATTATAATCTGAACTGAGATGAGATAAATAAAATAAAATTAAGAGAGTTAAAAGAGGTGAGAAGCTATATATAGAAAATGGAAAATGGTAATAAGATATGGAATGGTATATAAAATGAACATGAATTTGAATTTGTGTCTGTACGAAGAGATGTAACCTGAGATCAAGCAGCTTTCAGAAAAGATGTTTTATACTTTTATGTTTTGTTTGTTTGTGTATTGTCTTTGAAAATCAATAAAATTTGTTGTTGTTTTTAAAGAAACAGTTCCTAACAATAGGAGCAGTTCAGTGGTAGAACCAATTATCCAGAGTGATGGTGAACAAATTTTCACTAGATATATATCCAGACCAGATAGCCAACTGTTACGGATGTGTTAAATTGGGTTTCTGTACTAAACAAGAGCTTGGACTCTGCTCTAAATTGCTTCTGCAAATAGGGCCATTTTTAATAATTTAATTTTTATCCTGCCTTTATTATAAGTAATTCAAGGCAGCAAACATTCCTCATATTCCTATTTTCCCCCCAACAACAACAACCCTCTGAGGTGGGCTGAGAGAATAATTGGCCTACAGTCACCCACCTGACTTTCACGCCTAAGGCAGGACTAGGACTCCCAGTCTCCTGGTGAATTGCCCAAAGTCACTCAGTTGGCTTTCATGTCTAGGCACAACAAGATTAACCCAGTATTTCCTGAAAGGGATGCCCTATGTCCCATTTGGATACCTTTAGCTACTCTCTTAGATTGGTTTTAAGAAAAATGAGAACCGGGATAATTACTTGTAATTCTGTTGCGATCTTTCCTGTTAATGCCAACTTTCCTCCTCCTCCTCCTCCTCCCCCCCCCTCCCCCCAGTTTAAAATTGCTCTTCGTACCTCGGGACATCTTTTGCTAGGAGTGGTGAGGATCTATCACAGAAAAACCAAGTATCTTTTGACAGATTGCAATGAAGCCCTGCTTAAAATGCAATCCACTTTTCAACCAGGTATGCTTTTCCCCTACTTATTATTAACAAGAAGCTTATTAATGGTAAAGAAATGGCTTTAACTTTTGAAAATGAAACAAGTGGTTCGCAAGGATTCAGGATTCATGAGATGATTCTTGGAAGGCCATCTCAAGATCAGAATCAGAATGAAGCTGGAAGGGACCCGGGAGATTTAGTCCAACCCCGCTGCTCAAGAGGGAGATCCTATACCATTTCAGACAAGTAGTGGATCATAAACTACTGCTTCATGTAGAGATTGCAGTTCTAAAAACCAAAGTAGAAGTAAATTCCAAAGACTACAGTGGGGCTTATTTTTGAATAGTCATGCCTAGAATTGCACTAGCAGCAGAATGTTTTTGTAATGGTGTCATTATTCAATTGACAAATATTTTCTGCCATCTAATTAATGACTACTAGGTGAAAATTTAAAGAATGTGAACACACTTGCTAGATGCCCTCAAAATACATTTTTATCTTACAGGATATATAAAGCTACATCATCCCACAGTTACTTATATTCTATATTTTTCTTTAGGGCTTGTTGACCTTCCGAAAGGAAATTCTGAGGCAATTTATGATGCTATCACACTGCCTGAAATGTTTCATGATTTTGATACCCAGCTTCCAGACATGAAGTAAATACTTTTCAACATTTGTTTATTGCTAAGAATAGAACAAGTGAAAAGGGAGTGAATTCTCTTTTCCATGCATGGTTCATCTATCACTTTAACACAGCTTTTCTCAATGTCATTTTCCATTCTGTTCTCATTTCCCTCCCTCTCAGCATCCTTAATATCAAACCACTCTATTTTCATAATAGTTATAACTGGATTGTAAGGATCACTTCTCTTGTGTTCAGTCCACTTACCCAGGCTAGATTTACTGTAGTTCTGAAGAGCACTATTTTCGAAGGATTTCCTTCATGAGGATTAATTGCGCTTTCTTAAACTTTTTTCACAGTCCAGATTAATGTTCTTATGATAATGATAAACTGATACAATACAGGTAGTCCTTGACTTACAACAGTTCATTTAGTGACCATTTGAAGTTACAACAGCATTGAAAAAAGGGACTTATGACCATTTTTTACACATATAACCGTTCTAGCATCCCCATGATCACATGATCAAAATTCAGGCACTTGGAAACTGGCATATCCTAAGGAAGGTTGCCCTGTCCCTGATCCCCTTCTGACAAGCAAAGTCAATGGGGAAGCCATATTCACTTAACAACCCTGTTACTAATCTTAATCACTGCAGTGATTGACTTAACATTCTTTTAACAACAATGGCCAGAAAGGTGGTTAAATGGGGCAAAACTCACTTAACAAATGTCTCAGCAACAGAAATGTTGGGCTCAATTATGGTCATAAGTCGAGTGTCAATTTCGGGCTTGAATTTGTCTTGGAAGATGGACTTTGTTCTTTTCTTTTTAAATGGATTTCATCACTTGGAAACCTGACATTGAGGTCTACCTGTACATTGTTAGTTTTTAATTCTTGAACTGTATTTTGGGGATAAAGATAGACGAATGTAGTAACTGAAGCAGCTTTTGTTGCTAAATCTGTGCTACTAACCATTTCTTAATCCCATTATGGAGTAGTAAGCAAAAGGCGATGGAAGTGCAATTTAATTAGAACCAAATATATTAAAATATTATATGGATACGTTTTGTGAATTAGGAAGTTAACGGTTCAGTTTTGCAGCATTTCCTAAAACTTCTGTTTTTTCTTCTTTTCTAATAGTGCCATTGAGGTCGCCCAACATTTTACACTGCACCAGAGCAAAATTGAGGACATCACACTGACAGAATTTTATGGGCAGAATGGTCTCAATGGCAGCAATTTTGGTAAGGTTGCAACTTTTTCCCCTCATAAATCAAAATACAAAAGGTTTTTATTTTATTTTCAAAAATTGCATTCTGGATTCAATATTTATAAGCAACTGATTTTTAACTTGCTGCAAAGTATTGTATCTCCAAGATATATAAACATAGCTGAGTTATTCATCTATATTTCTCACAGTTGGAGAAATTGAAATCCCAAGGCATGCTAGCTTTTTCAGTGACAGTTTAATAAATAGCTCCAATAGTCTCCTGACTGACCACAGTTCTTCGAATTTAACTGGAGGCAAAATTGCATTAGAGTATGATGGATTTGGAGACGAAGAAGCTGGAAGAGATATGATTGGTAGGTATGAACAAAATCCAATCTAACTATAGCTGTCCAATAGATTTGCTAAAATGTGCATAACTTTCCCAAAAAGTTTAGTAACTTTTATGTTCTAGTATTTGCTTTTTTCTACATAGTCCTCTACTTACGACCACAACTGAGCCCCACATTTCTGTTGCTAAGCAAGGCAGTTGGTAAATGAGTGGTGCTCCATTTTATGTCCTTTTCCCATGGTTGTTAAGCGAATCACTGCAGATGTTAAGTGAGTTGTGCGGTCGTTAAGCAAATCTGGCTTCCCCCATTGACTTTGCTTGTCAGAAGCCAACTGGGAAGGTCGCAAATGTTGATCACATAGCTTGGGATAGTGCAACTGTCATAAACACATGCCAAGTGCCCGAATTTTGAATATGTGACCATGGGAATGCTGCCACAGTTACACAGTAAAAGTGTCAGAACTCGTCATAAATGGTTTTTTTTTCAGTACCATTGTAACTTCAAACAGTCACTAAACGAATGGTTGTAAGTTGAGGACTACCTATATAAAATATGTAGTTATGTAAATAAAAAGTGTTTTTTTAAAACTTCATATACTATATTTTCTTAAGATGATATTCTTGGAACTGACCAGAATGGCCTCCTTTCAATATTTGACATGGAAGAGGAACTTCCTTTACCCCCCAAAGATCCAGTTGATAACAGAAAAGGTGAGTTTGTAGCTACTTTACTTTAAACTGTTTTACTAGTGTGACTGATGCTTTTAGAAGTTAAACTTCTAAGATAACTATACAGTATTAATTTGTAATTGTAAATACAGTGCTGTGGTTTATTGTCTTTTAATGTTAGGTGTATTTATTATGGCATTAGCTGTCATAGAATCAACTTGTACATATGTGTAAGTTGTTATTTTTACTTATAAATTGGTACAAGGAAAAAAAAACCTTGATAATAAATAAGAGCAGAATAAGTGAAAAGCAAAAAAAAAGCCCAACTTTATGTGGCAATTTCTGTATAACATTTTTTTCTTAACAATAAGAAAATCAGCTATTCATGTCAACAATAATTAAATAAAACATGATCATCATAAACCAATAAATAAAATTAAATACTGTAATTCAGCCCTGAATAGATGCAGTCATATTTCTTCATTAGTTCTAATTCAAAAGATTCATGCAAGTGTTTTTTTCTTAAAGCCCCTTTGAAGTTCTTCAAATAAAAACGCTAGTACAAAATTGCTGAATTTTTTTAACAAAAGATTTGCTTTTGTTATAGGTCACTTTTCCATCCTAAGGCTTTAAAACTGATTTGCAATAAAGCAGATGTAATCCAGAATGAAAACACAGAGCAACAGAATGTCTGAAAAACATAAGGCAGCAACATTTTAATAATATTGACTCCCAACTTAAATAACTCAAGTTTCAAGGCCCAAGATTTGTATGTGAAGTCACACACATTTCCATAGGTATCTCCACAGCATGGTTACTGCTGTGGAAAAGGACATGCTCTTAGCCACACGGTCATAAGAAAATCATTGTACACTGCCCAGTCATTGCTTGTGAGATGGGCGACTATGTGAGAAAGAGACAGAGGCAGAGACCAAGGAGAAAAAATATGATAGATGATACAGATGGGAAAGAGAAAATGACATAGATAGATGGTAGGTAGGTAGGTAGGTAGATAGAAAGATAGATATAGATAGATGGATAAAAAGAAAGAAAAAGAGAAAGAAAGAAGGGAAGGAAGGAAGGAAGGAAAGAGAAAGAAAGAAAGAAAGAAAGAAAGAAAGAAAGAAAGAAAGAAAGAAAGAAAGAAAGAAAGAGCAGAAGATAGATAGACAGGTAGGTCGGTAGGTAGATGATAGACCAGGAGTGTCAAACTGGTGGCCTATGGGCCAGATGTGTCACATGCAGGCCACACCCACCCCAGCTCCGTGAAGGGAGAAAATGTTGCAATATGTCATGTGACAGGGTGAGTTTGACACCTGTGTGATACACAGACAAGAGAAATGTTTGACAGACAGAATCAAAAAACACAATAGATTAGAGATAGTGATTGATGATGAAGAGAAAGAAAGAGAGAATGATTGAGCAGAAAATATGGATGGATGGATGGATGGATGGATGGATGGATGGATAGATAGATAGATAGATAGATAGATAGATAGATAGATAGATGGATGGATGGATGGATGGATGGATGGATGGATGGATGGATGGATGGATGGATGGATGGATGGATAGATAGATAGATGGATGGATGGATGGATGGATGGATGGATGGATGGATGGATGGATGGATGGATGGATGGATGGATGGATGGATGGATGGATGGATGGATGGATAGATAGATAGATAGATAGATAGATAGATAGATAGATAGATAGATAGATAGATAGATAGATAGATAGGATACATAGATAGATAGATAGATAGATAGATAGATAGATAGATAGATAGATAGATGGATGGATGGATGGATGGATGGATGGATGGATGGATGGATGGATGGATGGATGGATGGATGGATGGATAGATAGATAGATAGATAGATAGATAGATAGATAGATAGATAGATAGATAGATAGATAGATAGATAGATAGATGGATGGATAGATAGATAGGATAGATAGATAGATAGATAGATAGATAGATAGATAGATAGATAGATAGATAGATAGATAGATAGGATAGATAGATAGGATAGATAGATAGATAGATAGATAGATAGATAGATAGATAGATAGATAGATAAATAGATAGATAAAAATGATTCAGCAGAAAATAGACACATGATAGACAATCGACATGATTGATAGACAGAACTGGAAAAAAATAGATTATAGAGATTGATGAAGATAGATAGACGGACAGACAGACAAAAAAATACAGATATAATTTATTCCATTCTTTTAGTCTTGAGTCAAGAAAATATCTCTGCGACATGTTTAAGTTATTAAGTCCCAAACAGGCTTAACCTTAAGGTGAGCTCCACTAAAAACATTCGCTGAGCAGAAATTGGGCTCAGTGACCTAAATAATACTCTTAACTCTGTGATTGTCTAAATCAGCAGGAACTACTTTTGATCCAGACCAGGCTGTATCTAAACATGAAACAAGAAATCACCAACGTAATCAAACAACATTATTGTTCAATGAGGAAGACGGCTTTGTTCCTTATCCTATTGTTAATCCAGGTTAGAATTGTTTGTTTCTGTCTTGAATAAAAATGAAATATAAAAGTGACTAGCTCGATACCCGTGCTTTGTTACGAAACTATGTGGTCAGGCTTAGTTTTGGGGGAGGAAAATAAGGGGTGGGGGGAAATTTTGCCTACCAGCTTCCATAAGTATTCATCTAGATAGCATCCTGTCAGTGTGTGAGGGAGTTGAGGGCTGTTTGGAAACTGAAACATTATTTGCTATGTAAGCAAGAAGGAGACAGCAAGGAGCCTGGGCGTGGCTTAGCTCAACTGTTCTGGACTAAAGCTGGTTGCTGCTGTGAATCGAAAACTGAAACTCCTCTCCTCTGCTTGTGTTTTGGAAGATATTTCTTTTCAGGTGGGGAGGGGGAGTAGAACTCTTTAGCATCAGAGCATAATAATAATAATAATAATAATAATAATAATAATAATAATAATAATAATAATATAGGAAATACTGATGCTCTGATGGTCATTTTGAAAAATCCTTTCTTAGTGAGCACCTACAAGCCAAGAGGAATATAACGTGCCAAATTTCAAGTTTGTAGGTTTTACGCTTCTGGAGATTTTGTGATGATGCATGAGGGGTATTTCACTTTTATATGTAGAGATGACAAATCCAGAAAAGCATTTCACTGGAAACATTTTTTTCAACAGAAGTGGTCGTCTCTTCTTAGTCTTCTTTATTTTCTAAAAAGGATTGTTCTTGTTAGATTATATTCATTCATTCGTTTATTTATTCATAGGATTTGCCTGCTGCCTGAAACCAAATTCTAAGCAGCTTACAGAACTTACATACAAAACACAGTTCAGAATAAAATATAATGAATTACATTAGTAAATCTAAATCTAATTCTTCAGTTTTCAGCTCATAAAGTAAGCCAGCTGAAGAAACAGATACAAGAGTTACTGGGAATCTATTTTATTGTTAAAGAGCATATCAGAACCTTGAAAACCTAACAGACATTCTATCTCCTTCATCAACCCCTAACACCTTATTATACCAAAGTGTCTATGTAATACAGGTCCTGGTTGTCCCAAAGGTGCTTTTTTAAGAGGCAGCTGGACTTTCTGGTTTTTCTTTGAAGACGTTTCGCTTCTCATCAAAGAAGCCCCTGCAGCTCTGACTGGATGGTGGGAAATGGATGGATTTACCAGTATATTCCATACAGACAGCTGGTCATTTGAATCCTTTTTAGAGAGCGGTTGAGACCACCAGGAAGTTTATCTGTGTCCTCAGGATCACCTGAGTGGTACAAATGGGTGTGGAGCCTTCTTGGAACTGCTGAAAGGACTGTGTGGTAAACTGGAGATAGATTCTGTCTTATCCCTCCCTCTTTGTTGAGAGAGGGCTGTTTTATTTTGGAGATATAATGCAAGGAATATAAATGCTTCCATTCCCTACCACCATCCAAGAAGCTTCTTGGATGAAAAGCGAAACATCTTCAGAGATGCCAACACTCCCGATTTCATCGGGAGGCTCCCAAAAATTCACCCCAACTCCCGCCTTACGATAATTTTCCTTATCCTCCTGAAATTACGATATCTCCGTAAAAGGCGGAGACAAATTACGAGCAGCAAAATTAGCCCGGCGGGTCCGGCTGTATGCGCATGCGGTGTGTGAGCTAGCTGACGTAGTGTTTGAACGTGAACACAGTCAGTCGCGCGACCACCGTGAAACATCGGTGGATGATTTCGTCTCGACACAGGATGGCGGAAAACAAACAAAAGAAGACCAAGAAATGGTCTCAGAAGTATAAGGCGGAATACAGTGTGCAGTACCCGTGTATTCGGAAATCTGAAAGAGGAATTTATCACGCATTTTGTTCAATCTGCAGTGTTGATATTTCAATTGAGCATGGTGGTCGTGATGATATTCGGAAGCACGTTGGGAGCAAACGGCACACAGACATTGCGAAGGCGAGATCTTCGAGCACTAGTACCCTTTTGAATTATTTCACCAAGCAAGGGACAAGCGAGGAAGAGGACATTACCCGAGCTGAGCTTCTATTTACCGGATTTATAGTGGAACATAACTTGCCAATAGCTGTCGCAGACCACGCTGGCCCTTTATTTCGGAAGATGTTTCCAGACTCAAAAGTTGCTTCAAAGTATGGATGTGCCAGAACAAAAACTTCAGCAATAATTTGTGAGTTGTCTAATTGTACTGCTTCATCTATTGCCGATATTGCTAGATCATCACCATTTAGTTTAGCCACAGATGGTAGCAATGATGGTGGTGAGGCACAACTTTATCCTGTTCTGATTACGTATTATGACAACAATGCTGGGATTGTGAAGCAAAGTTTGCTAAGTTTGCCTGCATGCAAACAGGATTCCACTGGAGAAAATATTTACAAATTGCTTGATAGTGAATTCACTGACAGGGAAATTCCATGGGGAAATTGCTTATCCTTCTGTGCTGATAATGCTTCTGTCATGGTCGGCAAACACAAAGGAGTTGCTGCATATATCCACAAACAAAATCCAGAGTGCTACATCATGGGATGTCCATGCCATATGATCCATAACACAGCTAAGAAGGCTGCTCAAGCCTTGCCAGTTGCATTGGATGATTTTCTAGTTGATATTTATTACTACTTGGACAAAAGTAGTAAACGTATCAAAGGAGTGAAAGCACTGCAAGAACTCTGTGATGCCCCTACACACAAGATTTTGAAGCATGGTGCAACAAGATGGTTGTCACTTGGTCAGTGCCTTGACAGATTGATTGAACAGTGGGAGCCTCTTCGCCTCTTCTTCAAAGAAGAAATGCAAAGAAAGATGAAACCTATGAAAGCCTTGAGTCTAACTTCAGGCCAGAAGAAGACAGCTGTATCTACAGCCAGTACTGGCACTGCATCATCTGGAGCTACATGTACAGTAAGCACTAGTAGTACTGCTACCACTGAACTATCCTGTGCTTCAAAGAAGACAACGGGGACAGCACAGAAAAAAGTTGTTAGAGCAGGTAGCATCACCGGCCCATCATCAAGTTCTTCATCAGAGTCAAGAAAAACTGTATTCCCATCTACAGGTAAAGGAGGGCCCAAATTAAGTTCTGCATTTTCCAAGTCACTTGATAGGAGCTCAAAACCTTCAAGTCAGAGACCTACTCCTTCCTTGGCTGCACCTAGCTCAAGCTCTCTCAAGCGTAAAATTGGATCTGGTACTCCAAGTCAGACCTCTTCTGCTAGCGGTAAACACAAGTGTAATGACCTGACAGCTAAGTGTACAGTTACAAAAACTAAAAGTGCATCTTCCTCCCAAACTTTGCAGGAATCTAGAGAAAAACGTGCCAACAGAATGTTCTTGTCACCTCAAACAAAGCTCTATTGCTTCTTCCTTCGATATGCAAACAGGCTTTTTGAGAAGGGGAATCGTCTTCTCCAAAGAGAAGAACCTTGTATCCATCCTATCCATAGAGAACTGAATGGACTTCTGAATCATATCTTCATTCGGTTTTTAAAACCATCAACAGTATCAACACATGCTCTCTTAGAAGTACCCTACTCTGACAGAAATCATCAGAAGAATGATGAGGACCTTATGACTGGGAAAGATGCCAAACTGTACATAAGAGAACAGAGAAGTCTAGAGAAATCTGCCCTCACTCTGAGTGAGTCAGACATCCAATGTTTCTTCAGTGCCGTTCGCTCCTACTATATGAAAGCCTGTGATTACATCTTCAAAACCTGGCCTCTAGATGATGAACTAGCAAAGCATGCTCAGGTGTTGGATGTTAAGCTACACCAAGAAGTGAGGTTTGACTCTGTGGAATATTTCATCAAGAAATTTCCCACTTTGTTGGGTGATGGTGATGATGACACAGATATTCTTGAGAGTGAATTTGCCCACTACCAGGCAGACACCACAGTAGCTACAATTGCTACTAAGACAGTGAGAGTAGATGAGCAGTGGCATGAAATTTCACAACTCACAGATCCCCGTACTGGTGCCAAGATGTACCCTGCTTTGACCAATGTGATGAAGGGAATCTTGGTCATTCCTCATTCCAATGCCTCATGTGAGAGGGCATTTAGTATTGTACGGAAGAATCACACTGAATTTCGTCCCAACTTGATTGTCAAAACCCTTGAAGCCCTCTTAATTGAAAAATTTGCTCACAGTACCCCTTGCTTTGAAAGAGAGTACAACATAGACATTATCAGAAGAGCTAAGAAAGCCACACAGCTCTCACTCAGCAAAGCTGCCATGGGAAGCAGCAAGCACTAGTACCAGCCAGTAGGGTAAGAAGAACATTGCTTTATTATCTTCATCCTTGGATCTAACATCAGGCACATAAACTGCCTGTATTAGATACATGTGCAGAAAATAAATTTAGTGTGCATGGAGGCTTGGAGCATAATTAATTGTACAGGTAGTTCAAAATTTATCTCCTGTTTTCCCCCAAATTAGTCTTTTCTTGTCTAACATGAAAAAAAAGCCCACATTAGATATTTAATAAATATCTTTTGTTCCTTTTATTTCCTTATGGATACATTTTAACAACAAAATTAATTTTGAATATTTGTCTGTCGTCTATGTTTTTTTTTAAAGGTGGTAATTATTTTAACATATAAAATGAGCCAAAACTAAGGCTCAGACTGCACCAAAGAGCATCTAGAACCCCAGAGCTGGACCCCGCCGTAAGGGTCGAGCGCTCTGTGCTCGAGATGTGCGCTATGCGCACATAATTTGGTGTTATTTGAAAATCCTCCCTAATTCTCATTTCCTAAAGTTGGCATCTCTGCATCTTCAAGGAAAGAAAAAAAAACAGAAAGTCCAGTTGCCTCTTGGGAAAAAAAAGCACCTTTGGAGCAAAGAGATATAAGGCAGAGCAATCTTGAACTTCTTTCCTATTCCCTTTTCCCTTTAACAGCTCAGTTGGTGTTTATGTAATGGCTGTTGAATTCCTCCTATAGGAATTCATCTACAGGTAGTCCTCAACTTATGACCACAGTTTAGCCCAAACTTTTCCTTGTTAAGCCAATGCAGTTGTTAAGTGAGTTTTGCCCTATGTTATAACCTTTCTTGCCGCAATTGTTACACAAATCACTGCAGTTGTTAAGTGAGTAACATGGTTGTTAAGTGAATCTGGCTTCCCTACTGACTTTGCCGGTCAGAAGATCGCAAAATGTGATCACCCGACATTGGGACATTACAGTCATCATAAATATGAATTAATTGCCAAGCATCTGAATTTTGATCACGGGGTCATGGGGATGCTGCAACAATAGGGGTGGGATGCTACCAGTTCTGCCCGGCTCTATAGAACCGGTAGCTCTGAAGAGCAGCAGACAACAAATTGGTTCTGTGTTTGCTGCTGTTTGGCCCACCCACCCGCCTGGGCTCTTCCCTGTCCTTTATTTCCTGCTTTTTCAACCTCCGCTGCTTTGTGCGACCCAGCTGAGGTTGAAAAAGCAGGAAAGAAGAGGCTTTTCAAACGCTGCACTTTACAGCTGTCCGGGCAGCACAGCTGATGGTTTTTTTATATGTGCGCGCGCAAAACGTCACCGAACCAGTTGTAACACCAGTTGAATCCCACCCCTGTGCAACAGTCATATCAAAAACAGTCATAAATCGCTTTTTTCACTGCCAGTTAATTTTGAATGGTCATTAAATGAATCATTGTAAATCGAGGACAACTTGTATATATACCTGTTGTGGTTTGCCGGCAACAGGTGTGAATGGCTGAGGTCTCAGAGAGCAAGGACTCAGATGAGGGGCCTGCGTGTGATGAAGGGATGGGGCCAGGACCATCGGGAAGTGGAATGCTTCGGAGATGGTGGAGGCTGGCAGCAGTGAGGAAGAGGCCCCCAAGGAGCCTGTGCCCAGTGCGCATGCATGCAGGGCTGTTCGAAGGAACAAGAAGCTGCAGCAGCATGGGCGACTCGGGAGTAAGGCTGCAAGGTAATGGCCCCTCCCTGAGAAGATAAAAGCCAGCTGAGAAACTGAAGTTCTTTGCAGGAAGCAAAGAAGATTTTGCATTCATTCCTTGTGGACGTTCCCCCAAGGCAGTGTTTTAGGACCAACTCTCTTCATACTCTACATAAATGATTTTGTGATCATATTAAGAGCAACTGCGTTCTCTTTGCTGATGATGTAAAGCTGTTCAACACCACAGACAATACGGCTACCCTTCAAAAAGACCTTGACCGTGTATCAGAATGGTCAATCAAATAGCAACTTCAAATCTCAACAAATAAATGCTCTGTCTTACATATTGGCAGAAAAAAATCAGAAAATTAAATACAAGCTAAATAGTCAAGACCTTGTTGAGGATCCAAACTTTGTCAAGGACCTTGGAGTACTCATCTCAAATGATTTAAGTGCTAGAGCCCACTGTAAGTACATTGCCAAAAAGGCATTAAGAGTTGTTAAACTAATCCTACATAGCTTTTTCTCTGGTAATATCACACTTCCTAACTAGAGCATACAAAACATTTGCTAGACCTATACTCGAATATAGCTCATCAATCTGGAACCCATATCATGTATCTGATATTAACACAATTGTAAAAGTCCAGAAATATTTCACAAGAAGAGTTCTCCGCTCCTCTACTCATTGCAGAATACCTTATGCCACCAGACTTTAAATTCTAGACCTAGACAGCCTAGAATTACGCCGCCTTCGGTCCGATCTAAATATAGTTTATAAAATCATACATTGCAATGTCCTACCTGTCAATGAATACTTCAGCTTCAACCATAACAACACAAGAGCAAACAATAGATACAAACTCAAGGTTAACCGCACCAAACTCGATTGCAGGAAATACGACTTCAGCAACAGAGGGGTCAATGTCTGGAATATTCTACTTGACTCTGTGGTTTCTTCTCCAAACCCCAAAAACTTTAACCTCAGACTGTCTACTATTGACCTCACCCCTTTCCTAAGAGGAAGAGGCCTGTAGGGGGCGTGCATAAGCGTACCAACGTGCCTACTGTCCCTGTCCTATTGTTTCTTTTATTTTTCTTATGAGTATCTTTCTCATGTATTCAAAACTATATTTATTCTCATACCTGTATCTTGTAAGCGATTGACAAATCAAATAAATACTTTAAAAAAATACATTCAGAGTATCTTGTTTGGAGACTCTCTGTGTTTGAAATATTTCTTAGTAACTTTATCTAGTATTCTTGGCAGCCTTGCACAATCTTGGCAAGGCTCTTTCAAATTGGAGCTAATTGGTTTGAAGCAGCCTTTTACCTGTGAAGGAATGGGATTTGTAAAGAATCATTAAAAGGTTTTGCTGTTACCTCTGTTTCGTGTTTGTTTCCTTGGAACAAGGTTTGGGTCAGAACCATACAACCTCTACACTAATTAAGATGCTACCACCTGGACTTGCCCACTCAGGTAGGTGCAGAACACTCTAGCACCTTGCCCAACTCCCAACCTTTGCAGGAAACCCAAAAGGTTACTCTGTTGAGAAACTGGAAATGGAAGGAAGATAAGAATAGTCTCACTACCTCCATTTAAGATCGACCCCAAGTGCCCAGTGTGGTTTACCTCTGAAGTCCCCAAGCCCCAGACCATGGACTGGCACCAAGCCACGGCATGCCAGAAACCACGCTACGCAAACAAGCAAAGCCCCATCTATAGGCAGCACACAAAGCTACGGCCCCCTCCAGAGCATGGAAAAACCTCTCTTCATGGAACCAGTCCCTTATGCCCAGCTCTGAACCTACCAGAGAGGTCTAGATCAGTGCCCGCCCCTCAACCACTTTTTTGGGGGGAGGGGGAAGTTTTGTATTTTAACCTTGTCTTGAACAAAATAAATATGTGTATGTATATATGTATACCTATGTAAAAACCAAAGTGGAAGGTTCTTTGTAATGCCAACATTTTATTAGGCCTGCAAACATAAATATGGATTAGTATGATGTGATTATTATCTGCTCAGCACTCTCTGGTTGGTATGTAATGTGTCCTTTGTGTATGTCTCTTATATGTAGTTCTAAAGAAACGAAGAAGTAAAAGGAAAAGAAAGTTACTCATTGACCGGGTGAAGCAGCTCAGCAAAGCTACCATGCAAAAGCAGCTTACAAATTACGAGGATACGCTAGCTCCTTTGAAGATCGCACCTCCAACCAAGAAGCTGATGGTTATACAAGAGTTGGGCAGCGTAGACAAACTTATGACCAGACCCACCCAGCCTTGCTTTAGCAAAGACCTGCAGAGGGTAAACAATTTAGGGCCTCATATGTTATTTGCATTATTGCTATATAACACAAAGCAGGCGTGTGTAAGCCTTCACCATCCTAGGTGGTTTCATAGATTTAAATGATGGGTGGAGGGCAGGTGAAGACCAAATGAAGGATTTTTCATAATGATGTCTATCTGGTTCTTTTGTGCCTCAACACTGTTTTTGACTCCTGGTGACTGCCTGAACTAGTTCCTGCAGGTTTTTTGGAACGTAGTTTGCCATTGCCTTCTTCCTAGGGCTGAGAGAAAGGGACTGGCCCAAGATTATCCAGCTGGCTTTATGAGTAAGGCAGGACTACAACTCAAGAGTCACCCAGTTTTTAGCCTGATGCTTTAATCGCTACATCAAACTGACCTTTCAGTTACAGGGGAGTCAAAATTAAGACTTCTTCAGGGTTACTTATGGGATTTCCTGGGCATTTAATTAGATACTGTGGAAAAATGACACAGGCCTTTAATTTTATACACCACTGTTTTTATGTCCTTGAAGTACTGCCAAATATTGGGCCTCCAAACATGGCAATTTTAAGATGTTGACTAGGGAATTGTATCCTTTCTTTCCTTCCTTTCTTTTATCCTTCCTTCCTCCCACCCCCTTTTCTCTCACTCTTTCTCATTCTTCCTCCCTCCCTCCCTCCTTCCCTCCCTTCACCTTTTTGGAGGGTACTACTCTGTACAATTAAAATACAGGTAGTCCTCAACATATGACAAAACTTGGGCCCAAAATTTATGTTGCTAAGCAAGGCAGCTCTTGTGAATTTTTACCCCATTTTATGACCCTTCTTGCTATCGTTGTTAAGTGTATCACTGCAATGGTTAAGTTAGTCACGTGGTTGTTAAGTGAATCTGGCTTCCCCCATTGACTTTGCTTGTCAGAAGGTCGCAAAATGTGATCACATGACCCTGGAACACTGCAACCATCACAAATATGAGCTGCAACAGTCATAAGTATGAAAAAGGATCTTCAGTCAATTTTTTCAGTGCCTTTTGTAATTTCAGATGGTCACTAAATGAACTATTGTGAGTCAAGGTCTACCTGCATAGTCCTTTTTCAAAACGATACCATGTTCACGTGCCAGGAGATGATTGGCTATTTTTTGCCTTCCTGTTTCAGTATAGTCTTGGCACTTGACATGCTTTTTCCAGCGTAGTCAATGATTATAGTCCAGCAGCAACTGTAATGAAACCTAATTGATAGATTCCCAGGGCAAAACTGTTTCTAAATTGATCTGGCTGAACACAGGGATCACTTTGTAGAGCAATAAAGAGCTTCTTGGCAAGATTAAAAAACAGATTACAGTTTACGTGAAGGGTCACATTTGAAATAGCTTGACAGCTATATACCTGGACGTTATGCTTAATTATGAATTAAACATCGCTCAGAAGCTGTAGAAAGCTTTCTGTAGCAACAAAAAGCTTAAGCAACGTAAGACTTATCAAATTACCTCGAGTTAATTTGTGGGGGTTTTTTTGCAGCTGTTTGCCAAATGTCTCAAGAATAGAAGAAAAAATTGGCGACAAAAGACTGAAGAAAGAAGCAAACAACAAACTGCCCAAGGCAAGACTTTTTTCTTTATAATTCACAAACTGCCCGAGGCAAGATTTTTTTCTTTATAATTCTTTAATATGATTATAGGTAGTCCTCGACTGATGACCACAACTGAGCCCAAAATTTCCATTGCTTAGTGAGACATTTAAGTGAGTTTTGCTCCATTTTATCTTTCTTGTTAACAAATCACTTAAGTTAATAACCCATCTGTTAAATGAATCTGGCTTCCCCAGTGACTTTGCTTGTCAGAAGGTCACTAAAGGGGATCCCATGATCGCTAGATGCTGCAATGGTTGTAACTCTCATAAGTTACTTTTTTCCGTGCCATTAAATTTCAAACAGTCACTAAACGAATGGTTGCAAGTTGAGGACTATCTGTAATTGCCTACCTTATTTTTTAAATATCTTAAGGTAGTTTACCAGTGTTCCCCTGAATGTTATACTCACAGCAAACTGTGTGGTTGGTTGGGCTTAGAGAGAAACATTTGACCAAAATCATCCAGTCACCTGGATCATGAAGCAGGACTTGAACCCAAACCTCCCCAGTCCAGATACGGCATCTGGAGAATGTAAGGTTTCCATCTGCACTCTCACCTCTGCTCTCCTCAAATGTATATGAAGGATGGCACTGCATTGATTGTGATGTCCCAGAGCCAAAAAATAAGTCTCTAGAGGAGAAAGTCCTCAAATACACAGTTGGTAGTTTTTGAGTTACGAATGCAATGAAGTCTGCCCATGACGGTCGTAAATCATAATTATGATTTATGTTCGGTCCTGACAGGGCTCAAGGTTGATTCAGCCTTCCATCCTTCCATGGTGGGTACAATGAGGACCCAGATTGTTGGGGGCAATAGGTTGGTTCTGTTAAACCGCGTAGAGAGGTCACCGCTTAGAGAAGCACCATGAAGCAGTGAATAAGTCTAAGTGCTAGTGCTATCTATCTAGATTTTCTCTCTCTCTCTCTCTTTCTCTCTCTCTCTCTAATCGTTCCCGTTTTTGCAGTTGTTAAGCAACCGTAGCAGTCCTAAGTGCAAGCCCATTGTTTGCTGTGGGCTTGGTTTTATCAAAAAATGAAAATAAGCACCAGTTTTCCACAAAAGTATCATATAATGTTGTCAAGTGACCCGCAGGATATTGCGAGCATTCATTGTCGTGCCCCTGTTGGAGACTGACTCAAGGGGGAGGGGGGACAGGGAGCGGAAGTGTGGCTCCAGAGGTTGTGGAGGAAGCTGGGGAAGGGCAGAGGCCAGCTGGCAGTCAGAGGAGGACCCAGGCCCATCCCTTCTCCATCCTAGGGCATGCAGGGAAGAGAGGATAAGGGAGAGATGTGCATGGTGTGGTCTACTGGGGAGGAGAGGGCCTTGATCCTCTTCATGGGCTGCAGCTGTGAGAAACGGATAAGAGGACATGCGTGTGGGCCAGTTCTGGAAACTTAGTGTGGAAATATCTCTAGTCTGTCGTTCCTCGTTCCTCTCTGAGTTTGACGTCCTTTCCTGTGTGTGTTCCGATATCTGTGGATGTCTTCAAGCCCTTATCTTGCCTGGTTCCCCCAATTGTTTCAGTGGTTTGTGTTGTTTTTAGTCTTTATAATTTATAGGCATTTTTCGTTTAAACGGCATTGCCTCCTTTTCCGTAACTGCTTGTGGGGGAGTTTTTTTGTCTCCAGTCAAGGATATTTGAAGCAAAGTGAAGGAATAAAAGGGGCTTCACCTGTTTTTGTGACATGTGTTTATTTTGTATCTCACCCTGGATCACCACAAGTCATCAATGTGAATATTCTGCCAAGCTTCCAAAGTGTATTCACAGGACCATGAGGGGGGAGAGCAACCATCAGAATTTCGGATTCAGTTCATAAGTTCTCTTTTTCAGATAGATCGTAACTTCAAACAGTTGCTAAGTGAGTTCAGGACTACCTGTAGCAATGGTTTATGTTAATTCAGAAAATTACGTCCATTTGTAAGACAAAATAAAGCTTATATTTAGAAAAATAGGATCCATCAACCTTTTCTTCAGTTTAGATCAGTCTAAGGCAGGGGTCTCCAACCTTGGCTCCTGGAAGCCTGGCGGACTTCAACTCCCAGAGTTCCACAGCCAGCAAAGCTGGCTGTGGAATTCTGGGAGTTGAAGTCCGCCAGGCTTCCAGGAGCCAAGGTTGGAGACCCCTGGTCTAAGGGAATACAGGAATATAATCAAAATCTACAGAGCCAATATGAATAAAATATCCCAAAGTGGCTAGAGGGATTGTGTTTATCTAAAAACAAATAAAACTACAACTGAGGATAATTTCAGAATGAAAAATTAAAGAACTTTTTTTTTACAAAAGGTATCTTGAAGTGGTACCAGGAGAATGGTGGGAAACTAGCTTATGGGTAACACTGTGTTAGTTGTTAAATGTAAAGCATTCACATTTTTATTACGTTTTTTCCTGCATTAGTTTTTCATCATTTTCTATCTAGTAAAGATGATAGAATAAAGACTTCATAAGTGATCATTCTTAAACCTTGGACACATTGGAAATTTCAAAACTTAAATAGTATAAGATGAGATTGTATGCAAATAATTATTTATTGCTAATGGCAATTAAATGGTAAGTAACATTGGACAAGAATTTAACTTATTTCTCTTATTATCAATATAGAACTACCAATAGCAGAAAATTTAAATATACCGCAGGACACAAATTATCCCCCAAAAAAATCTGTGTTACAAAGTAGCAGAAACGAAAGGGATGATAATGCATTTGTAAAAACGATGGTAAGTATTTTCAGAACAAATTAGGCTTTAATATGTTTAGGCATTATGTACTTCCATCAAAATGGGTAAACTGGATTTCAACTTACTAAGTTGACAAATTACAGTTTAATCCTCCTAAACTTTCTAAAACATTAATATTTAACATCACAGAAGTCTAAAATTCCATCACACTCTTGAACAGGAGTTGAGATGGATATATTTTTGACTTTCAAACTTTCCAAATCCTGATACTCCTTTGTGGTTAGTATTTTTACAAATATTAGCCAAATCCTTCTCTACTTAACTTTTAGAGATGACAAGCTCATCTGGGTACTCTTACTTAATTGAGCATTTATTTATATTTACTTATTAAAGTATCTATTTCTAGCTTTTCCCATATCAAAGTATAATTCATTATGACTTAACAGCGTTAAAATTCATAACAAGGGTGAGTTACAGTTAAAATGTAAACTTGTTAAAGAGACAGTTCATAAATAGTATGTGCTATATAATTTCACTCACAAATGCCCAAATAAATGGGATTTATATCCCAATTTGCCTCCAGAAATGATTGCATGGCTCTTCCACGTTTTATCATGATGTTAATGCTTTGGTTGGATTAAAAGATAAAGTTTGATCTCAAATTTTCCAGTGAGGTGATAAGCTATCCAGTTGAATGGGGATTTTGTAGCTTCAGTTCAACACTCAATATACCAAAGAATTTTTAGTGGGATGAAGGATCTCAGAAAAAAAAAGTCATAATATTCTGTGTTTCTAATTAGGAATTGCCTGAAACACAGAATTGTTTGCAAAAAGGTAGGATGTCATGTTTTCCACTTGCACCTTCCATTATTCTCTTATTCTTTTTTTGTGGAGTATAAAATTCAGCAGAGAAATATAAATTCCATGTTAACCCTTTATTTTCTGCAGAACAAAACAGAGCTGACGCAGATCCATTTCCCCCCTCTTTTTTTTAACACCAGGAATCCGTTAATGATGTGTCTGCTTTGTCCAGTGATCTTTTACCATCATCTTCAGTACAACAAGAATCCGAAAATAAGCAAGCAGCCTTGCAAAATGTGATGTTTACAATCTTCTAAATTTCAATACCGAATAATGACCATGTAGCACCTGTGAGACAATCTGAATCTGGACAATGGACCCCTTTCTGAATGGGGAAAAAATATTTCAAAGAACTTTCCCTTCCAGCTAGTCCTTGATGGACAGCCGTTCATTCAGTGGCCGTTGGAAGTAAAGACGGCACTAGATGAATGGTGATTAAGATTGGTCCTTGGAGTTCTAGCCATCCCAGCATCCCTCCGCAGTCACATGATTGTGATCTGGATATTTGGCAACCCGTTCCAGCAACGGGTTGCCAAGCACCCTGATGATCGCAAGATCACAATTTGCAATTTTCCATGCTGGTTTCCCCAGAAAGGGGATGCCAGCAAGGAAGATCACAAATCTCTGGGGTAAGTCTCCCCTACCCACATACCTCTCCCTAGCCCTTCTTTCTGTCTGTCACTAAGCTTAGCACTCCATGCAGTCCCACTTGCTATCGTCAATCCCACTTCCTGATCATTTCCCATAACCAAAGTCAGTGGGGAAGCTAATAGGAAGTTGTATGACCCAGGTCCACAAGTAGGTGACTACTGCTAGATGTGGAAAGAAGGGAGGAGTGGAATGGAGAATGAGGAAGATGTATGAGAGTGCACCAGAGAGGGGCAGGCTGTGTGTGCAAAGGTGCAAGGGTATGTGTGAGAGGTGCTGCATAGGTCAGGTGAAGGGTGCAGGTTGGGGAGGGAGCACAGGGGTGCATATGGGACACCATGTGGTCAGGGAGAGGGAATGAAAAGTGCAGCATAGGGAGTGTGGCCAAGAGACACCATGAGGAAACTCAGTTTTCATCCATTAGGAGGTATGTTTTCTTAAGAGAGTTTCATGTTTCTGATGCATGCTTTTATGAGTTTTTTTGCTCAGCTGGTAATAATATCCATAGAATAATAAACTTCAATTTGTACTTTTGATTTGAATTTGGTTTGCATTATTCTTTGTTCATTGTGTGTTGCAAGGTATTTCGTTTTTTTTAAAGTCCTTTAAATAATCAGATAAAGTTTCAAAAAATTAAATAACGCCTCTGATAGTTCTATGGATAGTTTTACTGATACATTTAATCAACTTTATTAAAGCATGGCAAATTTAGTTGTCTGGTCTGGTTTGCCAAATCATGTTATGTAGAACAAATGTTTCTACATAATTAGTTATGTAGAACAAACAAATTTCCTAGAGAGGATGATAACTAGGAAGACAAGGCTTGGGAAGTTATATATGAGCTATGTCTAGTCTTTATTTTTTATGCTGCCTTTTATTTTCATTCAGGTGAATTTTATCAATAAGACATTATTTTGATCTGTGATATAGGGACCCGAGACAAATAATTTGGACAATGAAGAACAAAGAAGTAGGAAGAGAACATTAAAGCTATTAAATACTTTCCAGGTAAGATATAACATAATAAACCTTTCTTCATGTTATTTAATCGCTGAAATGGTCTGATAACTCCAGTTTAAAAGGGTGTGAAACTTTTTTAAAAAAGGATATTAGTAATATATAAAAAACAAACAGAAAAAACCAAATATGTTGATTAAGAATGAAGGAAAATGTCTAAATACACTATGGTGATTGAAGCAAATAAAATGTGAGTTGGGAAAAGATAGAAATAATGACAGAAAAGACCTATATAACATCCATGGACATATTAATATAAATACATTCAATATCTAAGTATATGATTAAATCTAAAACTATCTAAAAACACATTGCTTCATCTTCTCATTTTAGGCCACAAAGAAGTTTTCAAAAAACCAAACAAACAGGTGCATATCCTGAATCTGTTCCTTGAAATCAAGAGGATATTTGTCATATCTGCCATCCTATTTCTGTAAAATCCTCTGCTGTGCCCCAGGCTCAAGCCAAATCTCTTCATGAAATGGCAGATAGCGTGTTTTAGAAATATAATCCAACCTTATCATTTTTACCAGGCCATAATTCCAGCCAGCTCTTCTTCCTAAACTGCCAGTGACTCCTCCTTATCCTGCTTTTTCTTGAGCTGAAAATCAAGAGGGCAAAAAGAAGAGTTGATCCTTATGCCAGGACTTGCAATTCCCTTTCCCCAATATTCAGTTGAAATGAATTTGTGGATCTCTTCAGATATTCATACACTACTAAGTAGTCCTCGACTTACAACCACAATTGAGCCCAAAATTTCCACTGCTAAGCCAGATGGTTGTTAAGTGAGTTTTGCTCAATTTTTGGAGTTTTCTTGCCACAGTTGTTAAGAGAATCACTACAGTTAGAAACAGGGTTGTTAAGTGAATCTGGCTTCCCCGTTTTTTTTTCTTTTCTTTTCTTTTTTTTTTTTGCCCAAAAGTCCCCAAAAGTGATCACCTGACTCTGCAAATACCATAAATACATTCCATTGCCAAGTGTCTGAATTTTGATCATGTGACTATGGGGATGCTGCAACAGTCGTAAAAAATGGTCATGTCACTTTTTCAGTGCTGTCATAACTTTGAATGTGACGGTTCAAAATCACGAAAGCACCGAAAAAGGTGACTTATTATTGTTTTTCACAGTTAATGATTGTTGCAGCATCTCCATGGTCATTTGATCAAAATTCAGAGGCTTGGCAACTGACTCATATTTATGACGATGCCAGTGTCCCAGGATCATTGATCACCTTTTGTGTCCTTTTGACAAGCAAAGTCAACATGGAAACCAGATTCACCTCACAACCATGTTGCTAACTTAACAACTGCAGTGATTCATGTAACAACTGTACTAATTTAACAACTGCACTGATTTACTTAACATCATAGAATGGAGCAAAAGTCACTTTCTGTTTCTGACAGTGAGAACAACCAACCAATGGAATAGCTTGTCTTGGGATGTTGTGGGAGCTTCATCCCTGGAGGCTTTCAAGAAGAGACTGGACTACCATTTGTCAGAAATGATGTCGGGTCTCCTGTTTGGGTGGAGGGTTGGACTAGATGACCTATAAGGTCCCTTTCCAACTCTGTTAATCTATTGATCTAATCTATTAGCCATTTTTGCCTAAATCCATTGGCAGAGCCAGGTCTTCAGGCCATTCCGAAAGGACAAGAGGGTGGTAGCGGATTTAGCCAGTAGATTGCCCCTTGTAGCTACAGGCTTGACAACATAGGACATTATTTCCAATTATGCACAGTTGTTCTTCCATCTTAGACTCTCTATCCCACTTTCCTATCGACAGTTCTTGGTCTGTATGAACCGGCAAAGGCACACAGCCTCTCCCATAAAACTGCTTATTGTCCACTCCAAATACAGAATTAGCCTCCTCTCATAATACATCTGCCTCAGTTATTTATTTATTTATTTGTTTGTTTGTTTGTTTATTTATTTATTTTGTTCTCTCCCGCAGCACTCGGAACAGCAAGGGGCAAAGTCTTTCAGCTTTCTGTCCCTCTGCAAGAACCAGAACAAGAAAGAAGCATCAGAGAACTTCTACAGCTTGCTGGTTCTACAGAAAGAAAGAGCAATTGAGGTGGCCCAATCAGCACCTTATGCTGACATTATAGTGACCGCAGGGCCCAAGTTTCATACTTTCTGAAGGCCAGAGAAGGCCCCTCAAAACAACACAGATTAGAAACTGAATGCTCCCTTCAAGCAAAATTCAACATCCCTTTTCTGAGTCAACTGGAGACAACTACTAATGACTAAACTGTAATATAAAGTAGCCTGCCTATAGCTGTCAAGCTGCATACTGAAAGTTAAGAAAAGGATGGTTTCCAACCAGTATTACTTGTTTCTTTATGTCAAGTTTGCTTATTTTTGGTTCTTCGTGCTTATTTCCTGAGCTGCCTGCTTTCAGGCATTCCCTGGAAGGGGTAGATATGGAGCATGGATGCTGTCTCCAAAGTTCCACTTTTTCAAGCCAAAAATAATAGAGCTGGAGCGCCAGCTCTTCCCTTCCCTTCATCTTGGACCTTATCTGAATCTCCTGGCTGGCTCTTTTTTTTCTTGTCTAAGAAAGATGGAATGATAAAATAAAATAACTTGCCCCGCAGAAACCATTGGAGGGAATATGACAAAATAATCTGGGAAGGTTTATAAGTTGTGTCTAATTACAATATTTATCCATGCTGGTTGAAACCATGGACTTTACTGTACGTTATTTTGTTCTTGAAAGCTTTGGACTGTAATGTGGTCTTTAATTTAATTTATTAAATGACTTAAGCATCACAGAGAAGCACAGGATTTTTTAAAAGGTTAATTTGGTCATTATAAAACTGCAGAGCAAACTTCCAACTGAAGTATCCATGCCAAATTCTGTCCTGCCTCTGTTTAAAGACTCCAAGGGAAGAAGAGTGCCACATCCTAAGGCAATCTGTTCTACTGTTGAACCTCTGACACATTAGAAACATTGAAAGGATCTGTCTCAAAATCAAATCGTGCCGGCCCTGTTTTCATGTCTAATTTGGAATGACCAAGGTTGAAGATCTAGATTCACTTGATTCCACATAAGAAAATCACCCCTCAAATGAAATGTCCAAAAGGAACATTTACAAATTCCACCAAAGGGTCTTGAATTGAAACACTTTGCCTGTGGAGATTCTCAGTCATCAGATCGTGGTTGTCCCAAAGGTGCTTTTTCAAAATGTAATTTGACTTTGTTTTTTCCTTGAAGACATTTCACTTCTCATCCAAGAAGCTTCCTCGAACAGTGGAGGATGGAAGGATTTATATTCCTGGCAACCATCTGGTCATTTACATACTTTTTTAGAGCTGTTGAGGTCACGTGGAGTTTACCTGTGACACCACCTCACTCCTGTTTACAACACGGTCCTTTCAGCAGTTCCAAGAAGGCTCCACACTCATTTACACTGTTCAGGTGGTCCTGAGGGCACAAATAAACCTCCAAGTGGCCTCAATGGCTCTCTGAGACAGTGCAAACGACCAGATGACTGCAAGGAATATAAATCCTTCCATCTTCCGCCATTCAGTCATAACTGAAGAAGCTTCTTGGATGAGAAGCAAAATATCTTCAAGGAAGAAACAAAATTCAGTTGCCTTTTGAAAAAGCACCTTTGGGACACTCTGTGCATGTATGTGTGTTTGCGTGCACACGTAACACCGGACTTACCCTATAGAATCCCTTCCAGAATAATCCAGGAGTAACTCACATGCCCAGGGGTGGGATTCTACCAGTTTTCACCTATTCGCTAGAACCAGTTGTTATCGTTCTGAGCAGTTTGGAGAACCGGTTGTTAGAAGAAATTACTGGCCTAATCCTGTAAGGAAGGCAGGAAGGAAACATTCTGGTGTTGCTTATAGAAACTGCCTCTCCGTTAACCCTTATTACGTTCTTGGCAGGACTGGAATTCCTGTCTCAAGAACTTCTCTGGAGTTTTTCTCCCCTCCTTTGCTGGTACTTTGCTTGTGTGGAGGGACCATTCAAGGTTACAGTGGCACTGAAAAAAGTGACTTATGACCGTTTTTCACACTTACGACTGTTGCAGCATCCCCACAGTCATGAGAGGGCAGACGAGGAGATGCGTGCCTCGATGTGAGTGATATTGAGTTGGCCACGCCCAGCCAGTCACATGACCACCAAGACATGTCCACCCAGTCACATGACCACCAAGCCATGCTCACCACCTAAGCCACGCCCACAGAACCAGTTGTTAAAAATTTGAATCCCACCCCTGCACATGCCCCACATCTACTCCAAAGGGATGCTATTTTAGTTACTACAGTGATAATATTTTAACATGCCTAAGTTTTTGATAATGCAGGATCCATTCAATAAACCAAAGCAAAACAGAATAGCCTGGTTTAATGGGCCTTTGTAGCTGGCCTACATAGACTAATGTTAATAATTAAAATAAGGAAAGCAAAGATCTCCCAACCCTGCACTTCTTTCTACAACAAACTGCCAATGCTCAAGATTTTGGGTGTATTGCTCTGTAACACAACTGGTTTTTCTTTCCAGCAATATTTTGCTGAAAGTCTTGGAATATAGTTCTCAGGAGACTGTTAAAGGAAAATTTTGCACCGTTCTTTCCAGACTAAACTTACTCGCCTCCATTTGGCAGCACAGAAAGCTTCTTTGAAACGCATGGATGGTCCAGTTAGCTCAATTTTGCCCGCGGGATCTCCTGCCATAGTAACCACTGAGCTCTGAAGGCTCTATTTTGATCCGGCATTTGCCCCTGCCTCCTTTTTTGACTCTCAATTTTTAAGAAAAAGCTGGTATGCCAAGAAGCAAAGTATCCTTCTCAGCAGATGCCTAAATTTCTAACTTGCTCTTAGGAGTCCATTGAGACCCATCATCAGCCTGGTGAAATAAAATGGCCAGCCTCATCATTGGAATGTGGGATCACAGCAGCAAATTTAAAAGGGACCACAGCGTATTTCGACATTCCCAAGTGTGCACCATTAATCGGCATCTAACCAGCCGCGTTTCCCAACTTTGCAGAAGACATTTCCCAGCTGTTTTTGTGAGCTTCCAGGCATAACGCATAAGAGCTTTTATTTCAATCCCTCCCCCCCCCTTTTTTTTTTTTTTTTGCAATATGTAATCGTAGAATTTTTACGGGGGAGAATGACAGGAGAATGGAGCAATCCAAGAAGAATGACATTTTTACGGGGAAGAATGACAGGAGAATGGAGCAATCCAAGGAGGAAGGGCCTGCTGTGAAGTGTTAATACCACTTTATAATGCCTTGGTAAGGCCACCCTTGGAATCCTGCATCCAGTTTTTGTCGCCACAGTGTAAAAAAGATGTTGAGACTAAAAAGAGTGTGGAGAAGAGCAACAAAGATGGTTAGGGGACTGGAGGCTGAAACATACAAAAACGGTTGCAGGAACTGGGTATGTCTAGTTTGGTGAAAAATAATAGATAACAGATAATCAGAGTTGGAAGGGACCTTGTAGGTCATCTAGTCCAACCCCCCGCCCAAGCGGGAGACCCTACACCATTTCTGACAGATGGGAGTCCAATCTCTTCTTGAAAGTCTCAAGTGATGACGCTCCCACAATAGATAGATACAGATACAGATAATCAGAGTTGGAAGGGACTTTGTAGGTCATCTAGTCCAACCCCCCACCCAAGCGGGAGACCCTACACCATTTCTGACAGAGGGCAGTCCAATCTCTTCTTGAAAGTCTCAAGTGATGAAACTCCCACAACTTCCGAGGGCAACTTCTGTTCCATTGATCGATTGTTCTCATTGTCAAAAAGTTTCTCCTTATTTCCAGGTTAAATCTCTCTCCTTGTTCAGTTTCCATCCATTATTCCTTGTCTGATCTACAGGCACTTTAGAAAATAGATTGACCCCCTTCCTCCTCTCTGTGGCAGCCCCTCAAATATTGGGAAACCGCTGTCATGTCTCCCCTGGTCCTTCTCTTTAGAAGAAGGACTAAGGGAGACATGATAGGAGTCTTCCAATATCTCAGGGGCTGCCCCAAAGAAGAGGGAGTCCAGCTATTCTCCAAAGCCCCTGAAAGCAGGACAAGAAGCAATAGATGGAAACTAAACAGGGAGAGAAGCAACTTAGAACTAAGGAGAAATTTCCTGAAAGTTAGACCAATTAATCAGTGGAACAACTTGCCTCCCGAAGTTGTAAACGCTCCAACGCTGGAAGCTTTTAAGAAGAGATTGAATAACCATTTGTCTGCTTGAGCAGGGGGGTTGGACTAGAAGACCTCCAAGGTCCCTTCCAACTTCGTTATTCTAATCTATTATCTTCCTCCTGCTTAATTCCAGCCAAAAGTAGGAGGCCAGTAGAGGCCCAGGGACTCTAGACTGCCATGGCATCTTCACAGTAAGGTGATAAATAATTTGAGTCCGAAAGGTGCTTTTTCAAGAGACAACTGGACTTGCTGTTTTTTCTTTGAAGACATTTTGCTTCTCATGCGAGAAGCTTCTTCAGCTCTGACTGGAATGTGTGTGTGTGTGGAGGGGGGGGGGGAATGGAAGTCTGCAAGGAGTACAAGTCCTTCCATTCCCTACTATCCAGTAAGGGCTGAAGAAGCTTCTTGGATGAGAAGCAAAATGCCTTCAAAGTCCAGTTACCTCTTGAAAAAGAACCTTTGAGACAACCCTGACCTGGATGAGGGAGAATCTCCATAGACATTTAAAAATCCGGGTGTATTTACAACAGTTGCAGAATCCCGGGGTCACATGATCACCATTTCCAACCTTCCCAGCGGGCTTCCAACAAGCAAACTCAATGGGAGAAGCCGGATTTGCTTAACGACCACGTGATTCACTTAACGACTGCAATGATTTACTTAACTGGCAAAAAAGATTCGTAAAATTGGGTGCCACTCACTTAACATCCTCGGTTTAGCAACGTTAATTGTGGTTCCTGATTGTCATAAGACAAGGATTATACCTGTATTCTGAGACGTTCAATTTAGGCTTATTTCATCCTTCATTAATCCATATCTGCTAATATTTGATTAGCTTTTATTTTTCCTCCAAAGAGCATGACAACAGCGTAATAATAAATGAGTAAAGGGAAGGAGAGAATTCACACTGCGATGAGGCTGAGAGAAAGCTATCTAATAAAACATTTAAGAGGAGAACATTATTACTGCTAAGCAGGTAAATAGCACACAATGAGGAAAAAGATATCCCTGAATTTAAAAATGGAAACATTGGAGAACCACAGAATGGAACTCTTTTCACCAAACTACTAGGAATTACAGGTAAACATGCAGAATACAGAATAACAAGAACTGGAAGGTCTTCCAGGCCAATCCACTGTTTAGAGCAGGAAACCTGATATCATCCTGGTTTTCCAATCTGTCTTTGAAAATCTCCAGTGATGGATCACTAATGAAAGCAAGCCTTTCCACTGATTCATTGTTCTCACTGTCAGAAAATTCCTCTTTAATTCCAGGTTGCTTCTCTCCCTGTTTAGTTTCCATCTATTGTTTCTTGTCCTGCCCTTCAGGTGCTTTGGAGAATAGCTTGACCCCTACTTCTTTGGGGCAGCCCCTCAGATATTGGAAGACTGCTATCATGTCATCCCCCTAGTCCTTCTTTTCATTAAAGTAGACCGACCCAATTCCTGCAACCATTCATCACATATTTTAACTATCATGCTATTTCCAAAATAATATCTTTATTTCATGTATTGTGTTAAATTTTTAAGACACCAAACTCCATGCCAAAATTGATTAAATAAATATCGTTTTCCCTTTTGTAGGGGACTCCTGTATGATCCGGTACTACCAAGTCTACTAACACCTCCAAGTATAACTCCTTAGCTACAGTCCTTGACTTACGACCACTGTTGACCCCGAAATTTCTGTTGCTAAGCCAAACATTTATTAAGCGAGTTTTGCCCCATTTTTCGAACTTTCTTCTGCAGTTGTTAAGTGAATCACTTCAGTTATTAACATGGAAGTTGAGTAAATCTGACTTCCGCATTGAGTTTGCTTGTCACAAGATCACAAAACGTGAACCCACGGATACTGCCAAGGTCATAAATTCATTCCATTGCCAAGTATCTGAATTTTTAACACGGGGATGTTGCAACAGGCGTGAAAAATGATCGTAAGTCACTTTTTTCAGTGCCTTTGTAACTTTGAACGGTCATTACCAAACGGTTGTTAAGTTGAGAACTGTCTGTATTTGAAGAAGTAGTGATACTCTGGATGTTTCACTACCCAGCTAAGTAGCATCATCAGTGCTAGAAGTGAATGGAGTTTGTGTAGTGAAAGTAGAGAAGGACTGTGAACTCCTTAAATGGTTTTTAAGCTTGGTTGATTTTTTGCAGACATTTCATGACCCAGCTAGGAAACCACATCAGTGCTTGAACAAAATGGGGTTTTCAGAGTGGAGGAGGAGGAGAATTGTGAGGTCCTTGGTGCTCTTTGGGACACGTTTTCTGGAATATCATGGTTTGTGTTATTATAAAATTCCTTTCAACAGGATTTTCCATTCTCACTCGTGTACTCAAACCCAATATTTTACTAAAATGTACTAAATTTTGTCTGTCTGTCTGTCTCTGTCTACATACTTCTGTGATCTGTCTCTATTATCTATATGTCTGTCTCTACCAGTGGTAGGATTCAAAAAAATTTACTACCGGTTCTGTTATGTATGTAAATAGTTGAATAAAGGCAAGCTTGGGGTAAAGTGCAGGGTTCTGGCCCTGCACTTCTGATTGGGTGTTAAGCAGCTAGATCGGATTGGTCGGGTTCTGAGAATCTGATTGGCCCTTAACGAAGGACTCTTATTGGTACTGGAGCTAGCGTTTCACAAGCTCCTGTTGGTTATTTCACATTAGCATTGCCTATATAAAGCAGAGTTGTTGTTATACAAGTTAGAAGTCACTATGCAATAAAGAGTTGAAAGTTCACCAACTAAGACTGTCTCCATTCATTCTACCCATGCCTGAATCTATGACACTGACGACGAGGATGGGATTTGGAGACATCTGATCTTAAGGAACTTGGAAGAACAACAGAGCACGTGTAAAAAATGGCGCCACCAACGGAAGCCATGTCCGGCGGCATCGTACTACCCGCTCCGTACGATCCATCCCAAGAGGATTGGGAATCCTACATGGATCGCTTTCAGATGTTCCTCGAAACGAACAACCTGAAGGACGCCACACCAGCCAAGAAGCAGGCGCTGTTCCTGACGTACTGCAGCCCGGCTGTCTTTAAAATGGCTAAAGCCCTCGCGAAGCCTCGAGAAGTGAAAGCAATAAGCTGGGACGACCTCGAACCTCTCCTGAGAGACCATTACGCGCCAACCGTACCCACACTCGTGAGACGCCACGAGTTCTATCAACGAAGCCAAAGAAAAGGAGAGAGTGTGGCTGACTTCGTGGCAGACCTCCGGCACTTGGGAGGCCTCTGCGGGTTCGCAGACTTAGATGAAGCATTGAGAGACCGCCTAATTCTGGGATTAGATGCACTAAACGTGCAGAGCAAGCTGATGGCGAAGGGCGACATCGGCCTTGTTGATGCCATCGCCGAAGCCACCACCGCTGAGGCAACCAAAAAGTCAGCAGCGCAGCTACGGCGAAGCCGAAACTCCACAAACCCACCGACAGGTGACATCTCACCAAGCTCAGAAGGGCAGTTGGCAACAATGCACTATAAGGACCTCTCTTCGTCGTCAGACAGCAACGAAGAAGGGGTCCATCGACTGCGTTCCGACTGGGACCCTCGTCCTAAAACCTCACGCCCTTGCACTGGCTGCGGGGCAAACCATCCCAGGGCAGACTGCAAATTCCGCGACGCACTCTGCCACGAGTGCGGGAAACAAGGCCACATCAGTCGAGTCTGTCGCAGTTTACCGGGACCAAGCCCGGCCTCAAAGGGAACCAACTTTCGCCAATCAGCAGGAAACCGTCCTGTAAGGCGAGACCCAGCAAACCACTCCTACAGATATTGAGCGTTGCAGAAAGAAGAGGCTCACCATACTATCACTATAGGTCACGCCTCGGCCCTGGACACTAAGAAGATTCGAGTTACAGTAGCCATAGAGAACCAACCCTGCCACATGGAGGTCGATTCGGGATCGTCCCTCTCGATGGTGTCGTGGAAGACATTAAAGCAACTCATTCCTACTATCCAACGCCAAGACCTTCGAATGCAACGCCTTATCCTTAAAGATTACCAAGGGAATCGGATCCCTGTGGTCGGGTCTTGTCGAGTCCACGTCTCGTTTAAAAAGCATACGGCATACTTACCTCTAACGATCATCGATAGGGACAGGCCTAGTTTGTTGGGCCTCCAATGGTTTGCGCCACTCGGCATCGAACTAGCCGGCGTGAACCGAGTCGGTGATTGCGAGTGGGAGGAGGATCTTATGTCTGAATTCAGTGATGTCTTCGCAGATCATCTGGACGAGTATAAGGGGACCCCAATTTCGTTCAGCCTCGACCCTAAGGTCGCCCCGATCCGTTTAAAGCCCTGTCAAGTTCCATTCGCCCTTAAGGCCAAGATAGATGAACAACTTGACAAACTAATTAAACAAGGGGTACTGCAACCCATTGATCATTCCCCATGGGAAACTCCTATTGTAACCCCCATTAAACCAGATGAGTCAATCCGAATCTGTGGGGACTACCGGGCCACTCTAAACCACGCCCTCCAACAGAACGCGTATCCAGTGCCGGTGGTGCAGCACCTCCTTCATTCTCTGGGAGGTGGAAAGGTTTTCGCTAAGCTAGATTTAGCTCAAGCCTATCAACAATTGCCCGTGGACGATAAAACAGCCCAAGCCCAAATGATAGTAACGCACAGAGATGCTTTTAAATGTACCCGATTGCAGTTTGGGGTGAGTGTGGCCCCGGGAATATTCCAAAGTTTAATGGAACGATTGTTACAGGGAATCAAGGGAGTGGTTCCGTATTTTGATGACGTATTGATTGCAGCTCCTAGTAAAAAAATTCTGCAGAATTGTTTAAAATGTGTGCTTAAAAAATTCCAAGAAGCGGGATTGAAAGTAAAAAAGGGATAAATGTCATCTGTATACCGACAGTGTTGAATTTCTAGGTTATCGCATTGATAGGCAGGGTATTCACCCAACTGAGAGTAAATTAAGGGCGATTAGAAATGCTCCCAGACCTCGTAACAAAACTGATCTTCAAGCATTTTTAGGCCTTATCAATTTCTACAGTGTGTTTTTACCGCATAAGGCGACTGTGGCTGAACCATTACACCGGTTATTAGATAAGAAAGCATTGTGGGTTTGGGGTTACCGAGAAGAAAAAGCGTTTAGAAATGTAAAAGATTTACTTACATCTGATTCTGTACTTATGCAATATAATGAAACATTACCCTTGGTTATAACTTGTGATGCCTCACCGTTTGGGGTGGGCGCTATTTTGAGCCATGTGCTACCTAATGGAAATGAGGCTCCCGTTGCATACTTTTCGAAGACTCTATCCCAGGCAGAACGTAACTGTGGGCAAATAGACAAGGAGGCTCTTGCAATTGTGTCAGCCGTAAAAAAAATTCCATGAGTATGTATATGGAAGGACATTTACAATTGTAACCGACCACAAACCTTTTTTGGAGATAATCGTTGGGGACAAACCAACTCCCTATATATTGTCCCCAAGACAAGGGGTGTTATGTATGTAAATAGTTGAATAAAGGCAAGCTTGGGGTAAAGTGCAGGGTTCTGGCCCTGCACTTCTGATTGGGCGTTAAGCAGCTAGATCGGATTGGTCGGGTTCTGAGAATCTGATTGGCCCTTAACGAAGGACTCTTATTGGTACTGGAGCTAGCGTTTCACAGCTCCTATTGGTTATTTCACATTAGCATTGCCTATATAAAGCAGAGTTGTTGTTATACAAGTTAGAAGTCACTATGCAATAAAGAGTTGAAAGTTCACCAACTAAGACTGTCTCCATTCATTCTACCCATGCCTGAATCTATGACAGGTTCTGTGGGCATGGCTTGGTGGGTGTGGTGTGGCTTGGTGGCCATGGCTTGGGAGTGTCAGGGGAAGGATACTGCAAAATCTCCATTCTCTCCCCACCCCACTAACCTGCTTTCCAGATCTGTTCTCCTGTGCAGGGCAACTGTGCCGATCAGCTGGGACTCAATGGGAGGCGGAGAAGAGATGGGATTGGCGGGGCCAGTCAGAGGTGGGATTGGCCGGTTCTCCAAACTACTCAAAATTTCTGCTACCGGTTCTCCAGAACTGGTCAGAATCTGTTGAATACCATTTCTATGTAGATGGATAGATAGAAAGAGAGAGAGAGATAATTTATCTATCTATCTATGTATCCATCCATCCATCTTTCTCGCTATCAAATTTATATGCTGCTTATCACACAGTTTAATTTTTCTCTGGGCAGCTTACAATATAATAAAAAAATGGAGATATAAAAACAATTATGTTATAGATTCAGGCATGGGTAGAATGAATGGAGACAGTCTTAGTTGGTGAACTTTCAACTCTTTATTGCATAGTGACTTGTAACTTGTATAACAACAACTCTGCCTTATATAGGCAATTCTAATGTGAAATAACCGATAGGGAGCTGTAAAACGCTAGTTCCAGAACCAATAAGAGTCCTTCGTTAAGGGCCAATCAGATTCTCAGAACCCGACCAATCCGATCTAGCCGCTTAACACCCAAACAGAAGTGCAGGGCCAGAACCCTGCACTTTACCCCAAGCTTGCCTTTATTCAACTATTTACATATATAACAAATTATAACATAAAATGATTACAATTACAAAAGACTATTTCAGACTGAATAGTGTATGTAAAGATAGATAGATAGATAGATAGATAGATAGATAGATAGATAGATAGATAGATAGATAGATAGATAGATGTGTGTATAATTTTTCTACCTATAAATCTCATATACTCTGTGTATATATAATAAAATATATCATGGTATTTAGGTTTCTTCGGGTATTTTCCCACGTATATCAATATATATGAACATTGTAATATGTAAACTTATTAAAATGTTTTTAGTTTTTTCTATTTTTTTTTAAAAAAACCATTTAATATTATTCATTTTTCATATTCCACCCTTACAATGGTCTATGATCCTAATAACGATTTGATTGATGTTCCCAAGTACATTACTTGCTTGGCTCTTGCAGGGAAGCAGACAGGAGAAGTCAGAAGGTGCATCTGGGTGAGATTCAAACCCAATTGCCAGCTGTCCTTCTAAGAGAATTCATTACTTGGCTGTTGTCTTCCATTAGACAATGTCAAGATAAAATGCCTTTGACCTTCTGCTCAACCCATCTTGCCTTATGAAATCTCACTTCCAAATATTTCCCATCAACCCCATCACTCACCCGATTTCCAATGAATAATAATAAAGCATGAAGTCATTGTAATGAAAGCTTTGGACAAAGGAAGAAGACAGAAATACCCTCAGAAACAGAAATACAGGTAGTCCCTGAATTACGATTGCAATTGAGTCCAAAAGTTCCTTTGCTAAGTGAGACATTTGCTAAGTGAGTTTCACCCCTTTTTATGATTTTTCTTGCCACAATTTTAAGTGAAATCATTGCAGTTAAGTGACGAACATGGTCATTAAGTGAATCTGGCTTCCCCATTGACTTTGCTTGCCAGAAAGTCACAAAAGGGGATCATATGACTCCAGGACACTACAACTGTCGTAAGTATGAGTCAGTTGCCAAGTATGTGAATTTTGATCACATGACCACGGGGAATGCTGCAATGGTGAAAAATGATCATATGTCACTTTTTCCCATGCCATTGTAACTTCAAACCATCACTAAATGAACTGTTGTAAGTTGAAGATTACCTGTACCTTTTAAAACATTGATTTCCAATAGTGCCTGTATTCACTCCAAAAATCACTTTGGGTTGTTAATGTGACAGTGCAGGGGAAAATGTGAAATACATAGGATAAATTATAATTAACTATAAAATTTGATTTATTTGCGTAATACTAACTGCTTCTCTATTTATCTTTTTATCATCTTCAAGCCACTCAGAATAAACTTATAAAGAAGCATATATATTCAATTAATTAATAAATTTAATCTGATGGGACTATTTATCATGGAAAAGCAAATAAGATTTTAATAAATGAATGCTTTGAACGTAAATTTAGACAGTGAGAAGGGTGGCGTATAAATTTAATTGACAAATAATACATCTTTAGATATAAAAATGGAATCAAATTCAGCTTTTGCATGAATCTGTGTTTGCCTCTCTCTCTCCCAGCATTCCCTTAATCCTTTGTCAAGAAAATTATTTAATTAAATTAACACTAAAACTATTAAATTCTTTATCAGTTGTGGCCAATTAATACATTCAGAAATATCTCCTTTGCTAATGCTCTCAGATAAATTCATTTTCAATATCAGATGTGGATCGAAGGTCTAAAAATAATATTGTCATACCCCCATCATGGAAATAACAGAATAACAGCGTTGGAAGGGACCTTGGAGGTCTTCTAGTCCAACCCCTAGCTCAGTCAGGAAACCCTATAACATTTCAGACAAATAGTTGTCTAATCTCTTCTGCCTATCCCAGATCCTTGAGAAGGATTCCATGAGCAGACAAAAACGCTAGATCCATTCTAAGCACCTATGCAACCAATAATAATAACAATTTACTAAACGTATATGCTCCCCAACTCTCAATAACTCTGGGCAGCTCTCAGTGAAACCCCCAAAACTGACAATAAAAATAAATAAATAAGGAAAACAAATGGGAACTGCAATGAAGTGATTCCATTCACGAAGGGGGAAAAAAAACCATTTTATTTTATTTTTTTTGCTAGTGGCTGCGGTGCTTTCAATCACAGGCATGCAGAAATGAAGTTTTTGCCACATACACGCGTATACACACATAGACACGAATTGATGCAAAACACTTTCACCCTTGCTGGGCTGAAGACGGAAGTGAGAGCAGGGGGACCCATTTAAAGGTATAGCCCTAGGTGAAGAATTCCATCTAGTTGGAAATCCCTTTCAGGGAGCCGGCTTGACGGTCAGCGGTCTCTTTAAGACGGAGCCAAAGTACGCAGCTGCCTGGGCAAAGCCATCCTCCTCCTCTTCCTCCTCCCCACCCTCCTGGGCCCCAGACAGCGAGAAGACCTCAGCTCAGCTGCCTCTCCTCCGAGCAACACCCCCCCCCCCCCAAAAAAAGCTCAGCACCATGGAAGGGGCCAGCAGAGGAGGTGAGGATGCCATAATGTTGGCCCTTTGATTAAGGATGCTTTTTGGTGATGGGGAGGGAGAAGGGAGTGGAGGATGCACCTGAAGGGGTGGGGGTGGGGGAAGAGCATCTTTCATCTCTCCACCAGCTGCATCCGTGTGTGTGTGTGTGTGTGTGTGTGTGTGTGTGTGTGTTTGTCTCATCCCTGCCTTTTCTCTTGTCTTCCTCGGCTGTCGACAGGGCACTAACCGACTGTCAAGCATCACCCACCTCCTATGAGCACTGCAGTGGAGTTGTGTGTTCCCCTCCCTCTCTTCCTCTCTCTTCCTGTGTCTCCCAGGCTTTCGAAGAGCTCCCCAAGATAAGATCTGTTTCGGGGCATCCGTCCCTGCTATCTATTTCCCAGCTGGCCTCTCTCAGGTAAGTACCTCTGTTGTCGTCATCACCGCCACCTGTCCTGTGGTCCTGAGGGGAAGGAGTTAAAAATTGCACGGGTGGAGAAGTTGGGACTTGTGCAAGTGTGCAAAAGGGCCGGGTTTGGTTGATGTGGAGGGGTGGAGGGGACATTCGGTTGTCACCGATCAGAGCCCGGGCGGGGCGTCAGCATGACTCACATTTTCCCGCCGGCCTTTTGCAAGGGAAAAACCGTAAAGGTGATCGATGAAAGGCAGATGGTTTGCTTGCAATTTTTTTTTTTTTTGTTTGTTTAAAAATGGATTTTTGCAAGCAGGAAAACTGACTCTGGGGGTTGGGGAGAGTTTGCAGGTTTGTGCACAGAAGATTTCTGGATCTCCCTCCAGGGCAAAAAAATATATGTATATTGTTAAATCTTTCCCTGGTTAGAAAGGTGGGTGGATGGCTGAGGACTCTTCATCGTCCTTCCCTAGAACATCCAGAGGTATCTTGGTTTGGATTACATAGCCCGTAAATAAGCAACAATGCAGGGCCAAGCAGGGTTTGAAACAAGCCAGAGTTTCTCCTAAAATTTTGCTGAAAAATACATTTTGGGTTCATAGCTGCAGTCTCTTAAAATGAGGACGAACTACCGAAATTAAATTTGTCTTTCTGGCCTTATTCTCCCTTTCTCCATTCAAGGTCATTGGTAGATGTTCTCTTACCTTTAGAATAACCTTGCTTAGTTCTGGTTTAAAGGGGTGTGAAACAGATTGGTTAAAAAGCAATGACTTCATTGGGAATTGGTGTGACATTTAAAAGAACATTTTGTTTCTCTGACCTTCCCCCTGTCTTGGACACCCCAAAATCTTTCAGTCTGAGGCCTGACTTTTGCATCAAGTTCTCTGCGGTTTCCCAGGCTTGTTCAGGCGTAGGATGGGAGGGATCGCCTTCTGTCCCTTGAGAACAGTGATTTATAATGGTGGATTTAGTTTCTTCCCTGGGAAACCTTTAATTTTGCTATTTGACACCCTCTTAAGCACTGTTCTCAGTCGAGCAGGCCCTCCTTGGATGCAAAGGTGGCATTTTGTCTGCTGTAAACAACCAAATTCTGCATCTCATGACTTCTGAGTCATCAGTAGGTCCTTAGCATCCCTGAAGAGGTTGGAATAGATTTTCAAATGTCATTAACGTCGTGGCCACCTTGTTATGTAGGAGATTTCCTTTCTACACCCTTGTCAAAGGATGCAAGCTTGGGGTTTTTCTGATGACAGTTGTACGTGCCAGAAGTGGTCACGTGAAAAGAATGCAATAACAGAGTTGGAAGGGAGCTTAGAAGTCTTCTAGTCCAACCCCCTGCTCAGGCAAGAGACCCTGACAGAATAACAAGAGTTGGAAGGGACCTTGGAGGTCATCTAGTTCAACCACCTGCTCAAGCAGGAGACCCTTACAGAATTACAGAATAACAGGAGTTCGGAGGGAGGGAGGAAAAGAGAAAGGGAGGAATGAAGGAACAAAGAATAGAGGGGAGGGAGGGAGGGAGGGAGGGAGGGAGGAAGGAAGGAAGGAAGGAAGGAAGGAAGGAAGGAAGGAAGGAAGGAAGGAAGGAAGGAAGGAAGGAAGGATGCTTCTAAACAACATTATTTGTGGGTCCTTAGTGCTCTCTGAGCTTGTTTTCTTTCATATGTTTCATGACCCAACTGGGTAACATCATCAGTGCTAGAAGAGAGAGGAGGTTGACCTCTGTTTATATGCAAGTGGCTTGGCCTGGCAGTGTTGTTGGAAGCATGCTTTTTTTCTTTCCTAGTTCCTTCACTAGGATGTTTCCTCCTTGATTGTTTGTCTGGTGTTAATCCACGGTTATCTGGTTTTCTCTTTCTGTGGAGTCCTCGGTGCTTTCTGAGCTTGGCTGCTTTCTTGCACACTGTAGTCAGTATGAAGTTCACTAGTTGGGACATGAAACATCTGCAAGAAAAACCTCAGTTTAGAGACCCCCCACAGTTCAATCCTGAGCTGCAAATATTCTCTCCTATCAGTACAGCGTTACTTGCATTGTGAGTCACACAAGCACATTTTCGCTAGCAAGCCCCTTGTAGGGCTGAATTACTGTGACACCATGGGGCTCAGCAAAACTTGGGAGAAATGCACCAATTCGCTAAAGATGTCATCAAATCATCCTGTTGGGCCTTGTGAAAATTGTCACAGATTATCCGGATAGTTCAAATATCAAAAGGCAATGTTGCATGTTCGTTTCCCAATAGAGAAGGTTAGAAATTGGGCTGAGTGGCACAATGACTTTGTCAGCCCCAGTCAAGAATTCAACTACCTAATTAAACTTTCTGCCTATAAAAGTTCTTGACTGACTAAGCCAACATTGTTTTCGCTCATCTTCGTTGTTTTGTTCTCTCCATTTTTTTACCTGGATGAGCCACAAACCTTTAACTGGTTCTCCCTTGAGTTGATTGTAAATGCTTCTGTGCTGGACTTGCCAACTCACCTGGAAAGCAACTCTCTAGCTATGGACCTGTCTGTTTACTTTGTCCTCCAGGATCAAACCATCTTCTTAAATTTTGCATAATTGTGGCACCATAAGTCTCTCAATAATAAATAGATGGAACCCAAGCAAAGAATTTAACACAGTGGCTTGAAGATTTCTGCTTTTAAAAATAGAAACTGGACAAAAGAAGGAAGGAAAGAAGGAAGGAGCAGGGAGGGAGGAAGGAGGGAGGAAGGAAGGAAGGGATGAAGGAGGGAGAGAGGAAGGAGGGACGAAAGGAAGGAAGGAAGGAAAACAAGGAAAAGGAAGGAAGAGAGGGAAGGAAGGTAAAAAGGAGGGAGAGAACAAGGAGGGAGGGAGGGACGAAGGGAAGGAAGGAAGAAAAGAACAAGGAAAAGGAAGGAATAGAGGGAGGAACAGAGAAAGGGAAGGAGGGGTGAGAAGGAAGGAAGGAGTAGCAAGGAAAAGGAAAGAAAGGAGAGAGGCAAGGAAGGAAGGGAAGAAGGGAAAGAAGGAGGGAGAAAGGAAGAGAGGGATGGAGGAAGGAAGGAAGGAAGGAAGGAAGGAAGGAAAGGGGATCAAGGAAAAGGAAGGAAGAGAGGGAGGGGTGAGGGAAGGAAGGAGAGAAAGAAGGAAGGAAGAGAGGGAGGGAAGGAAGGATGGATGGAAAGAAGGGAAGGAAGGCGATAGAAACTGATAGGGAGGAGCCCAGTAGGAGAACCCCACACTGCTGCTTGAGCTGGTCCAAATCATACAAACTAATTGTGACACACAACCAGTAGTAGCTGCATGAAGGTGGAGGACGGCACATGTATTCCTGCCCTTGAAAAATGCTTAGTAACCAAGGCGTGTGCTGAGTTAAGCTAATCCTGCAGACCAGTAGTGGGATTCCATTTTTTTTACTACAGGTTCTGTGGGCGTACTTGGTGGGTGTAAGCAAAGAAAGGATACTCTAAAATCTCCAGTCAGAGATGGTATTGGCCGGTTCTCCAAACTACTCAAAATTTCCTCTGTCGGTTCTCCAGAACTGATCAAAACCTGCTGAATGCCACCTCTGCTGCAGACCAACAAACCAATGTTAGTTAGCGGAGGAAGCAGAAACATGGGAGTGCACACAGGATGCGGTGCCTAAAAGAGATAAGCAGGCCAACGACCAGGACAACCAAGCGTGCCAGTTCTCCTGGCACCCCAGAGACAGCAAAGTGACACCACCCCACCAAGTTAACTCAATCAACATGAATCGCTCAACGCTCAAGTTGGCTGGCGCCTTAGAAAAACAGTTTTAAAATGACCGGTTGCTTTTTTAAACAAGTTTTTGAAAATTTGGTAGCAGTTGTTGCATTTGTTTTGCAGATGCGAGAAGAGTGAAAAGCTAAATTGTGGGTCCTTGGTGCTCTTTGGGCATGGTTCTTTTCTTGCAGGCCTTTCATGACCCAACTAGATCACATCATCAGTGCTAAAAGCAAGTGCGTTTTGCATGTATAGAAGCAGAAAACAAATTCCCCCTCCTTTACAGCACTGATGATGGGGCCTAGTTGGGTAATAAAATGTCTGCAAGAAAGCAATCAAGCTCAGAGAACAACGAGGACCCCACAGTTGTTGTCCTCCTTCTCTTCTCTGCAAATCCCCCTCCCTTCCAGCACTGATGATGTTACCTAGTTTGGTAATGAAATGCCTGTAAGGAACCAACCAAGCTCAGAGAGCACCAAGGACCCCACAGTCTTCCTCCTCTTCCTCCTCCTCCTCCTCCTCCTTTCCAGCACTGATGATGTTACCTAGTTTGGTAATGAAATGCCTGTAAGGAACCAACCAAGCTCAGAGAGCACCAAGGACCCCACAGTCTTCCTCCTCCTCCTCCTCCTCCTTTCCAGCACTGATGATATTACCTAGTTTGATAATGAAACATCTGCAAGAAAACAATTAAGCTCAGAGACTACCAAGGGCCCCTTAATTCAATCCTGAGCTATACAAATATTCTCTTCTGCAACAATGGTAGCTAAATTTGACAAATAAATAAATACACAAACATGCAAACAAACTTAGGCTACTGTAGGATACTTTCTGCATGGGTTCCGAAGAATCTCAGTACAGGTAGTCCTCGACTTACGACCACAATGGAGTCCAAAATGTATGTTGCCAAGTGAGGCATTTGTTAAGTGAGTTTTGCCCCATTTTATGACTCTTCTTGCCACTGTTGTTAAGTGAATTGTGGCACTTGTTAAGTTAGTGACACGGTTGTTAGCGAATCTGGCTTTCCCATTGACTTTGCTTATCAGAAGGTCGCAAAGGGGGGAATCACTTCACCTTGGGACGCTACGACCGTCATAAATATAAACCAGTTGCCAAACATCTGAATTTTGATCATGTGACCCTGGGGGGGGGAGGAGGGGACTGCAACGGTCTTAAGCGTGGAAAAACCGTCTTAAAGTCATATTTTTCAGTGCCGTTGTAACTTGGAACAGTCACTAAATGAACTATTGTAAGTCGAAGACTACCTGTATAGCATCTTTGCCAGCTGCTCTTCTGTTGTATTCCCATTTCTGCTACCCTTACCTGAAAATGTTGTTGCAATGAAACTCAGGCTGGCTGACAGTTGCGAGGATCAAGATACCCCTAAGAGCAGGGGTCTCCAACCTTGGCTCCTGGAAGCCTGGCGGACTTCAACTCCCAGAATTCCACAGCCAGCTGGCTGTGGAACTCTGGGAGTTGAAGTCCGCCAGGCTTCCAGGAGCCAAGGTTGGAGACCCCTGCCTAAGAGACTGGTATCTTACTGTTTTCATTTCATTCCGCAAGACGAGTAGAAGCTGCGGGCATTTGGATGCTTCTCCATTACACCTCGCGCAGAATTCTTTCTTTTTTTTTCCCAAACTAAAACTGTCCTGGTGGAGAGAATCCGTTGACAGGTAGCAGATAGAATATAGAGTCAGAATTAAATGCTGTCCTTCTTCCATCTCCGACGGAAATAAAAACACTCGGATCTCCAAGGCAGCGTTTTCCATGCCTGAATATGAGCCATGTGTAAATACAGGAGCAAAGTAAAGCTTGGATTTCCTTTGTCCTTCCTACAGTGTAAATTGGATTTCTGTAAATTGGATTCTCACCCATCCAGAGTCGTGGTTCTCCCGAAGGTGCCTTTTCAAGAAGCAAGTGACTTTCTGGTTTTTCTTTGAAGACAGATCTGTACATTGGGGAAACAAAACAGCCACTTGACAAATGCATGGCTCAACCTAGGAGAACAAACCCATCGGGATAAGATTCAGCAGTCCATCTGCATTTAAAAGAGAAAGGCTTGTCTTTTGAAGATAGCAAATCTCACATTTTGGATGGAGTGGGGTTTGAAAGAGGGGTCCAAAAGGCCATCTATGCCAAAATTGAACAGCCCCCCCTCAACAGATGGGGAGGGATAGGACATCCTCTATCTCCAATCTACAACACAGTCCTTTCAGCAGTTCCAAGATAGCTCCACACCCATTTGCACCACTCAGAAGACACAGATAAACCTCCAAGTGGCCTCAATAACTCTCTAAAAGGATGCAAATGACCAGTGGTCTGTAAGGAATATAAATCCTTCCCTTGCACCCCACATCCAGTCAGAAGAAGCTTCTTGGATGAGAAGCGAAATGTCTTCAAAAGAAAAAAACCAGAAAGTCCAGCTGCCTCTTGAAAAAGCACCATTAGTAATTGGACTGGACAAAGAGCAACTTGGTTTAAGAAAAGGTGTGTCGCACTGAGTTTTCTCCTTCATATCCTTTTCCAGATTTTTAGTTTCAAAAAGGCCCTGCCATTCCATGTGAGCCTGACTTGTGACGTTCAGAGTCATGTCATCTCTATTTTACGGACATTGATGCTTCTGGAAATTATCGCTGAGATTTCTCTAAGGTGTAGAAGTTGTTTGGGTTAATACGTAGGTTGCAGGGCAAAGATAACCAAGTTGCTCTTGATCGTTGCTGAATCGTGGGTTGTTTTTCCAGCACGTCAGTAAAATGTTGGCTGAGCTCTTAAATCATTAAATCTGAGATTTGGGACCTTGGACCTTCTGCCTGTCCTTCACAAAGTGCTTGAGATAAGATCCAGGGACATCAGGATCTACCATGTCAGAGTTGCCCATCAGTCTTTCTGGAACAAACAAATTCAAGATGATTATAAAATGTCTTGCCAAAAGGTCACTTCCAGCCCTTGGATTCTATTCTGTTCTAGTCTAGTCTAGTCTATTCTGCATTCTGCTCTCTTTTCTATTCTATTCTATTCTGTTCTATTCTATTCTATTCTGCATTCTATTCTCTATTCTCTACTCTATTCTGGATTATATTATAGTCTAGTCTATCTTGCATTCTATTCTATTCTATTCTGTATTCTATTCTAGCCTACATTCTATTCTCTATTCTACTATACTCTATTTTCTAGTCTATTCTATTCTGGATGATATTCAAGTATATTCTATTCTCCATTCTATTCTATTCTGCATTGTATTCTTTATTCTATCATACTCCACTCTTTTCTATTCTGCATTCTATTCTATTCTGCATCCTATTCTCTATTCTCTATTCTGCATTCTATTCTCTATTCTCTACTCTATTTTATTCTGCATTTTATTCTAGTCTATTCTGCATTCTATTTTATTCTACATTCTATTCTCTATTCTATTCTGGATTGTATTCTAGTCTACTCTATTCTGCATTCTATACTATTCTGCATTTATTCTCTATTCTACTTTATTCTATTCTGCATTCTACTCTCTATTCTACTCTATTCTATTCTGAATTCTATTCTAGTCTACATTGTATTCTCTATCCTGTCCTATCTTATCCTATTCATCCCTGGACTTTGCAGAAAACTGCCCACTTCAGATGTGTTTCTATCCATGAGTAGGAAAGCTTGAAATGACCAGTTCTTGCTTCTTTCAGCACAGAGTGTGTGATTGTTTGAGAGTTGACCTAGCTTCATATTTCAGAGACATCAAATACAAATATATCCTGTAAATTTACAATGCACATGGGAAGCCTCAAATATATGTGATCCTTCCTGGGGTTATGCAGACTAAGATTTAGCTTTCTTGCTTTCAGATGTCCTGGTTTTGGTCTGGCCTAAATTATTAAAAAAATCAGACTCCAGGCAGGAGACTTTGGGCCAATCGCTAAGAGATGTTGAATTGTAGTCCTGCCTGTGGCATGAAAACCAGCTGGGTGACCAGGAGACAGTGAATTCTAGTCCTGCCTTAGGCATAAAAGCTGACTGGGTGACTTTGGACCAATTACTAGGAGATTGTGAGTTCTAGTCCAGCCTTAAGAACGAAAGCTGACTGGGCCAATCAGCAGGAGACTGACTTCTGGTCCAGTCTTCGACCTGAAAGCCAGCTGAGTAACTTTGAGCCAATCACCGGGAGATGGTCAGTTCTAGTCCCATGTTAGACACGAAAGGCAGCTAGATGACTTTGGGTCAGTCTCTCTCTCTTAGACCAACCCACCTCACAAGGATATTGTTATGGAGAAAAATAGGAGGAGGAAGGAATAGTAGACAAAATGTTCATTGTCTCAAATTGCTTTTAAAGCAATACAGGTGGGATTAAAATTAAATAAATGTGCAGAGTGTCAAGAATGGAGAATAGTGTCTGGTGTTACTTTGGATCAGAGCCCAGCTATGGTTTGTGTAAATTGTCTCCTACTGCAGAGACATCTTCAGTAGATGACCTTTTGGCAAGGTTTCTTAATTGTTCCCTTTACATATTACATAAGGTCTTCTCTGCCACCCATAACAGTCATTTTCCTTTCCTCCCACACATGCAAATCCTTTCCTGAGGATTAAAGGCCTTGTGCTGAATTTCCTTTGGCTTGGATCAGCCTAGAGGCATAGATGCCTGTGTTATTCTGAATTTTATACGTGGATCTGGTTGCACCCTCAGCCCATCTTTCAGTAGCTTTATTTATTTGATTTTTATCCCACCTTGATTATTGTTTATAAATAACTCAAAGTAGTGAACATACCTTCCTCTTCCTGTTTTTTTCCCACAACAGCAACCCTGTGAGGTAGGCTGAGCTAATAGAGAGATAGGCCCAAAGTCACCAGGCACTTTTCATGCTTAAGGCAGGACTAGAATTCACCGTCTCCTGGTTGATTGGCCCGAAGTCTCCCAGGTACCTTTCATGCATAAGGGAGGACTAGAACTCACCATCCCCTACTTTCTAGCCTTGTGCCTTAACCAACAGATCAGATTGGCTTCATCCATCTTTGGTGTCATTCTTATTTCGATGTGTTACTTTGATTACCCTCTGGTTCATGTTCAGCTTGTTGTCGGTGATCACAACAAGCTGAAAGACATTCTTTCTCTGATGTAGCTCTTCCAAGTCACGATTCCTTGTTCATCTTGTACGTATATCCTATTGACCTGACCCCCTTCCTAAGAGGCCTGTAGGGGCGTGCCATCAGTTGAGACTTTCAAGAAGAGATTGGACTGCCATTTGTCAGAAATGGTGTAGGGCAGGGGTCTCCAACCTTGGCTCCTGGAAGCCTGGCGGACTTCAACTCCCAGAATTCCACAGCTGGCTGTGGAACTCTGGGAGTTGAAGTCTGCCAGGCTTCCAGGAGCCAAGGTTGGAGACCCCTGGTGTAGGGTCTCCTGCTTGGGCGGGGGGCGGGGGGTTAGACTAGATGACCTACAAGGTCCCTTCCAACTCTGATTATCTGTATATGTATCTGTAACTATGTGCATAAGTGCACCAACGTGCCTACCATCCCTGTCCTATTGTTTCTTCTTTTATTTATGTTTTTATATTTGTTATTACATCCTCTAACCCCCATTACTTTACCCTTAAACTATCCACTATTGACCTCACCCTCTTCCTAAGAGGCCTGTAAGAGGCGTGCATAAGTGCACCAATGTGCCTACCGTCCCTGTCCTATTGTTATTTTTTCCTTATAAGTATCTATCTCATGTATTCAAAACTATATTTATTCTTATACCTGTATCTTGTAAGCGATTGACAAATCAAATAAATGCGAAAAATAATGCTAAAGTGTTAGTAAGAGTGTTTTATCCTTGATGGTTCTTTGATTAGGCTGTTGTTTACTGTTTGAATCTTTGTCTGACTTGTAGTTCCTTGATAAGGGTATTGTATTGGTATAATTCTCTTCCTCCTTCTTCCTCTTCCTCCTTCTTCCTCTTCCATCCTCCTCTTCACAAACTCCTCTCCCTTCTAGCAATGATGAGCTCAAAGAACACCAAAGACCCCTCATTCATCCATCCATCCATTGACTCAACTTATTAAGCCATTCAGTTTGTATGGCAGCCCGTCTCAAAAGCATAAGCTCAGCGACTAACAATGAAGCAGAGCAGGATTAAAACAAAGTATTATAAACCGATCATATTCAGCAGCCAAGATAAAAGAGATCAAGACCAACACAACACTGAACACAACCACAAAACAGGCTGAACCGCAGGCCTCCAAACCCAAGACTTCTATATCAATGTCCCAGGTCAGTTGAGTTGAATACAAAGAATAAGCTGTTTGTTTCTGTTGATATTTAACCATAATGGAAGCTAATGCTCCTTGGCATTAATCTTCTGTCCTGTTTCTCTATATACTCTGGTGAGTTTGTTTCCATGCTGCAGCTAAAGACAGAACTTTGCATAGAGTGAAAAATGCAGAATAACAGAGTTGGAAGGGCCCTTGGAGGTCTTCTAGTCCAATCCCCTGCTCAGGCAGGAAGTCCTATCCCATGTCAGACAAGTGGTTGTCCAGTCTTTCCTTTAAAAGCTCCAGGGATGAAGCACTCACAACTTCTAGTGGCGGGCGGTTCCACTGGTTGGTTGCTCTCACTGTTAGGGAGTTTCTCCTTAATTCCAGGTTGCTTCTCTCCTGGATTAATTTCCATCCATTCCTTCCTGTCCTGCCTTGGAGAATAGCTTGACTCCCTCTTCTTTGGGGCAGCCCCTCAAATATCAGAACAATGCTGTCATGTCACCCCTGGTCCTTCTTTTCATGAGACTAGCCATGCCCAATTCCTGCAACTGTTCTTCATAAGTTTTAACCTTTAGTCATCTTTGTTGTTCTTCTCTGCACTCTCCTTTTGAGGTGGAACTTCATACACTGCGTATGTCTTTTGTTTCTTCTCCCTGGCAAGTTTCTAGTCCATAAGGCTGGTAAACAGCCTTGTCTTAGCATTGCCTGATGAAATTTTGGAAATTAAGGGAAAGAGGGCTGAGACAGACGGCTGAAGAAGGATCAAGGAGGTGATCTTTGACTCCCTCTCACCGGAAAGAACAATTTTGTTGTCCACTGTGGTTCAGTCGCTAAGTCGTGTCTGACTCTCGCAACCCCATGAACCATGGTAAGCCTAGCTTCCCTGACATTGTTGTGGCCCGCCAGTGACCAGCGAAGCTGATGGCAGACTCAGACAGTGAGGAGGTTGGGAGGAACCTGGGCCAGTCCTGGAGTCTGGGGAAGTCTCGGACAAGGGCTCTGCGTCGGACACATAGATGGGGCCAGGGCTATCCGACAGTTATCAGTTGCCTTCGGAGTCGGAAGTCAGTGAGGCAGAGGAGCAGCTGGAGCCTGTTCCCAGTGTGCGCATGCACAGAGCTGCCAGACGAAGGGAACAGTGAAGGAACAAGGGCTGACTCGGGAGTAAAGCCACAGGTGGACAGTGAATGGCTCCTCCCCTAGGGAATAAAAGAGGAGCGAAAGGAGAGTGGGGTTTGCAGAAGACAATGAGTTCAATTCATGAGGGTGAAGAAGATCTGGGCCTGACTTCTTGCCAAGTCATTGCTGCTACAGCGTGGCGTTTGGAAACTATCGGCCTGGCAACTCTCCAAGCCTGATCAGATCTGTGGTTGCAATTCACCCTTGAAAGACGGTTTGCCGGGACTTTGCTGGATGTGAATGAGAGGAATTCACATGAGCCTCATGAAAAGGGGTTTTGTCGAAACGAAGAGTCGGCTTCGTGATTTTGGGAAGCCTAGTCAGTGCAGCCATTCATTATCTCCCGGAGTTTGCCAAAATTCATGGTCACTATGTCAATGACCCTATCTAGCCATCTCATCTTCAGTCGTCCCCTTCCATCTTTCCCTTCCTCAGGGTCTTTTCCAAGGAATTCCTGCAAAATACAGGTAGTCCTCGACTTATGACGACAATGGAGCCCAGCGTTTCTGTTGTTAAGTGAGACATTGGTTAGGTGACTCTTGCCCCATTTTATGACATTTCAGGCCCAAATTGTTAAGTGAATCACCGCGATTGATAAGCGAGTCACCCGGGGGTTAAGTGCATCCGGCTGGCTTTTGCTCATCAGAAGGTTATAAAAGGAGGAGTCATGTGACCCCATACTGCAACCGTCATAAATGCGAGTCAGTTACCAAACATCTGAACCGTCATAAATGCGAGTCAGTTACCAAACATCTGAATTTGGATCAGGTCACCCCGGGGATGCTGCAAAGGTTGTAACTGTGAAACACAGTCGTAAGTCACTTTTTTTTCCCCCGGGGCCGTCATAACTTTGAATGGTCACTAAATCAACTCTTGCAAGTCGAGGACTGCTTGTCACTGTGCAGAAACATGCACAGCTGATTTCAGTTTTGGAATTTGGTTTTTTTGGTATGGATGCAGGATTATTAATCAGAGTGAGAGAGAAAAAAGGGGGGGGGGACTATGGATATAATTAAGTCTTCTAAAGCTTCGGCAATCCCGCCTCTATTTTTTTTACTTCTTTTTTGCTTGCAGCTGTAATGGTGACAGTTTCTCCTTGCTGAGTCACTGTTCTTCCAAAGGCCTGTTCTTCTCCTTCACAGAAGAAGGCCTGTATTTAGAGCGCTTAGTGGGGGCTTCCCATTCAATTTTTATTTTTATTTTTCCATTTCACCCGTAAATATAGTTTTAGGCCACTCATCTGTTGCACTGTATTGTCCTCCCATGTCAGGAAATGGGGAGCAAATTCCCATCTGCCTTTCCTTTGTCACAACCTGTGTTTTTTCCACACTACCAAATCAAGGGAGGGAGGAAGAAAGGAAGGACAGAGGGAGGAGAGCTGGGAAGAAGGGAGGGGGGAGGAAAGGAGGGGGGAGAGATGGGAGAAAGGAAGGAGAGATGGAAAGAAGAAGGAAGAGGGAGGAAGAAGGGAGGGAGGGAGGAGAGATGGAAGGAAGGGGGAGGAAGGAAGGCAGGAAGGAAGGAAGGAAGGAAGGAAGGAAGGAAGGAAGGAAGGAAGGAAGGAAGGAAGGAAGGAAGGAAGGAAGGAAGGGGGAGGGAGGGAGGAGAGAATTTGGGAGGGAGGAAAGAAGGAGAGAAGGAGGGAGGGAGGAAAGGAGGGAGGGAGGAAGGAAGGAAGGACAGAGGGAGGAGAGCTGGGAAGAAGGGAGGGGGAGGAAAGGAGGGGGGAGAGATGGGAGAAAGGAAGGAGAGATGGAAAGAAGAAGGAAGAGGGAGGAAGAAGGAAGGGAGGGAGGAGAGATGGAAGGAAGGGGGAGGAAGGAAGGCAGGAAGGAAGGAAGGAAGGAAGGAAGGAAGGAAGGAAGGAAGGAAGGAAGGAAGGAAGGAAGGAAGGAAGGAAGGAAGGAAGGAAGGAGAGAAGGGGGAGGGAGGGAGGAGAGAATTTGGGAGGGAGGAAAGAAGGAGAGAAGGAGGGAGGGAGGAAAGGAGGGAGGGAGGAAGGAAGGAAGGACAGAGGGAGGAGAGCTGGGAAGAAGGGAGGGGGGAGGAAAGGAGGGGGGAGAGATGGGAGAAAGGAAGGAGAGATGGAAAGAAGAAGAGGGAGGAAGAAGGAAGGGAGGGAGGAGAGATGGAAGGAAGGGGGAGGAAGGAAGGAAGGAAGGAAGGAAGGAAGGAAGGAAGGAAGGAAGAATGGAAGGAAGGAAGGAAGAATGGAAGGAAAGGAAGGAAGGAAGGAAGGAAGAATGGAAGGAAGGAAGGAAGAATGGAAGGAAGGAAGGAAGAATGGAAGGAAGGATGGAAGGAAGGAAGGATGGAAGGAAGGAAGGAAGGAAGAATGGAAGGAAGGAAGGAAGGAAGGAAGGAAGGAAGGACAGTCTGGAGTTTAAGATGGAAGGATCATAGAATTATAGGATTAGAAGTGACTTTAGAGGGCTCTAGTGCTCTCATGTGCACGCACATAAATACCATTTAATTAAAACCCATTAAAAAAGACCAGGTTGAGAATTGGTTGTCTTGGAGAAAATCTATATGGTTGCTAAGAGTCAATAGTGGAAAATAATCAGTATGAAGACCCACCTCTCTGGAGAAGAGGGGAGGGGAGAGGAAATAAAAGAAAAGAAAGAAGAGAAGAAGGAAGGAAGAGAAGATTAAGGAGAAGAGAAAGGAAGTGAAGAAGGAGGAAAGAAGGAGATGAAGGAGAATAGAAAATGAGAAAAGGGAAGGGTAAAGAAGAGAAGGAGGAGGGAAGAGAAAATGGAAGAGAAGAGAAGAAAAGACACAGTTACGACCGTGATGGGGGACCTGAAAGACCAAGTTAGGGACCAGTTGGATGGACTCAGTTAAGGCGGGGATGGGGGCACCATTAGAAGACTTGAAAGACCAGATTGAGGGCCAGATCCTCCTGGAGAAGACACGCCTACCGACAAAGGAGAAGATTTGTCGCTCAGGGTTGAATTGTGGGGTCCTTGTTGCTCTCTGAGCTTGGTTGGTTTCCTTGCAGATGTTTCATGACCCAACTAGTTAACCTCATCAGTACTGGTAAGGAGTGGGGATAAGTAGAGGAGGAAGAGGAAGAGGAGGACAACTGTGGAGTCCTTGGTGCTCTCTGAGCTTGGTTGTTTCCTTGCAGATGTTTCATGACCCAACTCGAAGGGAGGGAGGATTGCAAAGAGGAGGAGAAGGAGGAAGATTGTGGGGTCCTTGGTATTCTCTGAGCTTGGTTGGTTTCTTGCAGACATTTCATGACCCAACTGGGTAACCTCATCAGTGCTGGTAAGGAGTTGGGATTGCTCTCATTTTATATTCCAGTGGCTTATCCTAGCAGTCTTTGCGGGAGTGGCCTTTGTGGTTCTTTGGTTGAACTGTTTACTGTTGGCTTGGTTGCCGGTTTCTTGATGAAGGGATTGTTTATTTGATTGTTGTCTGATGTTAATCTTGGGGTTAATCTATGCTCCTCCAGGGGTGGATTGGTCTTTTTGAGCTTTCATAGTTTTTTGGTCTCCTTTTTGGCTTGTTGGTTGCTTCTTTTGCACGGCATGTAGATATTGTTTATGTCTATGTGTCTATTAATGGCCAATTTGACCAAGCACCAAGCTTCTAGAATTACCTAGTCTTTTTTTTTTCCCTTTTGGCTTGGACTAGGATGGTGATGGCTTCCCAGATGAAACTATGGTTTATAAACCCTACCAAACAGTCGCTGATAGAGAGATGGATAGCATATGAGTTTAACAAATACATTTGAGTTTAATAAATAAATCCTAAGGCTGGAAGTGACCTTGAAGGCCTTCTAGTCCAACCTCCTGCCCAAGGCAGGGGTCCTTATTCCATCCAGGACAAATGGTTGTCCACGGAAAGGAAGGGGGTCAATCTATTTTCCAAAGCATCTGAAGGCCAGACAAGGAATAATGGATGGAAACTGAACAAGGAGAGATTCAACCTGGAAATAAGGATAAATTTTCTGACAGTGAGAACAATCCACACATTAGTCCATGAGCCAAGACCTGAATTTTCACATATTGGTACCACCCGAGGTGACTAATAATCTTAGGTGTTTTTGGCTTCTTTTATGTCTCTAGTTTATGTTTTGATGTGATAGCCCTTGTTAACTCGTAGCTTAATCGAGGTTATCACTCTTAGAATAGATGCACCCTATGTACACGGAAAGAAAGGGTGAACACATACTTTGACAATATTCTCTATTCTGAACATCACCACGTTTATGCTAATGACCAAATATACTATCCAAAATATCTCCAGAACCCTTTCATTGTTAGTATGCATGAACAGTCTAGTCATGGGCGTCCGGAGGGAGGGTGGGGGGCAAGGGGGGTCATTTGCCACCACCCCCCCACGTGGAAAACATCAGCTTCATCTCTTCTTATCCTTGGCAGCTGTAGGTCTGGATGATGGAAGTCAGTGTCATGCTGACCTACCATGTTCCTCAGTTGCCTCAAGTATCTACTGCGGTACTCAGATGTCAGATAGTACCTTGCCACAGCTCCACCTTTCAGGCTGAAGCCCTTGGTGCCTCCTGGTGTCTGCGTGTCTTTGTTAACCGTCTCCTCAATTGTCTGGTCCACAGGTATCCGCCCAAATGGGTTCTGACTCCCAATCTGGACAGAAAAACCTCCCTGCATGAAGTGGGCATGCACTTCAGGGTGTTCTATTGGCAGTCGAGACATTTTGGCATAGTAGTAGGTCAAGAAGCGGGCATAGTTCACCTTGTCATAGGCAAAGCACCATGGGATCATCTGCCTGATTGCTGCCAGGTGAAGCATCCAGTTGCCCTCTCTGGATGCTCGGATCAGGCACAGCATGATCTCTGCCATGTCCAAGTAGGACATCCAGAATGCAGAGAGGTTATCTGCATTTCTGAGAGACTCCAGGTAGACTTTAAACAGCTTTATTGTGTGCACACATGACTCGTTATTAAGCAGGTCTTGCAGTGCAGCCTGAGAGACACCGTCGTGGAAGCTGGCAATCTTCTTCAGGGTTTCATCAAGGTGGTGAATGTCTCTTGCATGGTGTTCCTCCAGCCATCGGAGGAATCCTTTCCAGGCAAGCCTCAATAGTGCTTCATAAACCAGCTTGTGACATCTTACTGCTCTGTTGTACTTGCGACCATCCATCACACCATTCACTGAGCCTTCTGCAATGACACCAGCTTCAACACAGAGATCCCTGAGCCCTGCATCTTGAAATCGCTTCCCTATGATGGAGAGCATATTGCAGATTGTGTGGAAGTCTCCCATCCTGACGACGATGCTGTTGAACTTGTCATGTTTCCATACTATCTCAACAGCCTTCGCATAAAGCGCCTGGTCAAAGACACAGACAATCTGGTTCAGCTGAAGGGCCTGCATGATGTGTAGGGTCCGCTCCAGCACTTCATTGACCGTGGACATGTCTGTTGCAGGAGCATTGATAGTGGGCAGGTAGCCCACAATGTCTTGGTTCACCGTGACATCATTGCGGACCATGATGTTGAACCCAGTCCAGCTGCTGACAGTCTGGTTCTCAGGGTCTGACAGTCGAGTCAGTAACCAGATAAAATTCTTCATCTTGGCTTCGTGGACCTCCTTCATGCTGTCAACATCTACAGTCTCGGTCTTTGGAGGCTGGGCTCGCTTACCAACATTGTAGGTTGGTAACATTGTTGGGGCTGGACTGATGCTCCTTTTCTTGGACTTGCTGACAGATGGGAAGAGATTCTGTGGCTTGGGGCCTGCAATCTTGGGCTGGACAGCAATGCCATTGACTCTGTGAGAAGTACCTTCTCCGCTGAGTGTCTCCTCAAGTCGGTCAATGTTATCCCATGCCAGGGTTGTGAACACACCTTGGCAGATGTCTGCTGGCAGTGGGATGTCTTCCTGTGCACGCTCCAGCTTCTGAATGCACAGTGCTGTATCGATCTCCTCAATCTGTGAATAAGAAATGCAGTGGCCCAGGCGATTGAGTGTGCGTACAAGTTCTGTATTGCCTGTCAAGGTCTTCACAGCAAATGACAAAAGTACGTGCTTGGATGGCTTTGTCTTGCCACATGTGACAGCAAATATCAGATCACTGGCAAGAGAAGTGGCAAGCCTTTGGACTCTGTCAGAAGGATCTGCACACTCACACTCTCCAGTGAGCACGGTATACAGGAATTCAGTGACAGATTCAGGAATGACATTCTGCTCTGTGTCAGGGGGCCATGTCTGGCTTACATCTTGCTTCTTAATCTGATTCCTCAGCTGCATTGCTGCTTTGGCTAGGACATCCCCAGAGTTGGCAGCCCTTGCTTCGTGGAGTTCTTTCCCTAGTCTGTAGGCATGCTTGACAAGCTCATCAAATGACAAGCTCTCTGGATATATGAGAAGCTTCCCTTTCTCATCAGAAACGAAGCAAAGCGATCCTCCTATCTCACTTTCAAGTTTACGACGGACATGTTTCTTGGTTGATGGTCTGATCTGAGAAATTCCGCGAGAGTGCATGGCTTTCTCAAGTCTAGCTGTCAGATCTGTCATAGGCAGCACCTCAGGGTTGAGAATGAGTTCATTCCTGATATATAGGAATAGCTCTTCGTAGGATTGTTTCTCGGCTTCCTCGTATACTGCCTGCTCAGACTGCTCCTGCTCATCGCATGCACCAGAACTGGTGGATGCCCCTTCCTTTGTATACACTTTGTAGCACGACTTGTGGTAGTGCCCCTCTGCGGCAACAAGGTCTCTGCTTAACAACGCGAGGATTCGCTGGTCCATTTTTTGGGTTGCTGCACTGCGGATTCTGTCATCTGCACGTAACTCAACACACTGGATGATAGGTTCCCTTGTCTGTCTTCCTTTCAGGTACTTGCTTGACTTGCAGCAGAAGATGCATGTCTTGTCATACACTCTTGATGTACTCGGTGCATCCCTAGATGATCTTCTGACACCATGGACACCAGTCTGTTCTTCTGCACTCGGCCTGTCTTTAGAAAGGATGGAGTCGAGAGTCTTCTTCATGGTAAAGATGCTGCGACATTTGCGATGATACTGGATCTGCGGTATTTGGCCTTCTTCCAAGTCTTTTGCAATGTCCAGAAGTGGAGCATGTTGTCTAATCTCTGCTGCTCTTAGCAGTGTCTTCCATGAGTCCAAGTCTTTTAGTAACACGAAGGTAGACGTGTCTTCACCAGAACAGTGAATAATGCAGCCTGGCCGCACTCCTTTCTTTGGCAATGCAGTGGCCTTGTCTCCACTTGAATCCATCATGTGGGCCTTAGTAGTTTGTCACAATATAACAGAGAACTGCAATTATTCAACAGTAGTCCGCATTGAGAAATTGAGTTCAAAACTCTTTGTAACGATGTTGGAAGAGAAAAAAAAAACATATTAGCAATTTACGAAATACATTTTAATTTGCTATGATGCTCTACATTTACCACAAAAAGTCTCTGCACATGATTTTAATAAATTATCAACATCAATTAGGTTTAATTCTAATGATTTACAGCTTCATTTCGCAAATATATGTGTTATCATGTGATATCACAAGGCCGCTATTCAGTCAAATTGATGGTTTCTTAAAAAACATACAAAGCTACATATCTGAAAAGGCTATCACATCTTAATGTACTTGGTATGGACCCATAAACATTTTAGTACCATTAAGATTTGGTCACCCAAGATGGTACCGATATCTGGCCTGGCCCATGGACTACATGGAACAGAAGTTGCCTTCGGAAGTTGTGGGAGCTTCATCCCTGAAGGCTTTCAAGAAGAGACTGGACGGCCCTCTGTCAGAAATGGTGTCAGGTCTCCTGCTTGGGCGGGGGGGGGTTGGACTAGATGACCTACAAGGTCCCTTCCGACATTGATTATCCGTTACCTGTTAATCTTTCCTTGAAAATTTCCAGTGATGGACAATCATTCATTTCAATGTCAGTCAATCTTTGATTTATAACTGTTCATTTAATGACTGTTCAAAGTTACAACGGTACTGAAGAAAGTGAATTAGGGCCCCTTTTCACATTTATAACCGTTGCAACATCTCCCAGGCACGCGATTCAAATCCAGACACTTGGCAACTGGTTCCTACTTCTGACGGTTGCAGTGTTCTGGGGTCATGTGATCTACTTTTGTGACCTTCTGACAAGATAAATCCATGGGGAAGCCAGATTCAATTAACATCTGTATTGCTAATTCAACAACTGCAGTAATTCACTTAACAACTGTGGCAAGAAACTCACCTAACAGATGTCCTGCTGAGCAACAGAAATTTGGGGTCAACTGTGGTCGTAAGTAGAAAATTACCTGGGCATTCAGAATTTACTTTTCTTAGACTCATAGAATCCTAGGACTAGAAGGTGCCTTGGAGGTCATCCAGTCCAGTGGTCTCCAACCAGTGGGCTAGGGGCCACTGAGGGTCCGTGAGAAAAGTTTGGTGGTCCGCAGAGAAATGTCAAAGCAATTAATCTAGGCTGTGTGGGAACACAAGGCTGTGTTGCTTGCTTTGTGAACAACACGAGGTCGTGAGGGGAGGGGGGAAAGGGTGAAGGTCAGGAAGTTGCCCCATTTGTGCCTTGCCTGGCCTTCTTTCTGCTTCTGCTCTTGTTTGCACGCAAGGAAAACAGCCAAAGTCTTTCTTTCTCTCCCACCAAACTCCACCAGAAATGAGTCTTTGGGACCCTGCAAGGCCTCCTGCTCCAAGAGGCTGTGCCACCAAAGACTCATTTCTGGCAGAGTTTGGGGGAGAGGCAGAAAGACTTCTGCAGCTTCTGCTGTTTTCCTTGCATGAAGCCAAAAGTCTCTCCCTCTCTCTCTCTCTCCCCCTGAGAACGGAGCTGGAGACGGTATCCTGCCACCCCCAAATAAAGAACGATCGATTGGTAGGGGAAAACAGGGTGGGGAATGTTCCTGCAGACTTTTGGGGGGATTTTTCCAGGGTCTTTGGTCCACGGGATTTAAAGTTATGAGTTTGGTGGTCCCTGAGGTCCAAAAGGTTGGTGACCCCTGTTCTAATCCAACCCCGTGTTCAAGTAGGAGATCCTATATCATTCTAGACCAATGGCTGTCCGGAATGTACGAATTACACATATCCTTCACACCTTCCATTGTGTGTTGTACTGATGCTCCTGAATCTTTGATCAGATGGAAACTAATGAAGGAGAGATTTAACCTGGAAATAAGGAGAAACTTTCTGACAGTGAGAACAATCAACCCATGGAACAAAAGTTGCCTTTGGAAGTTGTGGGAGCTTCATCCCTGGAGGCTTTCAAGGAGAGATCGGACAAACATTTGTCTGAAATGGTGTAGTATAGGTAGGTAGGTAGGTAGGTAGGTAGGTAGGTAGATAGATAGATAGATAGATAGATAGATAGAGAGATGATGATGATGAAGATAGATAGATAGATAGATAGATAGATAGATAGATAGATAGATAGATAGATAGATAAACAGAGTTGGAAGAGACCTTGTAGGTCATCTAATCCAACCCCCCACCCAAGTGGGAGACCCTACACCATTTCTGACAAATGGCAGTCCAGTCTCTTCTTGAAAGTCTCAAGTGATGACGCTCCCACAATAGATAGATACAGATACAGATAATCAGAGTTGGAAGGGACTTTGTAGGTCATCTAGTCCAACCCCCCGCCCAAGCGGGAGACCCTACACCATTTCTGACAAATGGCAGTCCAGTCTCTTCTTGAAAGCCTCCAGGGATGAAGCTCCCACAACTTCCGAGGGCAACTTCGGTTCCATGGGTTGATTGTTCTCACGGTCAGAAAGTTTCTCCTTATTTCCAGGTTGAATCTCTCTCCTTGTTCAGTTTCCATCCATTATTCCTTGTCTGGCATACAGGCGCTTTAGAAAATAGCTTGACCCTTCCTCTTTGTGGGAGCCCCTCAAATATTGGAAGGCTGCTATCCTGTCTCCCCTGGTCCTTCTCTTTACTAGACTAGCCAAGCCCAGTTCCTGCAACCGTTCTTCGTATGTTTTAGCCTCCAGTCCCCTCATCATCCTGGTTGCTCTTCTCTGCACTTTTTCTAGAGTCTCAACATCTTTTTTATAATGTGGTGAACAAAACTGGATGCAGGACTCTAGGTGTGGCCTTACTAAGGCTTTATAGAGTGGTATTTAGTACTTCCCTTGATCTTGATTGTATCCCTGCCCAAGCAGGGGGTTGGACTAGAAGACCTCCAAGGTCCCTTCCAACTGTGTTGCTCTGCATTCTGCCTCTCCAGCAAAGCTGCTGAGATCCTGACAGTCCACAGGGATGTTTCCCGGAGAATTCTCTGAAATATAGAAACAAGACTGAGTCCCCTTTGCCACCCGGGTTCCTCCACTGGCTTCAACGCACGCTTTCCAAGAGAGAAAATAATGGCCGACTTGACTTTTGAAAAAGTGCTAAAAAGATGATGAGCCAACTTCTTCTTGATGCTTTCGTCAAGCACACCGTGTCCCTCAGGATCCCTCAGGTTGTAAAAAGAAGCACTGTTCCAATAATTGAGGGGCTGTCACGGAGAAGAAAGGAGTCAAGCTATTCTTCAAAGACCCTGAAGGCAGAACAAGAAGCAATGGATGGAAACTAACCGAGGAGTAGAGGCAACCTGGAATTAAGGAAAAACTTCCTAACAGTGAGGACAATCAACCAGTGGAACTGCTTGCCACCAGAAGTTCTGGGTGCTCCATCCCTGGAGGTTTATAAGAAGAGATTGGGCAACCATTTGTCTGAAATAGTATAAGCAGGGGGTTGGACTAGATGACCTCCAAACCCCCCTTCCAACTCATGTTATTCTACGTTCTAACAGCCAGTTTGAAAATTGTGTCGTCCAGCAATTCCTTACCGAATTGCAGTGAAAAATATTTAGGCGTGCCAAAGAGTCTGGTCTCGGGCCCAGATTTTAATAATGGCTCAAATAAAAAGGTTTGGTGGATGCTGATCAAATCTGTGGATGACACAAACTAAATGGGCTGCTGAATATAAGACAGCAACAAAGGCCACACTTGGAATATTGCATCCATTTTTGGTCACCACGATGTAAAAAAAAGGTGTTAAGACTCTAGAACAAGGGGTCCCCAAACTTGGCCACTTTAAGACTTGTGGATTTCCAACTCCCAGAATTCTCCGGCCAGCATAGCTGGGAGTTGAAGTCCACAAGTCTTAAAGTGGCCAAGTTTGGAGACCTCTGCTCTAGAAAAAGTGCAAACCACAAAGGGGATTAGGGGACTGGAGGCTAAAACATATGATGAACAGTTAAAGACTGGAAAGCCATTTGTTTGAAATACCATAGGGTCTCCTCCTTGAGCAGGCGGGTTGGACTAGAAGACCTCCAAGGCCCCTTCCAACTCATGTCATTCTGTTCATCGGTCCACCCTCTCCTTCTCCCCGCTTCCCTCCTGCAGGCATCGCTATAGCTGCATCCTTTTAACTCACAGCATGCAAGCAAGCCGGCTGATGATTAATTTTGGCACATTGCTTCCCCCACTCCGGTTTCTTGGGGAACATTATCTTGGGAGTTTTTATTCAGACAGGCAGCTGGCTCCATGCTCAGCTGCCAAACTCCTTAATCCTAAATTGCATTAACAGAGGGATACAATCAAGATCAAGTGAAGTACTAATACCACTCTGTAAAGCCTTAGTAAGACCACACCCAGAGTACTGCATCCAGTACTCACTATAAAAAAAGATGCGGAGACTCTAGAAAAAGTACAGAGAAGAGCAACCAGGATGATGAGGGGATGGAGGATGAAACATACGAAGAACAGTTATAGGAACTGGGCCTGGCTAGTCTAGGGAAGAGAAGGACCAGGGGAGACAGGAGAGCATCTTCCAATATTTGATGGGCTGCCATAGATAGATAAGTGGGGGGTGGATGGATGGATAGATAGATAGAATGAATTCTTTATTGGCCAAGTGTGATTGGACACACAAGGAATTTGTCTTGGTGCAAATGCTCTCAGTGTACATAAAAGAAAAGATACATTCCTCAAGAGTCAAGAATCAGAACATACAACACTTACTAGAGAGGAAGGAGTCAAGCTATTTTCCAAGGCATCCGAAGGCCAGACAAGGAATAATGGATGGAAACTGAACAAGGAGAGATTCAACCTGGAAATAAGGAGGAATTTTCTGATAATTGAGAATAATCAACCTATGGAACAGAAATTTGCCTTCAGAAGTTGTGGGAGCTTCATCCCTGGAGGCTTTCAAGAAGAGACTGAACTGCCATCTGTCAGAAATGGTGTCAGGTCTCCTGCTTGGACAGAGTTGGACTGGATGATCTACATTATTATAAACTCTGTAAGCTACCTCTGAATGATTATCATTTAAGACATACAATTCACCTTTTAAAGTTGCAGTCACTTTTTTAACCTTCTTTTTCAATTATGCAATTGTCTCCCCTAAAGGTAGGTTAAACATAACCTAATTTAACCAAAACTCTAACTGAAAGCAAATTAAACTTAAGTTGTGGTACATATAACATTTTTACATTTTCTTTTATGCAAGAACAATGTGCAATACCTTCACCTTTAGCTTTCAGTTTCCAGCCATTAGCTAACAATATCTGCTGTGAACTCATGGACATCTTAATAAATCTTTTCTTATCTTTCGTTATGCAGTGTGATGCTCCACTATCTACAATCCATAAATTATTATTCACAGTTTCGTTGCTATACATAGCTAACAAAACATTTTTCATTCTTTTGATGCCTTTTAGCATTCTGGCTGGCATTGTGGCGTTTTCCTTTCTTGCAGAATCTAGCCAAATGTCCTTTTCCTCCACAATTAAAACATTTTCTAATTGTATAAGCTGACAAAGATTCTTTATCTTCTTGTGTTTGTTCCCTTCTGAATTGATCCCTTTCAAGTCTTCTCCTGGCTTCTTCAATTAATCTGCCAGTAATGTCAGTTAATGTAAGGTTATCTTTTGGCAGTACTTCAAGTGAAGTTACATAGTCATCGTAGCTCTCATCTAAAGAAGACAAAAATATATAAACTTGGTGTAGTTCTGTGAAGATAAGTTCTTTTTCATGCAGTTCCTGAAAAATTCTCTTCATAGTGTTTAAATGAGTCAGCATGTCTCCATTCTTTTGAAGATGTGTTCTGAACAGCTTTCGTGTAAGATTTATATGTGCTCCTACACTGTCTCGAACATAAATCTTCTTTAAATTCTCCCAACATTTCGCAGCTGTTTCTTCTCCACGTATATGGACAAGCTGTTGGTCAGAGAGTGTCAGTCCTATTATACAGAGAGCTTGCTCATTCTTCAGTTTATATTCTTGTATTTTCTGGGCATCATTCTCATCCTCCGGATCCCAAGCATCTACCTCTGGTGGGTTTTGAATTATACTCCATAAACCTTCTCTGCGTAGAAGTAGACTGCATTTCATAGACCATGAAACATAGTTTGTTCCATCCAGTTTGGATATTAGAGACAAACTTTGTAAATTGACTTGTGCCATCTTTATCTGGATATTAAACTATAATTAATAAAACACAGCTGTCTGTTTACAGTATTTTGTAACTACACAAACTCTCACTTTAATCTAAGCCTGTTATATCCTGGTTAGTCTGACTGTGCACCTGGGCCCATAACCAGTGTTAGGGATACACACCCTAGCAGAACGTGCAACAGCAGTCTAGCAGGCAGGCAAATATGTGAGATAAACGTTGTTGTAGCTTACACTCAGTAAGACAGATACACTGTGCCAGTTAAATAGTTTTTTATTCCAGCAAGAGTTATAGCATAGTCAAAACAGTCCATATGTCATAAACTAGTTCAGTCCATCCGGGGATTAATCAGTTGCAAAGTCCAGGGTCGAAAAATAGAGGTCAGTAAACTTACAAATAATCAGTCCAGCAATATATCTCTTTTGCAGTTAAGAGATATGAAGAAAATCAAACCCCTTTTCTTCGTTTCAGCAACTGCAGGGAAACACACGCAGTTATCACCATCAATCAATCATCAATCATTGTCAGCTCTCCAGTAAAAGCCAGCAAACAGTGAGCTCTCTTGATCCCTCTTATGGTGATTTTACAACCGCACCCAAAATACATGTTTTAACAGTTAAAGTGATACACACACTTAAACTCACTAACATAGTTTATATATATTATTTTACCCAAACTAAGTTAGGTAACCAATGTTATCCCTAACATCTTCCAACTCTGATTATCTGATATACCACTATTTTTAAATTCCTTTTTAACAGAGGAAAGACTAGTAACAGATTGACACCTGAAGAGGGATTCTCCTGAACTGTTTTCTTGTTTGGTTGTTATCTTAATGGTATTTTTCTCCACAGGGAGGACCAGGGAGAAAAATCTGGCCTCTTGGATGAAAAAGAACAATTGCCAGGAAAGGTATTACAGGTGGTCCTTGACTTACGATCGCAACCAAGCCCCAAATTTCTGTCGCTAAGCGAGAGGGTGGTGAAGTGAGTTTTGCAAGTTTTGCGACCTTTCTTGCTGCCATTGTTAAATGAGTCATTGCACTCCATTAAGTTCGTCACATGGTTGTTAAATGAATCTGGCTTCCCCATCGACTTTGCCCGTCAGAAGGTCGCAAAATCATGTGATGCGTGCACACACAGACACACAGACACACACACACAGGGACATTGCGACTATCATAAACATGAGTCGGTTGCCAAAGCATCGGAATTTTGATCGTGTGACCATGGGGAGGGTGCAACGGTCGTAAATGCAAAAAACGGTCATAAACAATTTTTAGTGCCTTTATAACTTTGAATGGTCATTAAACAAATGGCTGTAAGTCAAGGATTGCCTGTGATTCTGCATTTTGCCATGTTAAATATTATGCTCTTATTTTCAGTTCATTTCCTTGGTCTGTGAGACGGTTCTGGAGTGTAGAATAGAATAGAATATTGGAATGAAGAATAGAATAGAACAGAATAGAATAGAATAGAATAGAATAGAATAGAATAGAATAGAATAGAATAGAATAGAATAGAATATTGGCATGAAGAATAGAATAGAATAGAATAGAATAGAATAGAATAGAATAGAATAGAATAGAATAGAATAGAATATTGGAATGAAGAATAGAATAGAGTAGAGTAGAATAGAATAGAATAGAATATTGGAATGAAGAATAGAATAGAATAGAATAGAATAGAATAGAATAGAATAGAATAGAATAGAATATTGGAATGAAGAATAGAATAGAATAGAATAGAACACAATAAGAATAGAATAAATAAAATAGAATGGAATGGAATTAGAATAGAAAATAGAATAGAATTGAGTAGAATAGAATATTGGATTGAAGAATAGAATAGAATAGAATATTGGATTGAAGAATAGAATAGAATAAGAATAGAATAGAATAGAATATTGGAATGAAGAATAGAATAGAATATTGGAATGAAGAATAGAATAGAATAGAATAGAACACAATAAGAATAAATAAAATAGAATGCAATGGAATTAGAATAGAAAATAGAATAGAATTGAGTAGAATAGAATATTGGATTGAAGAATAGAATAGAATAAGAATAGAATAGAATGGAATATTGGAATGAAGAATAGAGTAGAATGGAATAGAATATTGGAATGAAGAATAGAATAGAATGGAATAGAATAACAGAGTTGGAAGGGACCTTGGAGGTCATCTAGTCCAACCCCCCATCCACCCAAGCAGGAGACCCTACACCATTTCTGACAAATGGCAGTCCAGTCTCTTAAATGCTTCCAGTGATGAAGCTCCCACAACTTCTGAAGGCAACTTCTGTTCCATGGGTTGATTGTTCTCACTGTCAGAAAATTCTTCCTTATTTCCAGGTTGAATCTCTCCTTGATCAATTTCCATCCATTATTATTCCTTCTCCGGCCTTCGGTTGCTTTGGAGAATAGCTTGACCCCCTCCTCCTCTCTGGGGCAGCCCCTCAGATATTGGAAGATGCTCTCCTGTCTCCCCTGGTCCTTCTCTTCCCTAGACTAGCCAGGCCCAGTTCCTGCAACCGTTCATCATATGTTTTAGTCTCCAGTCCCCTAATCATCTTTGTGATTCTTGTTTGCATTTTTTTCTAGAGCAGAGGTCTCCAAACTTGGCCTCTTTAAGACTTGTGGACTTCAACTCCCAGAAATCCACAAGTCTTAAAGTGGCCAAGATTGGGGACCCCTGTTCTAGAGTCTCAACATCTTTTTTACATCGGGGTGACCAAAAATGGATGCAATATTCCAATTGTGGCCTTTGTTGCTGTCTTATATTTAGCAGCCCATTTAGTTTGTGTCATCCACAGATTTGATCAGCATCCACCAAACCTTTTTATTTGAGCCATTGTTAAAATCTGGGCCCGAGACCAGACTCTTTGGCATGCCTAAATATTTTTCACTGCAATTCGGTGAGGAATTGCTGGACGGCACAATTTTCAAACCAGCTGTTAGAACATAGAATAACAGAGTTGGAAGGGACCTTGGAGGTCCTCTAGACCAACCCCCTGCTCAAGCAGGAGAGCCTATTCCAAATATTAGGCTCTCTCCTGTTAGACATGCTTTGCACTTGACAATTAGCTGTTTGGTGATCAGAGTCCCATCGTGTACTGGTAGTTCTCATCTTAGGACCACAATTAAGCCCAAAATTTCTGTTGCTAAGCGAGGCAGTTGTCAAATGACTTGATCCCATGTTACAACCTTGTTTGCTGTGGTTGTTAAGTGAATCACTCCAGGTGTTACGTTTGTAACACGGCTGTTAAGTGAATCTGGCTTCCCCCATTGACTTTGCTTGTCAGACGGTCACAAAAGGGGATCATGTAATCCCTTGGAGACATTGTGACCGTCGTAAGTATGAGTCAGTTGCCAAGCGTCTGAATTTTGATCATGTGACCCTGGGATGTTTCTAATGATCATAATGGTCATCAGTTCCTTTTTTTAGTGCCGTTGTACCTTTGAACAGTCACTAAACGAACTATTGTAAGTTGAGGACAACCTGTACTTTATAGAATGGTTTGCTAAAATTGAGACAGATAATACTCATCAGGTTCCCATAATCTTCATTCAGAGCTATTTAGAACAAGCTGCAGGCTTGTAATTTTATAAAAGCATGCAATCTATGGTAGATATTTTATGGGTCTCCTCTTTATCGCAATGCCTCATTTAATGGGATAGGAACAGAAGAAAGAAAGGAAGAGAAAGAGAGAGAAAGAGAAAGAAAGAAAAGAAAGAAGAAAGAAAGAAAGAAAGAAAGAAAGAAAGAAAGAAAGAGAGAGAGAGAGAGAGAGAAAGAAAGAGAGAGAGAGAGAGAGAGAAAGAGAGAGAGAGAAAGAAAGAAAGAAAGAAAGAAAGAAGGAAAGAAAGAAAGAAAGAAAGAAAGAAAGAAAGAAAGAAAGAAAGAAAGAAAGAAAGAAAGAAAGAAAGATGTAGGAGGGTGGAAGGTTGGTGGGGAAGGAGGAGGGAAAGCTAAATGAAGGAAGGAAAGAGAGGGTAGAAAAGGGAAGGAGATAGAGAAGAAAGAAAGAGAAAGAAAGAAAGAAAAGGAAGGAAGTTCAGAAGGAAGGAAGGAAAGTTGATTGGATATGAACCCACAACTCATCTGCTAGATTGCGCAGCTGCCTGATTTTAATTCTCACCCTCAATCTTCCTCTTTCTCTCTCCTTTTCATTTTCTCCCCATCCCAGCTGGCCTTGGCTTCACGGCCAAAATCGGTGCTTTGACTGCTATGTCCTTGCCAGGAAGCCGAAGACCTTCGACGGGATCCCGAAGGTGAATATGATTAAATTCTTTCTCCTTCCCATTGAAGGTGGGTGGTTGCAGCAGTTGGTCCATTCACAACAAAGCCTCTCTCTTGTGCTTCATTTTGTAAAGTTTTCCCATGAAAATACATCTTATCTGGCTAGTAGTAGTGGTCAGAAAAAATGGCAGCCATCATGGAGTATCAAATCCCACCCACATTTTGTTTTATTTTATGATTTTTTATTTTGTTTACATGTTTTATTTTATTATTTTTATATTATTTATTGACCGGCCTTTATCATTTTTATAAATAACTTAAGGTGGTGAATGTACAGATTTATAACAGTGTTGGAAGGGACCTTGGAGGTCTTTTAGTCCAACCCCCTGCTCAACATAATACTCCTTCCTTCCTCCTCCTCCTCCTTTCCTCACAATAACCCTGTGAAATGGGTTAAGCTGAAAGAGATTTACTGGCCCAAAGTCACCATATCGAAAGCAGGACTAGAACTCACGGTTACCTCATGATTGGCCCAAAATCACACAGGCAACTTTCACACCTTAAGGGAGGACTACCGTGTTTCCCCAAAAATAAGCCCCAGTCTTGCTTTCTTATCGGCCCCCAGGTCTTATTTTCAGGGCATGTCAGCTAATCTCATTGTGCATATGTTGTACTCTGACAATAAAGGTTCATTGACTGGTTTTACCTGCTTATTTTGGGACTGCCTAAGCCAGGCCTCCCACACCCTGACACCTGTCGCACCGCTGCCCGATGTCTTCTGCGGTCGCTCACAGCCGGACGCCACAAATTCATCATGCAGGTGCCACCGCTTGCAGCAAGAGGCTGCGTGGTGTGGTGTGCCATTGCACATGTGAGCGGTGGTACAACGAGCCTTGCGGCATCCTTCTGCAAGTGGTGGTACCAGCACAATGCGCCATGTGGCGTCCGGCTGTGAGCGTCCACAAGCAGCTGCAGAAGAAGTCAGGCAGCGGATTGACAGGCGTGTCGGGGTGTGGGAGGCCTAGATGCTGCGGTCCTAAGTGAAGCAAGTGTGAGGCGTGTTGGACAGCTCAACTACCCCCATCCCTGCCCTAGCTTGATTTTTACACCTGCGCCTCTCTCCACATCATACAACCAGACAGTGAGAGGGGCTTAACTGAAGCTTATTTTGGAGGTAGGGCTTATATTAGGCACAAGCATGAAACAGGGAAATATGGTAAAATTCACCATCTCCTGGTGATTGGCCCAAAGTCACCCAATTGGCTTTCATGCCTAAGGCAGGACTAGAACTCACTGTCTCCTGGGGATTGGCCCAAAGTCACCCAGGTAGCTTTCATGCCTAAGGTGGAACTAGAACTCAAGAGTGTCCTGGCTGCCTTAACCACTAGATCAAACTGGCTCTTTTCATAACCATTATATAAACTTTATAAAAAAAATAGGCAGTGCTTTGATAGCACCATCAATGCTGCCATCTTGATTTGGTTTAGCCATATCCTTGGTCCTTCTAGTTCTATTTGGCTTCTGATCAAAGCTCCAAAATGAATGTTGGGATCAAAGAAACCCATCCAGAATTAAAGAGTTGTTGGGTGACACTATACAACATCACACAAGTGTTATTTATTGGCCATGTTTCAACAAACAGTTGCCTGCCTTTCTACCTACATGAATCCCTTGTTCTAATTTAGTTATTTGCACACAAGGACAGATTCCTCAGCATCAGGAAAGATGAGTGTCCCAAATGTTTGTTTGCCAGTGAAGTGATGTTTGCTTGCTTGCCAAATGCTTGTTTGCCAGTGATACTTTGGGAATTTGTAAAATAGAGGATTTAGTTATCCTTGCTAAAAAGACTGCCTCCATCATTAACACGCATGGATTTAAAACTGCATTGAATTCAATACTTTATCCATTCTAGTATGAGCAGACACACAAGGAATTTGTCACACCAATAAAAGACAGAAGTAAAGAACAGAAAGGATAAACAATAACACTACAGCCACACCGTATAGGTTAACATACATTGTGTATAAAGTAAATTTATACTTTAAGCACTCTCTTTGAAAGAGCAGAACAATTGGATAGCTGTGTTTCTATCACACAAAATATGCCAACAATGAAAATGAAGCTTACAATTCTTCAAATCAAGCTCATTGACCTTGTACAATAATAAAATTTGGACCAACATATGGGTAAAAAAGATTTCTGTTTAAATAGCAAAATGTCCATGCTATTCCAAAGATTTTGTCCCATTCAGAACTGGAACTTTTAATATTTACTGTTAGCAACAATCAACTAATAGAACAATTAACCAGTGGAATAGAAGTTGCCTTCAGAAGTTGTGGGACCTTCATCACTGGAAGCTTTCAAGAAGAGACTGGACCGGCATCTGTCAGAAATGGTGTAGGGTCTCCTGTTTGGGCAGGGAGGTTGGACTAGATGACTTCCAAGGTCCCTTCCAACTCCGTTATTCTGTTCTAAGCTATTAGGATTAAACAGTTCATGGAAGTTGTACTGATTGTTTTTAAGTTTCTTATAGGAGGTAAGAAATATTCTGGGGTACCACAGAGTAGATTTAAACCGTGTTTCTCAACTTGGCTACCTTAAGATGGGTGGACTGAATAGATTGACATGATGAAGCAGATGGACATGTTTTGGCAAGGACAAAGAAAATGGTTTGTGTTAAATGGTATAGTATAAACTAGAGTTAGACTTCCTGTTCTTTCTTATTTTCTAACTTTAATTTTCTCATCCCTTTTGCGTAACTTTGCTTAACCTGAAAAAAAAAAATCCTTATTTGATGGCTGTGTCCATGATCTGGAACTTATCCAACAAGTTCCTCTTCTTTTATTTGCCTTTTTTTCCCCTCAACTTCCTTAAATATCAAGGGATCCACCCCACGTCATTCTGCTTGCTTTTTTTTTTTTTTGCACCATTTCCAAATAGTGTTACAAATCACCTTTTTGGGATCTAATGACCAGCAAGAACAATTGTTGATAGTCCAAGGATGGGTTGCTCTGTAGATTTGCATGTTGGCATTGTGATATTGGAAATTTGATTTGCTTTCTTCTGTATGTGATGATTTAATTAATGGTAGTTTGATTTTCTTTCTTCCGTATGTGATAACTTAATTATTCGTAGTTTTATTTTCTTTCTTCCTTATGTGATAACTTAATTATTCATAGTTTGATTTTCTTTCTTCCATATATGATAACTTAATTATTGGTAGTTTTATTTTCTTTCTTCCTTATGTGATAACTTAATTATTCATAGTTTGATTTTCTTTCTTCCATATGTGATAACTTAATTATTCATAGTTTGATTTTCTTTCTTCCATCTGTGATAACTTAATTATTGGTAGTTTATTTCTCTTTCTTCCATATGTGATAATTTAATTTTAAGAATTCTCTAGCCTGCATGGCCATCCCTGAGAGTTCTGGGAGTCAGCCCACATATCTGAATATGCCCAATTTGAGTTAAGGAGGGCAAGGAGTGGGGAGTGATCTGTAGACACACACATCCACATCCACCCCTATATGCAGCCCTTGGTCCTGTTGTTGCTACTCGTAGAGAAGCTTTTACACACACCCCTTCCATTGTGATCTCCCCCTCTTCTCTCTCCCGTTTGTATGGTCCTGCTTTTTACCTTGATTCTCTTCTCCTGTCTTGTGCATTTGTGTTCCCTCGGGTTGTGGAAGCCGTGAGTTTTACGGAAGGAGTGGCTCAGCCTCCCTCTTTAAGTCTGCAACGGCCCCAGCCACTCCGACTGAGAAACAGCCTCTTCTTCCTGCCTCCAGGCGCCCCTCCCCACCCGTCAGTATGCGCGACACCTACGGCACCTCTTCGCTCAGCAGCAGCAGCAACTCCGGCTCCTGTAAGGGCAGCGACGGCAGTCCCACACCAAGGTAACCCCCAGGGGGCACCGCTGAGCATGCAGGTCCGGCCTGAAGGGCCAGTCTGCCCAGTCCAGGGGGCAGCGACATGGCATTTATCCTGGTTTTAAACCCCACCGCTGTCCCAGTTTGCTTCACTTTGTAATGCTATATACTGCAATGCTGACTCTGCCCACTGTCTCCAGTTCGATTCTCAAGGTTGACTCAGCCTTCCCTCCTTCCACAGTCAGTAAAACGAGGACCCAGATTGTTGGGGTCGAGAAGCTGACTCTGTGAACTATTTAGAGAGGGCTGCAAAGCACTGTGAAATGTTATATAAGTGCTGTTGCTATCTATCTCTGTCTCAGCTCTCTCTCTTTGTCTATGTCTCTCACTGTTTCTCTCTGTCTTTTTCTCTGTGTCTATCTATCTATCTCTGTCATCTATATCTATCTATATTTAATCTATCTCTATCATCTATTTCTGTCTATATCTATTTCTATTTATCGATCTCTATCATCTATGTTTATCATCTACCTCTGTCTATCTATCTGTCATATATCTATATCATCTATGTCTATCTATCTCTGTCATCTATCTATCTGTCTATCTCTATCATCTATCTATCTCTGTCATCTATCTATATCTATCTATCATCTGGGTTATCTATCTGTCTCTACCTACCTACCTTCCTACCTGCCCTATCTATTATCTGTCTGTCTGTCTGTCTGTCTGTCTGTCTGTCTGTCTGTCTATCTATCTATCTATCTATCTATCTATCTATCTATCTATCTATCTATCTATCTATCTTCCCACTTTCCTTCCTATCTATCTATCTATCTATCTATCTATCTATCTATCTATCTATCTATCTATCTATCTATCTAATATCTATGTCTATTTCTATCTATCTATCTATCTATCTATCTATCTATCTATCTATCTATCTATCTATCTTGCAGTTCACTTCCAATTTTAATAGCCTACTGATCCTCTTCATGTATGTTGATCCCAAAATTTCTGTTGCTAAGTGAGACAGCTGTTAAATAAATTTTGCCCCATTTGACAGTCTTCCTAGACACGCAAATCACTGCAGTGGTTAAGTTAGCCACACGGTTCTTCAGCGAATCGGGCTTCCCCATTGACTGTGTTTATCAGACGGTCACAAAAAGTGGAAGCATGTGACTCCAGGATGCTGCAACCGTCCTAAGTATGAGTCCGTTGCCAAGTGCCTGAATTTTGATCATGAGACCATGGGGTTGCGCAACAGTCGTACGTGTGAAAAACGGCCATAGGCCACATGTTTCAGTGCCTTTGTAACATTGAACGGTCACTCAATGAACTGTTGTACGTCGAGGATTGCCTATAATAACAATACAAAAGTAATAAAAATCAATTGAAAACCCTGGGAAGATGAAACGGCCTCCATTGGATGCAGAAATTAAGTGAGCATGGAGGTCAGGCCAGCCCTGCTGGAGAAGGACTACATGGAAGGGAGGCCGCTGTCAGGGCTCTGGCAGTTCCCCCCATTTAAATCATGAATCTTGAGCCAAACTTCCAAAAGTTAAGAAGATTTATTCGGAGTAAACATGTCCGGCACTACCTGGGTGTAGCCAACTCCGAGACACATCATCCATTGTCACCCTTGACCCTGGTTTTCCCCACCCCTCTGGGTGTATCGTAATTCATATTCTCCAATGGGACACCTCCATAGCCCAGAGTCATCAATCATGCTCTCCAGTTAGAATTTTGCTCAGCAGAAACTTCGGTCACCTAGTTACTATCTTTGAAAACGTTGATGGAATGCACTTTCGGTTTGCAAGCTGCCGCACTGCTCCCCTACCTTCCTTTCTGTGGGCCACTCTAAAAAAGACCATAGAAACATTTTATGAGTGGACAGCCACCACAGAAGCAGCTCTCCCCTTGTAGAGGTCCACCTCACTTCGTGGTGAGGAGAAGGCTGGTTCTGGCTGGTTGGCCATGAATTTGGGGAAGAGGCAATAAAATGCAGAATCTGGCTAGACTGGTGGTGGGGCTGCAACCGGTTTAAAAGCCGGCTCTGTGAGCGCACGTTTCGCTTCCACTTGGCTGTGTGTTTGTACTGGTTCACTGGAACCGGTGTGCACTGCCATCAGCCCACCTCTGGGCTAGTCCCTCCTAGACCTGTGTCTTTTGTGTTGTGAGCTTAAAAGTCCTGTCTTCCTTCTAAATGTCCATCCAGTCTTCTCCAACCCCGCCCTCTGTTCCATGTCCTTTGTCTCCTTCAATCACTCTAGAGCAGGGGTCTCCAACCTTGGCTCCTGGAAGCCTGGCGGACTTCAACTCCCAGAGTTCCACAGCCAGCAAAGCTGGCTGTGGAATTCTGGCAGTTGAAGTCCGCCAGGCTTCCAGGAGCCAAGGTTGGAGACCCCTGCTCTAGAGTCTCGAGCAAGGAGAAGACCAAGATGGTGGCTTTCCCCATCTCTTGGAAACCTGGGGGGGCGGGGGAGAAAGGAAGCATTTTGAGAACCGAGCAGAGCTTAAGCATAGAGCACACCTGAGTCTGGCACTAGTAGCAATGCAGTTGGCGGGAGGGAGAGACAGCAGGGTCACGCAGTTGTGTGAACACAGGGGCAAAAGTGGACAAACATCCTTGCAGATCCATGAGGAAGGAAGGAAGGAAGGAAGGAGAATAGAAAGAAAAGGGGGGAGGGAGGAAAGGGGGAGGGAGGGAGAGAAAGAGAGAAAAAGAGAAACAGAAAGGGTGATATTGGGAGGGAGGGAGGGGGATAGGTAGAAAAGGGAGGGGGAGGGAGGGAGAGAAAGGGAGAGAAAGAAAGAAAAGAGGAAGAAAGAAAGAAAGGGATGTTGATGAGGGAGGGAGACAGGATAGAAGGAAAAGGAGAGATAGGGAGGAAAGAAGGAAGGGGGGATGGAAAGAAAGAAAGAAAAGAAAGAAAGAAAGGAAAGAAAGAAAGAAAGGGAAAGGAAAGAAGGAAGGAAGGAAGGAAGGAAGGAAGGAAGGAAGGAAAGAAAGAAAGAAAGAAAGAAAGAAAGAAAGGAAGGAAGGAAGGAAGGAAGGAAGGAAGGAAGGAAGGAAGGAAGGAAGGAAGGAAGGAAGGAAAGAAAGAAAGAAAGAAAGAAAGAAAGAAAGAAAGAAGGAAAGGAAGGAAGGAAGGAAGGAAGGAAGGAAGGAAGGAAGGAAGGAAGGAAAGAAAGAAAGAAAGAAAGAAAGAAAGAAAGAAAGAAAGAAAGAAAGAAAGAAAGAAAGAAAGAAAGAAAGAAAGAAAGACAGACAGACATGGGAAGGTGGGAGGTTGATGTTGATGAGGGAGGGAGGGAGGAAGGAAGGAAGGAAGGTTGTTAATTATGTTTTCCTTTCTTTTCAGGCGCCCCGTTAAGTATCTCCTATGTAGTGACAACCATGGGATCAAGCCCCCAACTCCTGAGCAATATCTCACCCCTCTCCAGCAGAAAGAGGTCTGCATCCGGCACTTGCGGGCCAGGCTGAGGGACACCCACGAGAGGCTACAGGACAGGTGAGCCTCTGGGGCAGAGAAATGGGGGGTTTCTCCCTGCCTAATTCAGCAGGATCTTGTGTCACTCGTGGTTCCTTGAGACGTTATTGCTGTCTCCCGTGCCACCAAGGGGTACGAACTGCTTGGATTGCAGCATGCTGTGGGAAGCAGCCCCTGTGCTGGCGTGCTTAGCAACTCCTTCAACAGGAGTGGTGCATGCACTAGACAATACCCTTTGGGATAGTCCTGCAACTGATCCAGTGTTTGCCAGTAAGAAGAGAATCTCTGTAGCTTGAGCTTGAACTGTGGACTCCTTGGTGCTCTGTAAGCTTGGTAGGGTATTTTTTGCAGACGTTTCATGACCCAACTATATGGCATCATCAGTGCTAGAATGGAGTGGGGTTTGCGAGGAGGAGGAAGAGGAGGAGGAGGAGGAGGACGATGACTCTGGTGCTCTCTGAGCTTGGTGGTTTTCTTGCAGACGTTTCATGACCCATCTATATAACATCATCAGTGGGAGTAAGTGTGGAGTTTACTCATCAGTGCTAGTAGGGAATGGGATTTGCAGAGTTGGGGGAATGGGAGAGGAGGAGGACAACAATGACTGTGGGGTCGGTCCTTGGTGCTCTCTGAGCTTGGTGGTTTTCTTGCAGACGTTTCATGACCCAGCTAGGGAACATCAGTAGTGTGAGTGTAGAGTTTGCTCCCTGTTTATATACCGTCGTTTTCCCTGCCAGTGTTGCTGGGGGTATGATTTTCTCTTTGGTCGTTCCTTGATTAAGATGTTGTTTTCTCTTTGGTTCCTGGTGTTAATACATGAGGTTCTAAGTCAAGGACTAACTCCTATATCAAATGGGGTCTCTGAAATATTATCCTCTGCCTACCAAAAACTCTATTCAGCACTGTGTGAGTTATACTCTCCAGTCAGTGAAGAGAGGGTTGCAAAAAACAAGCAAAGACATCAGCGCTACCCTATGTGTAGAATTTAACCCAACCCTAAAATAATGTGCATTGTTATCAGCCCAGTGAATATCTGCTCGTTTGTCCACTGCAGGGATTCCGAGATTGAAGATCTAAAGACCCAACTCTCAAGGATGCAGGAAGACTGGATTGAGGAGGAATGTCACCGAGTAGAGGCCCAACTGGCCCTCAAAGAAGCCCGGAAGGAGATTAAGCAGCTCAAGCAAGTAATCGACACCGTCAAGAATAACCTGATCGAGAAAGACAAAGGCCTCCAGAAGTACTTTGTGGACATCAACATTCAGAACAAGAAGCTGGAGACACTGCTGCACAGCATGGAGGTTGCACAGAATGGCACGGTCAAAGAGGAAGGGCACGCCGAGTCGGCCGGGGGGTCCCCTGCACGCTCGCTCACCCGCAGTTCCACGTACACCAAGTTGAGTGACCAGGGAGCGACGGACAGGAACATTGGCGGCTCTCAAACCATCTCGGTGGACGATGGAGCTGACAGTGGCTTCGTGGCTGCAGAGAATTCCTTGAGCCGGACAGATTTGCTGGACCACAGCAGCCTCCTGTCCTCAGGGGTGGAGTGTGGCCCCGACGATGCCTCGTCCTTGCACACCTCCTACACCTTGGGGTCCCAAATACCCACCAGCTCCACATACGAGAAACTGATGGGATCTCAGCAGAGCGTGGAAGCCGCTGTACAGGTTAGCTGCATGCAGGAACAAGCCATCCAAACAGACTTCGGAAATTACCAGCCAGATCTGGACACCATCTTGGAGAAAGTCATGAAGTCTCAAGTGGGCAGCCTTGCCAGTCCCACCTCAGAGTGGCCCTCTGAGATAGAAGAGGTTGCCGAGCCCACCAGCTCAAAGAGTGGCGTCCCCGACTGCTTGAACCCCACGAACAGGACAGCCCCGGAACCCTTCTCAGATGTGGTGGTCAGTGCTGGAGAACCCACTGAGAAGCCCGATGGCCAGATGGCCTTGCGAAACCCAGCTGTGCATCAGCCGTGCAGCGCCAGCCCATCCGTGAGCATCGTCTGTACCCCTGACGACGAGGCAATGGAGCCAGGAGAGGACACCACAGGGGCAGCAGCCCCAGCTGAGCCCAAAACTTACTGGAGCCGCCATTTCCTTGTGGATCTCTTGGCGGTGGTCGTGCCAGCTGTGCCTACCGTCGCCTGGCTGTGCCGTTCGCAGCAGAGGCAGGGCCAGCCCATTTACAACATCAGCTCTCTGCTACGAGGCTGCTGCACCGTCGCCCTGCACTCGATCCGGAAGATCAGCTGCCGGTCGGTCACCAACACGAACAGCTCCTGCTCTCAGCCATAACTTCGTCCTTCTTCCCCACCCAACCAGCTCTGTCATGTGCATGCACATCTGCTTTGTTGCCCTCAGAGCCACCAGGGTTTCGGGGACCACGATTGTAAATCCCGTACGCAGACACTTGAATTTCTCTTCCGTTACCTGGTTTATTTAGCGCACAGGCCAGTGACTTGACCGGCATCCTGATGTGCTGTATCTTGATTTATGCAAATATCTTGGGAGAAGCCATTGCTGTGGTGACCCTGGCGCAGCGAGGACAGGATTTGAACCATCTTCTCCTTGCTGAGAAGCCATCTCCTTTCAGGGCTGCTGCTTGTTGAAAACTCAGTTTGCTCTAGGAAACGGGTGTCGCGTTTCCTACACGTTTGGCTAACTCACTTCTCCCTCTTCTCTGAATGTTTTTGAGGGATGCAGAAAACATTACTCCGTTATCGCAGCCTCCCTCTTCTCTCTTCCCTGCTTTTTCCAAGTTTCATTCTCTAGCCAGCCCTGAGTTTACCTCACCTTCCCTAAACCATTCCCCGTCCTGCTTTAAGTCTAGGTCCATCTGTGTTCTTCACCCGACAGGACCCTGTCTTGCAGCGTGGCTCTCTGGGGAATTCTGGGAGTTGGAAGTCCATCCATCTTTCAAGTTGACAAGTTTGAAAAAACACTGCAGTAGAAGAAGGACTGTATCTGTTTTGCAGAGAGGAGGCAGAGGGCACATGGAAAGGATGTTTGTGAGAGCAGCTCCTCAAATTCCACTTGTCCCCTTTCCTGCCTCCCCTCAAATTTCCAGAGGTCTGATCATCTTCTGTCTCCTTGCAAACTGGTGGCTTCTTTCCCATGTTTCTGGTTACCTGAGACAAAGGTCCCAAACCACCCTCAGTGCTCAGTCGGGACCCAGTCTGTGGCTTGTGCGGAAGTGGGCTGTGCAAGCAGTGGGCAAGTGTGCAAACGCATATGAAGCTCCGTTTGCGAAAGCGACGAGCACGCACTCAAAACCATCCCCTCTCCCCACCACAGCCGCCAATGCCACTGCTAGTCTGTGGAGCCAGAAAGGGGACCACAGATCTAAGAGAGATAAAAACAGAGAGCAAACCCCACTCCCTTCTAGCACTGATGATGTTATCGAGTTGGGTCCTGAAACGTCTGCAAGGAAACAACCAAGCTCAGAGAAGACCAAGGACCCCACAGTCGTCCTCCTCTTCACAAACCCCATTGCCTTCCAGCACTGATGATATTACTGAATTGGGTCATGAAACCCAAGTTGTCCTTCTCCTCTTCCTCCTCCTCTTCCTCCTCCTCCTCCCCACAAACCCCATTCTCTTCTAACACTGATAATGTTACCTGTTGGAGTCATGAAATGTCTGCAGGAAAACCACCAAGCTCAAAGACTACCAAGGACACCCTCTAGTGCAACCCTGAGCCACACAAATTCTCTTCTAATGGTATCTAAGATGGTGTGTAAGTCTTGCAGAACCCCAAATCTTGATCTGGACATTTGGGGGGGGGGGGTCAGGCTTGCTAGAATAACACGAATCCCAATACTTTTGAGCTGATCCCAGTTCAATAATAGAATCACCAAATTTACATGCTTGTTCCATACCCACCATCAACTACCCTTGTGTTTCTAGTGAAGAGAGCACACACCCAATCGCCTTTGTACTTTGCCTAACGTTAGAACGACTCTTCCTGCGAAGAGCTGCCGTCTCACTGGGTTTTATCATGCAAACTGTAGGCCAGCCTCCACACCACGTCCACTGTTCGGATTTCTCTCTTCCCCCAATCCTCAGTCTAGTAGAGCTAGTTGATGTACCGTAGGGGAGTGGGATTCAGCACTTTGTTCAGAGATTGTCTACTATCCTGTCGCCTCTTCCGAGGCTAACCCTTGACGAACCTTGCCTCAAGATTACATCCTGTCTGCAGGTGCAACACAACGCTGCACCCTTTTTGAGGGTTACCCGGGAACGCAACGTCGGAACTACCCATGCTAGAGGAAATGGAGTCGGGGGGGGTTTCCCGTTGCCCTGTCGGTGCCAGCCCTTCCTTTCAAGAAATGCTTGTGCAAGACAGAAAGAGGATTCGGGCGTCGTTCACCTCCCCTTCCAAGAATGTTGTGAAATGTGTCGGATCATGAGCGCGGCGTGCAAAGGTGCCTGACGACGCATCGCTCACCCACCCCATCCCGGTCATGTTTTGTGAGACTTTCTCAACCGTTTGGCTCTGAGCCTGCTCTGCTCTCAGCGTTTTGGGAGATGCTCCTGGGAAGATAAAGAGAAGGCAGAGATATACCTCACACGGAGCAATCTGCTGCCCCCTCCTGAGGGGTGTCAAAGAAGCCCTTAAGTTTGTTGTTGTTTAGCTTTGCACTATGTTCACTTTTGGCAAAACTTGAACGCTGCTGTCCTGGTTGATCGGCGGAGGAGTTCCAGTAGTGGTTTACTCTCTTCAGCGATGCTAACCCTGTCTTGGCAAACTGGAGAGGCTGAATATGGAGCAGGCTCCAGCGTCCTGTGTGCCCCCACCTGGTTGCTACTTCTGCCCCATTCAGCTGGCGAGAATGTTGAGCTGCCAGCTTGATGCAACCCCTTCAGTTGATCAAAGCCTGGACATGGACCATGGTTGTAGTACCGGCCTAGGAAAATGTGCCTCCTTTTGGGTTTCCATGGTTTGCTTGTAATGTCTAAGACAAAACAATCAAGGGAGTAGAGAAACTGACTAGGTAGGGATTAAACTCCACATCCGTTTGAAGGGGGGGAGGGGGGGGGAATGTGTAAAACAATGTCACACTGTCTTAATTCCTGTTGCTACCATTTCATCCGAGCTAGTAAAAGACCCCTATTGACAGCCCTCCATCAGCAAAAGCAACGGCTAGCTAGGTCCCCTCTGGCAAGAGAATGCAAACTCTCTTACGATCCCTTTCGCTGGGAGCGAAGCGAAAAGCAAAAAATTAAACCAGACCTTCAGCACATCATGCTGCTAAATTCACTAGACTCAGTCATGTTCTGTAAATATAGGTAGTCCTTGACTTACAACCATTTGTTCAGTGACCGTTCAAAGTTACGACAGCACCATAAAATTAACTTATGGCCATTTTTCATGCTTACAACTGTTTTAGCGTCCCCTGGTCCCACAATCAAAATGGGCACCTGACTCATACAGGCAGTCCTCGACTTATGACCACAATAGAGCCCAGGATTTATGTTGCAAAGTGAAAAAAAATTCATTCAGTGAGTTTTGTCCCCATCTAACAACTCTTCTTCCCACCTTTCTTCAGTGAATCCCTGCAGTTGTTAAATGAGTGTCATGGTTGTTAAGTGAATCTCTTTGACTTTGCTTCTCAGAATGTCACGAAAGACGAACACATGGAACTGTCATAAATGGGAGTCAGTTGTCAAGTATCCGAATGTAAATCTCGTGACCCTGAGGATGCTGAAATGGTCATAATGTCAGGGCTCCGGTACTGATCCCCATTTAAATCATGTGTCAGGATTCCGGCAGTTACTCCAATTAAATCATGAGCCTCGAGCCACACTCCCAAAACTAAAAAAGATTTATTTGAAGATAACATTTTACATTCGGCATTTACCTGGGCATAGCCAACTCTGAGATACGTAATTCACTGTCACCCTTGATCCTGCTTCCCTCCCCACCCCTCTGGGTGTATCATCTAACAAAACACATCCATAGCCAAGAGTCATCAATCATGCTCTCCAATTAGATTTTTGCATAGCAGAAGCTTCAGTCATTTAATCAGTCTTTGAAGAAAATAGGAATGGGATGTACTTTCGGTTCCACACTGCTGCCTGCTCTTTGAAACTCCTCCCCTTCTTTCTGTTGACAACTGTAAAAAGTGTATACAAAATGTTTTATGAGTTGGCATGATAAGTCTCTAGCCTGATTTTCAAAGCTCAAAGAAGATTTATTAGGAGAAGACATGCTGGTGCTGCCTGGGTGTAGCCAACTCTGAGGCACATCATTCATTGTCATCCTTGACCCTAGTTTTCTCCCCACCTCCTGGGTGTATCATAATTCCTATTCTCCAATGGGACACCTCCATAGCCAAGAATCATCAATCAGGCTCTCCAGTTAGAATTTTGCATGGCAGAAACTTCAGTCACCTAGTTACTATCTTTGAAAACATTTATGGAATGCTAGTTACCCACTGCTCCTCCCTCCCTTTCTGTTGGCAACCCTAAAAAGACCATAGAAATATTTTTATGAGTTAACACCTAAGTGTGAAAAACGGTCATAAGTCCCTTTTTTTCAGGGCCTGTGTCACTTCAAATGGTCACTATATGAAAACCATTGTAAGTCGAGGACCTTGTAAGTATTTATGACAGTTGCAGTGTCCTGGGGTCATGTGATCAACTTTTGACAAGCCAAGTCAGTGGAGAAGTCAGATTCACTCAACAACCGTGTTACTAACTCAACAGCAGCAGTGATTTGCTTAACAGCCATGGCAAATAAAGGTCATAAAATGGAGCAATTTTAAATTGCAAATTACGTAGGCCAGAGTTGGCTTGCTATCAGGATTCTAGCAATCACCCTAATGAAATCATGATCCTCAAGCCAAACTACAAAAAGCTTCAAAGGATTCATGAGAGGCAACCTACTGGCCCTGCCCTGCATGAACCCAACTCTGGCCTACGTCATTTCTAGGCCCCTGGGACCCTGTTTCCCCCCTCCCCCCGGGTGTCTCCTAAACTAGATTCTCCAATTGAGCACCTTCACGGGCTGGGTGTCATCAATCACATTCTCCAATTACGTTCTGGGTGTCATCAATCACATTCTCCAATTCAATATATTCCCGGGAAAAAGCTCTGGTAGTTTAGTTACAATCTTTTAAAGATAAAGAGTTGGAATATACTTCTGCTTTCAAACTGCTACACTACTCTTCCAGCTTTCCTTCCCACCTCCCCTCTTTTTTTATGGCAACTACTAAAACAGGCATAGAGATGTTTTACAAGCTGACAATTCACTTAACAAACGTCTCGCTTAGCAACAAAAATTTGGCGCTCAATTGTGGTCGTAAGACAAGGGCTACCTCCAAAGCTGGTGACACCAGACTGGCTCCCATCTACAATGGCAGGCGGTGGGATTTCTCATTCTGCCCAAGGACTGGCTGGAAGGGTTTATTTATTTATTTCTATTTGATTTATCAAATGTGTATGTCATCCATCTCATGGTCAGATGACCGTGACTCTTGGTAGTTTATAACATCGTAGAAGCAAGTAAATCAAAAACGAACAAGAAACATTTAAATAAGTTAGGGACCGATTCCAAAAGGTTGCCCAAATTTCTTACCCTGGAGGGCAGTTTTCCCAACCATTCATAGCTAACCGGGGATTCTCAGAGTCAAAATCCAACATATAAAGATGTCCCAGGATGGGAAGGAAGAATGATACAAAGCAATTCTCTCTTTTTTTTAAAATGTTTATAGCAATTGTGTTAATTTATGATATAACAGGTGAGGGGAAACACAAAAGCAAAAGGGGAGGAAAAACAGAGAAGGTGTGGGGAAAAAAGGCATTGACTTCCGACTCTCTTTGGTGCAGGAGAATAAGATAATAACATCAAACCACAACTTTGTACTTTTATGCAGTAATTTAAACTAGCCATTTCCATTACTCCGTGTCTATCTAATCCAGGGATCTCCAAACTTGGCCACTTTAAGACTTGTGGACTTCAACTCAAGAGTTGAAGTCCACAAGTCTTAAAGTGGCCAAGTTTGGAGACCTCTGATCTAATCAGTAAAGCCCACAATCAAAGTTTTATATATATTTTTTTTCTACCTCAAGCACAAAGTCCAGAAGTGGTTTCCAGGTAGAAACAAAAATATTTGTATTTATTTTTCCTTGATCAAAGCAATCAATTTAGCCATCTCTGCTAACTCCATTTTTGCAGCCGTTTGTCCATTGTGGGGATCGAAATGTCCTTCCATTTTTGAGCATAAAGTAATCTTGCAGCCATCAAAGCATCAAAGTTCCCCCCAAAATTTATTTCCAATTTTTTTTCCATTAAGCCCATTAAAAAGTCTCTGGTTTTATGAGCTATAAAGCAATTCAGATTTCTCCCCAAGAGTCTGAGGGAGACCCACAGATCTGGGACATGCTGAGTGTGCAAATTCCACACGAAAATGCTCTAAAACATAAAAACATAGAATCCTACGGCTGGAAGGGACCTTGGAGGTCTTCTAGTCCAGCCCCCTGCTCCAGGCAAGAACCTCATACAGACAGTGCTGGACTTACAACCATCATTGGGCCCAACATTTATGTTGCTAAATGAGATAGTTGTTAAGTGAGCCTTGCCCCTTTCTACACCCTTGCCTTGCCACTGTTGTTAAGTGAATCGCTGCATTTGTTAAATTAGTCACACGGTTGTGGAAGTGAATCTGTCTTTCCCGTTGGCTTTCCTGGTCAGAGGTCACCAAGTGGGGGGGATCTACATGACCCCCCAGGATGCTGCAACCGTCGTAAGGACATGCCAGTTTCCAAGCGTCTGAATTTTGATCATGTGACCACAAGGATGTTGCAATGTTTGTGACGGTGGTGGGATTCAAACAAATTTACTACCGGTTCGGTGGGCGTGGCTTGGTGAGCGTGGCAGGGGAAGGATACTGCAAAATTCCCAGTCCCTCCCCACCCCACTAACCTGCTTTCCAGCTCTGTTCTCCTGTGCAGGGCAACCAAAGGAGACAACTAGCCGATCAGCTGGGACTCAAGGGGAGGCCGAGAAGAGATGGGGTTGGCAGGGCCAGTCAGAGGTGGGATTTCCCGGTTCTCTGAAAAATTCAAAAATTTCCACTACCGGTTCTGCAGAACTGGCCTGAGCCGGCTGTGAATTCACCACCTCTGGGTTGTGAGTTGTGAAGAAGGGTCGCAAGTTCTCTCTCTCTGCAAGTAGTGTTGAGGTTCAACCAGTGCAAAACCATTTAAAAACCGCCCAATTTCAGCTCTAAAACTTATCTTCTGCTGCAGCCCCGGTGAGTGAAACAGCTGATTCACGTAGCAATCCGCAGATCAGCTGGGCTGCAAAACAGGGATATATATAGATATAGGACCGACTGGGGCAAGGGGCGTGCGTGCGAAGCCCACTAATCATCGAAACCGGCTGAATCCCACCCCGGTCTGTAAGGCTGTGCATTTTGCACCTGGTAGACAGAGCTCCTTGTGAGGAGACCAGGAGCAATCCATATCAAACAGCCTAGCCCACCCCTTGTGTTATTCTGCACACTTCATGACACAAGTCTGATCCACAATTTCCACCTTTGTTGTTCTTATTGTTGGCTAAAATGTGGTTGTTTCTTCTGCCAGCATTTTCTCCTCAATGGTGAAGAGCGAAATTGCCTCTACAACAGGGGTGTCCAACCTTGGCAACTTTAAGACTTGTGGACTTCAACTCCCAGAATTCCTCAGCCAGCTTTGCTGGCTGAGGAATTCTGGGAGTTGAAGTCCACAAGTCTTAAAGTTGCCAAGGTTGGACACCCCTGCTTTAGATGGTTTTCAAAAAAAGAGCGTGCAACCAATTAAGTGGAGTGGTGCAGATAGTCCTCGGCTTACAGCCATTTGTTGAGTGACCTTCAGAGTTACAACGGCACTGAGTCTGCAAAGCTAGATGGGGAATTCTGGGAGTTCACGTCCGCCAGGCTGAAAGTGGCCACAATTGGAGAACCCCCCCCCCCCCCGATCCAGACAGCATCCGGCAAGCCAAATCGATGGAGGAAGCTGAATTCATTTAACAAGCGTGTGATTCACTTAACAACTGCAAAGATTTGTTTCACGGACGTGGCAAAATTGGGCGCCGCTCACTTAACAACTGCCTGGCTTAGCATGATAAATTTTGCATCCCCGTTGTGGTCGTATGTTGAGGACTACCTGCACCCAAAATTGTTTCTGGAAAATTTCCAGTCTAATTCTGCTTACAGCTCATACTGGTTTGTTGTGCTGAGTAGCGCCTTGCTTGGCACATCCAGGAACTTAACTTATAAGGCTGTCTTGATTTTCAATCAATCAGAATAGAGCTGGAAGGGACCTTGGAGGTTTTCTAGTCCATCCCCCTGGTTCTCAAGCAGGAGAACCTACGCCATTTTGGACAAGTGACTGCCCAGTGTCTTCTTGCAAACCTCCAGGGATGGACCACCCACAATTTCTGTGGTGTTCTGACCCAAACTTTGCTCCAAGTAAACAAACACCAAACAGAGATAAAAGCAAAACCTTTGAATGCTTCTCTGCGAATTCCGTTAATTAGTGGTTAAAAGGCTATTAAAACTAATTGTCTCTGATAAGAATGAGCCTTGCCAAGGTTGTGCAAGGCTGCCAAAAACACTAGATTGAGTTGCCAAGACATATTCCAAACCAAAAGTCTTCCAACACAAACCAGGATAGTCTGAACGTCCACAAGGCTTGAAGTGCAAGAACTTCTTTGCTTCCTGCAAAGAACTCCGGGTTCTCAGCTGGCTTTTATCTCCTCAGGGAGGGGCCATCACCTTGCAGCCTTACTCCCGAGTCGCCTGTGCTGCTGCAGCTGCTCTTTCCTTCGAGCAGCCCTGTGCGCACGCTTTGCACTTAGCACAGGCTCCTCGGGGTCCTCTTCCTCACTGCTGCCAGCCTCCACAACCTCCAAAGGCAGCACTCCACTCCCTGATGGTCCTGGCTCCATCCCTGCATCACGTGCAGGCCCCTCATTCAAGTCCTCATTCTCCAAGACCTCAGCGTGAACCACAACAGGTGGCAAGCTGTTCCACTGGTTAATTGTTCTCACTGTCAGGAAATTCCTCCTTAATTCCTTAATTCCAGGTTGCTTCTCTCCCCAATTAGTTTGCTTCTTTTCTTGCTTTGGGGTGCTTTGAAAAATAAGTCAATTCCCCCTCTTCTTTGTGGCAGCCTCTCAAATATTGGACTGCTATCCTGTCACCCCTAATTCTTTTTTTCTGTAGACTAACCATAGCCAAATTCTGCAGCTGTCCTTCAAAGAGTCTCCAGGTCTTTAATCATCTTAGTTTGCTCTTCTCTGCACTTTTTCCAAAGTCTCAACATCTTTTTTTTTTTTTGTAATGTGGGGACCAAAACTGGCTGCAGGATTCCAGGGTTGGCCTTACCAAGGATTTATAAAGCGGTCGTAATAACTTCACATGATTTTGAACCTGGTTTATAACAGAGCAGGGGTGGTTGGGCTCCATTGAGATGCCATTTGCAGCATCTCTGCCCTGGATAACAATTGTAAATGGTAGAGCTGTTATGTGAACACTCAACTTTGGTTCAAAAACACCGGTCTTCTGTTTAATCCAGGTTGACAAGCCAGTTTAACATAAGCTAGGATGCTGGTGCTAATCCTTGCTTAGCAGAGAGCATTCCTAGCCGCCTCTCTCCAGGACAAACCAGGAGCCGAGTTCTCCATCAGCCCAACTTCATCCTGACTGGGAGCAGCCCCAACGGATGGAAACCAGTCAAGGAGAGAACCAACCTTTCATGGAATAACAGATTTGGAAGGGACCTTGGAGGTCTTCTAGTCTAACCCCCATGCTCAAGTATGAAACCCTGTACAATTTCCAACAAATGTTTGTCCAATCTCTTCTTAAAATCTCCCAGTGTTAGAGCATCCACAACTTCTGAAAGCGAGTCGTTCTACTGGCTAATTGTTCTCATTGTCAGGAAATTCCTTAGTTCCAGGTTGCTTCGAACGGAGCTGAAAAGCAGGTTAGGAATATGGCTGCCTTGGAGGGGTTGGGGTGTGTGTGAGGGACCTGTGTGTGTGTGTGTGTGTCTAAGGGAGAGAGAGGGAACACCGCCAGCCCTCCGAGGTTAGATCGGATCTCTCTCTCTCTCCCACCAAACGTCAGCAAGCCACTGTCACTCAAAATTCATATTCGTGGTCCGCGGGATTTAAAATTACGAGTTTGGTGGTCCCTGAAGTCCAAAAGGTTGCCGCCCCTTGCCCTACCCCAGTCCAGACAAGGGGCTGCCCAGTCTCTTCTTAAAAAACAATTTCTTGTGGCAAGCTGTTCCATTGGTTCATTGTCCTCCCTTGTCAGGAAATTTCTTCCCTTAATTCTAGGTTGCTTCTCTCCTTATTTTCCATCTGTTGCTTCTTGTCCCGCCTTCAGGGGCTTTGGAGAATAGCTTGACTCCCTCTTCTTTGGAGCAGCCCCTCAAATACTGGAATATTGCTATCATGTCCCTCCAAGTCCTTATTTTTGTTAAACTATCCATACCCAATTCCTGCAACTCTTCTTCATATGTTTTAGTCTCTAGTCCCTTAATCATCTTTGCTGATTTTTCTCTGCACTTTTTCTAGAGTGAGGGCGAATCTATGGCACGCATGCCACAGATGGCACACAGAGCCGTTTATGCTGGCACGCAAGCCGCACGCAAACTTACCTCACTGCACATGCACACCCCTCACTGCTGATTTTTGGCCTGTTTGAGGCCTTTTTCGGCCTCCCAGAGGCTTGAGGAAGGCTTCAGCAGGCCAAAAAATAGACCCGTTTCATCATTTCCTGTATTTCCAGAAATACCGGAAGTGACTAAACGGGCCCATTTTTCGGCCTGCAAAGCCTGCAGAAGCTTTCCTGGAGCCTCTAGGAGGGTGAAAAAGGCCTCAAACAGGCCGAAAATCAGCTGGGAAGTGCAGTGTAGGTAAGGGGGGTGTTTGCGTGCGCCTTGCCTTCTGGGTGCTGGCAGGTGAGTGCACAATTTTTGGCACAGGAGCCCAAAAAGGTTATCCACCACTGTTCTATATTCTATCTTAAAATAGAATTCTATTTTTTATATCATTCTATGTAATATTGTACACCTAGAAATTTCCTAACAGAACAATTCATCAGTGGGATTAGTTGCCTTCCGAAGTTGTAGGTGCTCTCCATCACTGGAAGTTTTTAAGAAGAGACTGGACAGCCATATGTCCTGAATGGTATAAATTTTTGTGTGGTTGGACTAGAAGATCTCCAGGGTCCCTTCCAATTCAGTGAAAAAGAGAAGCCTCTACAATGGGAAACTTTCCTGCCCCAGAATCTTATCAATGTACAAGGTCTTTCCTGAAGAACTGAAATGGGATGGAGAGGAGAGAGAGAGAGAGAGAGAGAGAATATGGGGAGGAAGATAAGCAAAGAAATTTCTGATAGGGGCTAAAGAGGAGTAGAAGTGAAGTGGGACATAAAATCAGCAAAGATTGAAGAAGGATCTTCTGCACTTGTGTTTGGCCAAATGGCACTCCTGATGACTTCTGGCAGGGCACACACAACCCCAGGCTTGGGGGTCCCCAGATAGGAAAATCTGGGGAAACCCCACCCCCCTTGTCACTGATACACCCTGGAGATTTGAGCGTAATAAATCCTAGCTGCTGGTGGGCACAGAAAATCGGAATTATTTGGGATCACTTGAAAGCAAGAGGCCTCGTTTCAAATGACACATCTTCCGAGAAGTGACCTCTGCAGTGTTCCAGAATGGTCTCGTCAGCCACCCACTTGCTTTATGTCCGCCACTTTGCAAACCATTTGTCCCGAGGACAGTCGGTCCCAGGCGCTCTTTAAGCCAGCTGTGTCGGCGGTCAAGTTTGCATACCGACAACCCATCCTCAGCACCTCGGGTTTGGATTGGAAGCAACCTCTTCAAAGACCCCCCAGAATCTTCCCCTAACACTCTGGGGTGAGGCTGCACAGTCTCTCCTGCCACGGAGTTGTTTTTTACGTCTGCCACTTTGCAAACCATTAGTCCCCGAGGACAGCCGGGCATTCTTTAAAGCAGTCATGTCAGCAGCCCACTTTGCAAACCGGCAACCCACCCTAGAATCTCCCCTATCCCCGAGGGGCGGTGAGGCTATACAGTCTCCGCTGCCATGGATTTGCTTTACATCTGCCACTTTGCAAACTGTTGGTCCTTAAGGACAGCCGGGCACTCTTGAAAGCAGCCATGTCACAGCCAGATTTGCAAACCAGCAATCCACGCCAGAATCTCTCCTATTTCTGTGGGGTGAGATGGCACAATCTCACCTACAGACTTGATTTACGTTTGTCCCAAGGACAGCCAGTCCCAGGCACTCTTGAAAGCAGCCGTGTCACAGCCAGATTTGCAAACCAGCAATCCATGCCAGAATCTCTCCTATTTCTGTGGGGTGAGATGGCACAATCTCACCTACAGACTTGATTTAAGTTTGTCCCAAGGACAGCCGGTCCCAGGCACTCTTGAAAGCAGCCATGTCACAGCCAGATTTGCAAACCAGCAATCCACGCCAGAATCTCTCCTATTTCTGTGGGGTGAGATGGCACAATCTCACCTACAGACTTGATTTACGTTTGTCCCAAGGACAGCCAGTCCCAGGCACTCTTGAAAGCAGCCGTGTCACAGCCAGATTTGCAAACCAGCAATCCACGCCAGAATCTCTCCTATTTCTGTGGGGTGAGATGGCACAATCTCACCTACGGACTTGATTTACGTTTGTCCCAAGGACAGCTGGTCCCAGGCGCTCTTGAAAGCAGCCGTGTCACAGCCAGATTTGCAAACCAGCAATCCACGCCAGAATCTCTCCTATTTCTGTGGGGTGAGATGGCACAATCTCACCTACAGACTTGATTTACGTTTGTCCCAAGGACAGCCGGTCCCAGGCGCTCTTGAAAGCAGCCGTGTCACAGCCAGATTTGCAAACCAACAACTCATCCTCACCACCTCGGGTTTGGATTGGAAGCAACCCCCTCAAAGACCCCTGAATCTTCCTCATGCCGCTGGGGTGTGTGTGTGTGTGTGTGCAACGGAGGGCGGCAGGTTTGAAAATGGGCAAAAAGATTGAGTGCCAGCTTCCACAACTGGGCAGATCTGTTGAACTAGCCCGTCTTGGCGGAATGGGAATTTTGTTGGGGAAAAGGTGTTTGGTATGCTAGGAAACCAGCCTCATGTGTGATTTGTGGATGTGTGTGTGCATGTGTGTGTGTGTGTGCCTTTGTTAGGCTCTCCCAAGCTCTGCCAGGAAATGCCACGTAAGACTATATTTGGATGAAGGAGATGAAAAAAAATCTATATATTTTTAAATACAGAACTAAAACGGCTGTATGCACTTCCTTGGGAGTTTAATTCCCATTGTCCTGTAACCTTTGTCTGTTTGGTGAGTGTAATAAAAAAAATCGTTTAGGTCACTGGAGGATTCTATTTTTATGGGCAGCCAGAAAGGAGACTCTCTGTAGAAATCAAAAATGAAATACAGATAATTCACATCACTTAGCGACTATTCGAAGCTACAACAACACTGAATAAAGTGACATGGCCATTTTTCATACATATGACCACTGCAGTGGCCCTATGGTCACATGATCAAAATTTCAGACAATGTTGGCAACTGACTCATACTTATGACGGTTGCAGGGTTAAGTGATCCTCTTTTGTGACCTCCTGACAAGCAAAGTCAATGGGGAAGCCAGCTTCACTTAACGTCCCTGTTGCTAACTTCACAACTGCAGCGATTCACTGAACAAATGTGGCAAGAGAGGTCGTAAAATGGGGCAAAACTCAACTGTCTCGCTTAGCAACAGAAAGGTTGGGCTCCCTTGTGGCTGTAAGTTGAGGGCTTACCTCTAGGATGCAGAATGCAGAATAAACAAGAGTTGGAAGGGACCTTGGAGGTCTTCTAGTCCAACCCGCACGCTCGAGCAGGAGAGCCTGTGGCAGGGATATCCAATCTTGGCCACTGGAAGACTTGCGGACTTCAACTCCCACAATTCCCCAGCCAGGAATTCTGGGAGCTGAAGTCCATCCCACTTAAAACAGATTGACTGGAGAATTCTGGGAATCGAAGTCCACACATCTTAAAGTGGGCAACTTGAAGAAACAGGGCTAAACCCAGGGGTGGGCTTCCAAAATTTTAGCACTTTCACCCTCCCCAGACTCCAAAGGCTTTCATCAAAAATGGCCTCCCCAGGCTCCGGAGGCCCTTTGGAGGCTGGAAATGGGCCTGTTTCCGGCTTTACAGAGCCCCCCGTGTGGGCCCTGCACTTACCTGGCATCCAAAATGGGACACCTGAGCTCCTGAGAGGGATGGGGTGGGCAGGGCCAATCCAGGGGTGGAATTGACCAGTTTGCCAAACCGGCAATTAAAAATGATAAAATTAGCAACCGGTTCATGCGAACCGGGGTGAATTGGTAGTATCCCACCCCCTGGCTAAACCGTGTTGAGTTGTTCCAGCAGTATCCACCGGGGGGGGGGGAGAAAAAATGGAATTTTCTCCAAAATCATATCTGCGCTTGACTTCTTTTTCTACTGCCGAAAGCGATAGCCAAGATTGAAACACTTTTTCAGTAATTAGTGGTAAGGTGAATTACTGAGGACTAGAAACTTGAAGGCACATCAAAAAAGATTAAAGCAATATATTTGTCCATGTATTTCCCTCCCCCCCCCTCTTCTTCCAAGAATAATTCCAGGGAAATTCCAAGCCAGTCCCAGACAGTCGTCGTGCAGCTCACGTCGGAGGTAAAAAAACGAAGGGAGCGAAAAATTTATATATCGGGGACTGAATGATCCATGGATGACTTCACTAGTCCGCTTGAAAGCCTTACAAAAGAGAAGCAAAGAGACAAAAAAAAAAAATTTTTAAATAGAGGTAGTCCTCGACTTACAACAGTTCATTTAGTGACCTTTCAAAGTCACAATGGCTGTGATGACCCAAAGGGGCGTGGCACAAAGACAACACAGTCAAATAAGCAAGAAGAGTCATTTTATTATCTCCAACTTTGCCCCCGATGTCCTGGTTACCTTTGGCTGGAGAAAAACTGTCCCAGGAACAGCCATTAAGTGGAGGAAATTCAGTCCGAAAACAAGGTACATACAAAAGGTAACTAAAAATCCACACAAACCATGCTGCAGTGATTAACTTGACAGGGCAGGAGAAAGAAGCGCAGACTTGAAAGGCCAACAAAACTCACACAGTTGGGAAGATGCCAGGAGCACAGATAAGCCTCGAGGATACCAGATAATTCACGATTTGCTCCTAATAGTTTGCTGTGGGAAGCTTCCCTTTTCATACACTGTGTTCCCAGCTGTGGCTAATGAAGGGAATCAAGGCCCTTTCCTCCCCTGTAAGCCATGCAACTTACGTTGCTCCCTTCTCTGTTCCTCCTTTCTCCATTCCTCCCTGTGTGCCCTAGGATGAAGAGGGGGTGGGCCTGGGTATTCCTCTGAACTCCCTCTCCCTTGCTCTACCCAACCAGACTTTGCCCTTCCCCAGTTTCCTCTACAGCCAATGGAGACACACTCCCGCTCCGTCAGCTACTCAGTCTCCCCCTCTAAATCAGATTCCGACAGGGAAATGACAACAAAACTGGAAAAACGGACGGATGTGCATTTGTCACACCTAACAACTGTTGCAGCCCATTGCAGTGGTTCATGTGATCAAAATTCAGACGCTCGGCAAGTGACTCGTATTTACAACAGTTACAGGGTCCCCTTTTGTGACCTTCTCACAAGCAAAGTCAATGGGGAAGCCCATTTCACTTAACGCCCATATTGCAAACATAACAACTGCAATGATTCCCTTAACAACTGTGGCACAAAAGGTTGTAAAATGGGGGGGGGGAAATCACTTAAGAAATGTCTCACTTAGCAACCAAAAATTTGGGTTCAATTGTGGTCGTAAGTCTAGGATTCCCTGTATCTACTGGGGTTACTTTAAAAACAGCATCACAACTGTTTTTTCCTCTTCCAGTAATACAGGTCAGTCCCTGACTTACGACCACACTGGAGCCCAACATGTCAGTTGTTAAGCAAGACAAGTTGTTAAGTGAGTTGCACCCTCTTTGACATCGTTTTGTCACAGTTGTTAAGCAAATCACTTCCGTTGTTAAATGAATCATGGGGTGGGTAAGCAAATCTTGCTCCCCTCATTGACTTTCTTTGTCAGAAGAAACTAACTTATGACCGGTTTTCACACTTACGACCACTGCAGCATCCCCAGTGTCACATGATCCAAATTCAGACACTTGGCAACTGACTTGTACTTATGATGGCTGCAGTATCCCAGGAACACGTGATTAAAATTCAGGCGCTTGGCTTACGACGGTCACGGGGTCACGTAATCCCCTTTTACGAGCTTCTGGTGAGCCAAATCCATGGGGGAGCCACATTCCCCTCATGACCGAGTTACTAACTTATCAACAACAGTGATTTGCTTAACAACGGTGGCAAAAGCAGTCGTAAAACGGAGGGAAAATTCACTTAACCAATGTCTTGCTTGACAACAGAGATTTGGGGCTCAATGGTGGTCGTAAGTCTTATATACTCCCTGTATGTACACACAGGGCTGATCAGCCAGTCTGGTACCCTTTGTTTGTTTTTTTGAAAATTTTATTTGGGTTTTCACAAAAACAAAATACAAATAAAACATCTTTTTTTGAAAACAGCATGGTCCCAGGTTATCACTTCTTCATACAGACACAAAACTCAATTTCACGCTCATTTTTATATTCTATTCCATATCTTATTACCATTTTGTATTTTCTACATATCGTGTTTCTCATATAATAAGGCCAGGTCTTTTTTTTTTTTTTGAGCCCCGAAAAAATGGCTAGGCTGTCTTTTTGGGGCTGACTTAATTCCCCCCCCCCCCTTGCATCTTTGGGCGGGCAGGTGGTGACGGCTTGGATGTTGACCTCGGCATTGGTGGGGCACTTCGTATCGGGGTCAACGCAGGCAGCACCATATCCGGGTGTGCAAGCCCCCCTGCCATTTCCCCCCCATGACTTTTTCTTTTGTCCTCTTTGGCCAATTAAACTTTGGATATTTGCTGATGCTTAATGAGTAAACTTAACAGGTAACCGATAATCAGAGTTGGAAGGGACCTTGTAGGTCATCTAGTCCAACCCCCCGCCCAAGCAGGAGACCCTACACCATTTCTGACAGATGGGCAGTCCAATCTCTTCTTGAAAGCCTCCAGGGATGAAGCTCCCACAACTTCTGGAGGCAATCCATTACACTGATTAATTTTTCACACTGTCTGTAAATTCCTCCTTATTTCCAGATTAAATCTCTCCTTGATCAGCTTCCATCCATTATTCCTTGTCTGGCCTTCAAAGGTGCTTTAGAAAATAGCTTGACTCCTTCCTCCTCTCTGTGGCAGCCCCTCAAATATTGGAAGTCTGCTATCATATCTCTCCTGGTCCTTCTCTTCACCAGACAAGCCAGGCCCAGTTCCTGCAACCGTTCATCGTGTGTTTTAGCCTCCAGTCCCCTCATCATCCTGGTTGCTCTTCTCTGCACTTTTTCTAGAGTCTCAACCTCTTTTCTATAGTGTGGTGACCAAAACTGGGTGCAGGACTCTAGGTGTGGCCTTACTAAGGCTTTATAGAGTGGTATTAGTACCTCCCTTGATCTTGATTGGATCCCTCTGTTAATGCAACTTAGGATCGCATTAACTTCAGCTTGAGTTTTTGACATTGGGAGCTTGCTCTGATCTGGATCTAGGCACCGACTGGGAGGGCGCAGGGTGCAAGTGAAACTAGAATTCCCCAGTGTAATTTCCCTGCATCCCCCCAAGACTCGCTCGTTCAGACCTCGGAGACCTACTTTTTAATCATGTGCTCATAGATCACAGCCGGGACGATGGTGAGAGTGATGATCTTCCCAGCGTTGGCGAGGATTTCGGTGATCTCTTTGTCCTTGAGAAAGGAGAAGTTACAATCAGGTTACAATGCATTGCAAAGAGGGAGCAGAGCAGCTTTGGGAGGAGTCCCTGGGGCTCCCTAAGCTGGGTTATTTTCCTGCAGATGTTTCATGATCCAACTAAGGAACATCATCAGTGCTAGAAGGGAGTGTGGAGAGGAGGAGGAGGAGGAGGAGGAGGAGAACTGTGTGCTCCTTGGTGCTCTCGGAGTTTGGGTGTTTGGAGACGTTTTATGACCTAACTAGGTAACATCACCCATGGTAGAAGGGAGCAGATTTGCAGATAGGAGGAGGAGGAGGTGGTGGGAAGAGGAGGAATGACGGGTCTTTGATTATTTTCCTACAGACGTTTCATGGCCCAACTAGGGAACAGCACCAGTGCTGTGCAAAGGAGCAAAATTTGCTCTCTGTTTATACAATGGGAGCAAGCCCCGTTCTCTTCTAGCCCAGATGATGTCAGCTAGTGGGATCATGAAACGTCTGCAGGAAAACCACCAAGCTCAGTGAGCACCAAGTACAGTTCACAGTTCAACCTGGACCTACAAATATTCTCCTTTATTGATGAGTGAGGTTTTTGCCCAATGAAGAATTTCTACAGAGTTGCACAAGGGGGATTCTTGCTCACATGCAGCTGCAGTCATAAGCCAAGGACTACCTGTATTCTAGACTATAAATCCAGGTGCATAAGGTAGCTTTTTTTAAAAAAAACAGCTAAGTTTCTAGTCCTGAAGACCTGGAACAGGCTGTCAACTCATAAAATGTTTCTATGGTCTTTTTAGAGTTGCGAACAGAAAGGGAGGGGGGAGCAGTGTGGCAGCTTGCAAACCGAAAGTGCATTCTATAAATGTTTTCAAAGATAGGAACTAGGAGACTGAAGTTTCTGCCGGGCAAAATTCTAACTGGAGAGCCTGATTGATGACTCTGGGCTATGGAGGTGTCCCATTGGAGAATAGGAATTATGATACACCCAGGGGGTGGGAGAAAAACCAGGGTCAAGGGTGACAATGAAGGATGTGCCTCAGAGTCAGCTGCACCCAGGCGGTGCCGGCATGTTCGTTCCCAATAAATCCTTTTGAAGTTTTAGAAGTTTGGCTCAAGACTCATGATTTAATTGGGGGGTGACTGCCGGAATCCTGACAGAGGCTTTAAGTCATCCAAGCTTTCTTCACCACCATAAAAACATCGATGCTCACCTTCAGGCCAATGACGTTCTGTCCATTCACTTCGCAGATGTAATGCTTGGTGAGGAGCCCGTTCCGGGCCGCAGAGCTGTCTCTGGCCAGTGAGGTGATCTGGCCCCGCTTAATGACGAAACCCACATGGCCGCAGCTGTCTTTATGCATGGTCACTGTTCGCTGGAAAGGTCTACCAAACATAGTTGTGGGGGGAAAACTGAGGTCAGGCTCTCTCCTGACTGTTGCAATTGAAATATTGGTTTTCGACAATTGACAGACAAGAACAAAGTTGGAAGGGACCTTGGAGGTCATCTAGGCCAGCTGGGGAACCACTGGTAGTCTGAGAGAAAATTTTGGTGGTCCGCAGAGAAATGTCACCCCCAAAGCAGTTAATCCAGGCTGTGCGGGAACACAAGGCTTGCGTTGCTTGCGTTGTGAACAATACGAGTGAGTGAGAGGCGGGGGGAAAGGGTGGAGTGGGGGAACTTGTCCCACACACCCCACACGCCTGGCCTGGCCACTGGGCTGCTTCTTTCCACCTCTTTCTTCTACTGCTTTTGGCTGCATGCAAGGAAAGCAGCCAAAGTCTTTCTTTCTCTCCCCCAAACTCTGCCAGAAATGAGTCTGCAAGGCCTCCTGTTCCAAGAGGCCAAGCTGGCACAAAAGACTCATTTCTGGCGGAGTTTGGGAGAGAGAAAGAAAGACTTCTGCGGCTTCTGCTGCTTTCCTTGCATGAAGCCAAAAGTCTCTCCCCCCACACACACACAACTGAGAACAGAGCTGGAGACGGTATCCTGCGATCCCAAATAAAGAACAATCGATCGGTAGGAAAACAGGGTGGGGAATTTTCCTACAGACTTTTTTGGGGGATTTTCCCAGGGTCTCTGCTCTGCGGGATTTAAAACGATGGGTTTGGTGTTCTCTGAAGTCCAAAAGGTTGTTGACCCCTGTTCTAGTCCAACCCCCTGCTCAGGCAGGAGACCCAACTCTCTCTTGTCCAGTCTCTTCTTGAAAAGCTGCAGTGTTGGAGCCTCCACAACTTCTTGAGGCAAGTTGTTCCACTGATCAATTGTTCTCCTCGATGGGAAATCTCTCCTTATGATTTAATATCTTGTCCTGAATTCCAGGTTGCTTCTCTCCTTGTTAGTTTCTACCTGTTACTTCTTGTTCTGCCCTTCAGGTGCTTTGGAGAATAGCTTGACCCCCTTTTTCTTTGGGGAAGGCCCTCAAATATTGGAAGGCTGCTATCCTGTCACCCCTGGTCCTTCTTTTGTTTTCTCAGTTCCGACAACTGTTCCGCCATATTTTGAGAGGAATTGGCCAGGCACAAAAAAAATGGGAGAGTTCTTAATATTATGGTCATCCTACAAGCCACCAGAATCCTTCCATGGGGTCATCAAGGTTTCCAGGTATAGTTAGGTTCCAAGATTTAAGGGGCTGCCGTGAAGAAAAGGAGAATAACTTATTCTCCAAAACACCTGAAGGCAGGACAAGAACCAAAGGATGGAAATGAACCAAGGAGAGAAGCAACCTAGAACTAAGGTAGAATTTCCTGATAGTGAGAACAATGAACCAGTGGAACTGCTCGCCACCAGAGGTTGGGGGTCCTTCATCAGTGGAGGTTTTTAAGAAGACACTAGACAGCTATTTGTCTGAAATGATATTGAGTCTCCTGCTTCAGCAGAAGGCTGGACTAGAAGACCTCCAAAGCCCCTTCAAGTTTTATTCTGTTGAGAAGTTGTCAGTGGTCTCCAGAACAGTGGTTGCCAATGAGAAAATTTTGGTGATCCGCAGAGAAATGCCCCCCTCCCCCCGAAAGCAATTAATCCAGGCTGTGCGGGAACACAAGGCTTGCGTCGCTTGCATTGTGAACAACACAAGGTAGTGAAGGGAGGGGGGAAAGGGAGGAGGGGGGGAATTTGCCCCACTTGCCCCATGCACCTGGCCTGGCCACCGGGCTGCTTCTTTCCGCCTCTTTTTTTCTTCTGCTTTTGGCTGCATGCAAGGAAAGCAGCCAAAGTCTTTCTTCCTCTCCCCCAAACTCCACCAGAAATGAGCCTTTGGGACCCTGCAAGGCCTCCTGCTCCAAGAGGCTGCACCGGCATAGATTCATTTCTGGCGGAGTTTGCGGGAGAGAAAGAAAGACTTCTGCGGCTTCTGCTGCTTTCCTTGCATGCAGCCAAAAGTCTCTCCCTCTCTCTCTCTCTCTCTCTCTCTCTCCCCCTGAGAAAGGAGCTGGAGATGGTATAAAGAATAATCGATCAGTAGGAAAACAGGGTGGGGAATTTTCCTGCAGACTTTTTGGGGGGATTTTCCCAGGGTCTCTGGGTTTTAAAATGATGAGTTTGGTGGTCCCTGAGGTCCAAAAGGTTGGCGACCCCTGCTCCAGAAGGCCACCTGGACTGAAATCTCATAGGTGAGGAATGTGGGCATAAAATGGACCACCGTCCCCGGTTCCCAATCCTCACCTGTCCCGAACCACCATAACGATCTTCTCTGACGAGGCCTTCTTCAGTACCCGCTTTGCCTTCTCCATGTTCCACCCGGCGCAGTTCTTCCCATCGATCTGGAGGAGCTGATCGCCGAAACGCAGGCCCACCAGAGCTGCCGGAGAATTGGCTTTGACCAACTGCACGAAGAGCCCCTGTGCGATAAGACGGGACCGGTGTGGCATGTTGCTGATATGGACCCAGCTCCCCAAACATGAGAAACCCTCTGAAGTGAACTCAAAAGATTCCTTTATTAGGAACCCCAGCAGTCCCAGCCAAAATTATCTCTCTCACCACAGGCTAACAAGTCCATCCGTCCGGGAGATGAGTAGTTGTCTGCCACATCTGTTCATCTCCACCCCCTGCTTTTTATCCTCAGAGCTTGGGTGGGGCTTCCATCCCAAGGACCGGCCCATAGATTTCCACTGCTCTCCTCTCCTCTGCCTTCTGCAACCCTCTCTTAAGCAGGAGAGCCTATCCCATTTTAGACATATCATTGTCCAATCTCTTCTTAAAAACTTCCCATGTTGGAGCATTTAAAACTTCCGGTGGAAAGCAGTTCCACTGATTAATTGTTCTTAACTTCCTGCACCTGTGTCTGGTTTGCCAATTGCACAGTGGCAGATAGGAAAGCACTTCAGAGGGCTAGCGTCATTGCCCAGAAGATCATGGGTTGCCCTCTCCCCTCTCTTTATAGCTCCCTCTGCCTTAAGAAACTTCAAAACATTCTCCAAGATCCATCTCATCCTGGGAACCCTTTTTTTTTTTTTAAACTATTACCATCTGGCAGACGGTACAGGATAATAATAAAAACAAGGACAAATAGGCTGAAAAACAGCTTCTATCCCAGGGCAGTAACTCTATTGAATTTTACTGTATAGTACACTGGAGATGGTATTTAATTTTGTTATATGATGCGCAATGACAATAAATTAGACTAAATTAAACTGTGCATCTGTTTGTCAGGCACTGGACCCGGCTGTTTCTCCTCTTCTCCATCAGCCACCTCCAGACATGGCTCTTTGGTCCCAAGGACCAGCCCATAGATTTCCACTGCTCTCCTCTCCTCTGCCTTCTGTGCATCTATGCATCAGGCACTGGATCCGGCTGTTTCTCCTCTTCTCCATCAGCCACCTCCAGACCTGACTCTTTGGTCCCAAGGACCAGCCCATAGATTTCCACTGCTCTCCTCTCCTCTGCCTTCTGTGCATCTGTTTGTCAGGCACTGGACCCGGCTGTTCCTCCTCTTCCTCATCAGCCACCTCCAGACCTGGGGGCTGTTGACTCTCTATCTGAGGGCTGATGGACAGCCCAGGGTCCTCTCTCTCTCTCTCTCTCTCCCTCCTTCCCTCCCTCTCTCTCTCTCTCTCTCTGCCAGCTCCATTTCCTCTTCCTCCTCAGAGCTCCCAGGTTGCTGTCCCTGACTCCTCCTCCTCTGATTCGGCTGCCAACAGGCTACAACAGAACCAGAACTTGTGGGTTAAGGTTCTATTCTAAAACCTGGCAACCAATGGTCTTCCGGTTGCAAGGCTTCGGCGGCGGCAGGAATCCACTTCTCTGCGGGTCCTTGCTGTGCTCGCCGCTGAGGTACCCCCGATCCAACTGGATTTGGGGGTTGTCGCTGCCCCAAAGGCGCGGCGGAAGATAGAGGAGATCTGGGCAGGGGTCTGGTAATATCGCATCCCCCTTCTCCAGCCAGCTAGACTCCTTTTTCCTGAGGCGGTGGAGCAGCTGTCAGAAATGGCAGCCTCAAAGGAATCTTCAACCGGACAAGACTGTGCAGGAGGAAGAACCAGAAGGAGAAGTTTTCTTGGCTGAACCAGGACATTAAGTTACTTTTAAAACACCTTGGAAACCTGACTTTCGGATTGATACATTTATTTCCAAAAGCAGTTGTTACAGCGGCGAAAGTGCTGAAGGAAACTTCACTCCCCTTCCTTACGAAGAAAGCAAATGAGCACAGAAAAACCTGTTTCTTTAAGGTAAAAACAAGCTCTTTGTTATAAGTGGGAAGGAGAAGACTAAAAAAAAAATCTTTAAAAATTTGTTGGAGGAGACGCCTTGAAGATTATAAGACCAGCAACTAACTGTAATACGGCTTTAAAATATATTTGGGATTTTGCCCCAGGAGGAAAAGTTGCAAAGAGAAGAAGAGGAAATAATTTCTGTCTGTTTGGATTGTTTGATAACTTTGACATTTGCAAAATACTTTAAGATTAAAAACATCTGAGTTGTTCTTAAAAATTTACAATGGCACCATCTGTGGATCGACTAAAAATGGAATATGAAAAATTAAAAGAAAGAGAACAAAATGGCAAGGATTCATTGGGAGCTGTCTTTCACTTTTTAGAAATGGCGGTTTCTACGTACCAGCAAATACTTGAGGAAGGAGAAGGAGAAGAAGAAAAGGAAGAAGCCATTTTTAATGGACAAAAAAGTTTGATTAAGAAAGAAAATAGGAAGAGAGGAAGGAAAAATGAGAATTTAAGATTCAATAAAACAACCAAGAAAAAGAAAAATAAGGTGAAAAAAAGGTACAATGTTAGAAAGCAATTGAAAAGAGAATTACAACAGAGAGGGGAAGCTAAAAAGATGGAGGTTAGGAGAGGGGGGGGGGGCAAAAAGACCAGACTGGAGAAGAAAGGGAGGGGAAAAGGGGAAAAAAGCCACGGTCTGAAACAAGATATTTTTTTAGAGATAAAGGATAAAGGATAGTGTATAATTTAAGAAAGATTCTGCAAGAGTACATAAGATAGTATTGTAGTATTTGCATTTGAAATAGTCTATTGGAATATTATAAGATTTAACAAAATATTAAAATATTAAAATGTTTTATAATGATAGATTTCAATATTTAATAAAATATTAAAGAGAATGTGTAAAATGATTAATGCTTAGTTATATTATTAATTAGAATTAGAATGGAAATTATACACTTAACTATAAGTTTATTATTCTTTTTTTTTCAAAATGCAACATGTAGAATGTACTAAGCAGAATCAGGATAGAAATTATGTATTATTTTAAGTGTTACTTTCGGGAAAGGCATCACACTTTAAAAGTGATTACAGGGGAAATTCTTTGCTAAAGAAAAGAGATAAATAGATGATTAGAAAAGAATGGACAAAAGATACAAACATAATGATTTTGAAATAAGATGAAATAAACAAAATATAATTAAGAGAGTGAAAAGAAGGGAGAAGTTATATAGAAAATATAGAATGGTTAATAATATATGAATGGTATATAAGGTGAGCATGAATTTGATTTAGGTCTGTAAAAAAAAGATGTAACCCGGGACTAAGCCACTTCTCAAAAGAAGTTTTATGTTTTGTGTTTTGTGTTTTGGTTAGCTATGTTTTGATTATGAATTAATAAAACCTTGGAGGAATAAAACTAAAGGGAGAGAAATTTGGAAAAAACATGTATAAATGATAATTAAGGAGGTTTTATCTTTTTATATCTTGTTTTATGTTTTGTATTTTGTGTGTTTATGCTTGATTGAGAATGAATAAAACCTTGATAGAAAGAAATATAATTGAATAAAAGTGAAGGGAGAAACAATGAGAAATTTGGAAAAGATATATATGTGTTTAAATGGAAATGTGATAATGTGGAACTATGCCTTAACAAATAATGTTTTATTTGCCTTGTTAAAACTTATCAGTAATTTTTGAGAAAGGAGGTTTTATACTTTGATGTCTTATGTTTTGTTTGTCTTTAAAATCAATAAAACTTGTTTTTTTAAACAAAAAACAAAAAAAAACTGGGAAATGGTGACTTCAAATTCAACTTGTGTCTTGGGCCCAAAGACAGATGGGTGACCTTGGGCCAGTTCATCCCTCCTCCCCCTACCCCCCCTCAAGGAAGAAGGTGACAATGACTCACAGGTTCTGAAAAGGTTGTCAAGAAAGCAGCAGGACCATGTCCATGCAGTTGCCAGGGTTCAAGTCTGGCTTGAAAGCCCGCAAATGAAAATCAATCACTTGCAGGCACCCTACCAGCTTCTAATTAGCCACCGTCTGGTCTTCAAAGGCAGTTGGATAAATTAACGGAAGACAGCTGTTATGAATGCATAATACCAATAAAGTTATCATTGAGCTTGAAGTCTAGTGCAGGGTTCTGGCCCTGCACTTCTGATTGGCTGTTAATGGCAGGATCGGATTAGCCCGTTTAGGAGCATCCGATTGGCCATTAACAGGCCATTCCTATTGGTTAACGGAGCTCGCGCTCCAGGTTCGCTATTGGTTAAATAGTTAATGAGTCGCCTATATAAGTAAGGCTAGAGCAGCCTTTGAGCTGAGCGGTCACAATATGTAAATAAAGAGTTTGAAGTTCACTGTTTCTACTGGCTCGTCTCCATCATTCGCACCCATGCTCCAAACTTAACACTGGTGACGAAGGTGGGATTGGATGACATCAGAGCCAACTAAGCACGTGACGGAAGCGCACAACGGCGGAACCATGTCCGGCGGCGCAATACCGCCCGCTCCATTCGATCCAGCTCAAGAGGACTGGGAGTCTTACATGGATTGTTTCCAAATGTTTTTAGAAACAAATAATCTGAAGGATGCAACGGCCGGGAAGAAACGGGCGGTATTCCTGACGCACTGTGGCCCAACGGTTTTCAAAATGGCTAAGGCATTAGCAAAACCGGCTGAAGTGAAAGCCATGGACTGGGACGTCCTCAAACCGCTGCTAAGGGCCCACTACGCACCCACTGTTCCAACGCTCGTAAGACGACACGAGTTCTATCAACGGAACCAGTGGAAAGGAGAAAGCGTCGCCAATTTCGTTGCAGACCTCCAGAACTTGGAAGGCCTTTGCGATTTCGCCAAACTGGAAGAGGCTTTGAGAGACAGAGTACTCCTTGGGCTAGACGCTCTAAACGTGCAGAGCAAAATAATGGCAAAGGGCGACATCACCCTTAAAGATGCCATAGCTGAAGCTACAGCAGCGGAGGCGACCAAGAAGTCGGCTGCTCAACTACGCCAAATTCGCACTCCAAACCACCAACCGAACGGCGACATTTCACCTAGTGCAGAACGGCGACGTTCCACGGCCCATCATGAGGACCTCTCTTCGTCGTCAGACAGCGACAAAGAAGAGATCCATCGCCTGCTGTCTGAGCGGGAACGACGACCGAAGTCCCAACAGCCGTGCGCAGGCTGCGGAGCCAACCATTACCGCTCCATTTGCAAATTCCGCGACGCACTCTGCCACGAGTGCGGGAAACGAGGCCATATCAGTCGGGTCTGCAGAAGCCTCCTCGGACCCAGCCAGACCTCAAAAGAAACCAATCCCCGCCAATCAACAGGAAATCGCCCTGCAAGGCGAGAACCAGTAAACCACTCCTACGGAAACCGACCCGTGAACCGTCTAGCAAGACGAGAAGAGGCTCACCAAACGCTCACTATTGGCCATGCCTCTTCATTAGACGCTCAGAAAATTCGGATCAACGTAAACATTGAAAATCGGCCCTGCCAGATGGAAGTAGACTCGGGATCGTCTCTTTCAATGGTCTCATGGAAGACCCTCAAACAACTCATCCCCACTATCCGGCGCCAAGACCTTCAATTCCAACAGCTCGTGCTTAAGGACTACCAGGGGAACCGAATCCCAGTTGCAGGATCCAGTTGAGTCTGGGTGACATTCAAGAACCGCACGGCATACTTACCCCTGATGGTGATCGATAAGGACCGGCCTAGCCTGTTGGGCCTACAGTGGTTCGCAACCCTCGGCATTGAAGTGGCAGGCATTAACCGAATCGGCGGCAGTGACTGGGAGGAAGACCTTGCCCACGAATTCCAGGACATATTCGAGGAAAAGCTAGGTGAGTACAAGGGGACCCCGATATCCTTTAGCCTTGATCCAAAGATAGCTCCCATCCGCCTTAAGCCTTGTCGAGTTCCGTTCGCGCTAAAACCGAAAATTGATGAGCAGCTTGATAAGTTGATTGCTCAGGGAGTTTTAAAGCCAACGGATCACTCCCCTTGGGAAACGCCGATTGTGACACCCATTAAGGCGGATGGCTCCATTAGAATTTGCGGGGACTACCGAGCCACCCTAAACCACGCCCTGCAACAGAACCCTTATCCGGTGCTGGTGGTACAGCACCTACTCCATTCCCTGGGGGGCGGAAAAGTCTTCGCTAAACTAGACTTAGCTCAGGCTTACCATCAATTGCTGGTTGACGAAACAGCGGCACAGGCACAGACTATCGTGCCACACCGAGGTGCCTTTAAGTGTACGTGGCTTCAATTCGGAGTCAGTGTAGCCCCGGGGATCTTTCAGAGCCTAATGGAGAGACTATTGCAGGGGATCAAGGGTGTTGTCCCCTATTTCGACGATGTACTTATTGCTGCCCCCACTCAAAAAATCTTGCGGGAGCGTTTAAGATTAGTATTAAAAAAATTTCAGGAAGCAGGCCTGAAAATCAAGAAAAATAAATGCAAAATGTGTACCGATCATGTTGGATGTTTAGGGTACCTAATTGACAGTCAGGGTATTCACCCTACTGATAGTAAATTAAGAGCAATAAAGAACGCTCCCAGACCCCAGAACAAGACCGACCTCCAGGCATTCCTAGGCCCCATCAACTTCTATAATGTTTTCTTGCCGCATAAAGCGACTGTCGCTGAACTGTTACATCGTCTTTTAGACAAAAAAGCAAACTGGGTATGGGGTCACAAAGAAGAGCAGGTGTTCCGTAATGTAAAAAAACTACTGACTTCGGACGCCGTGCTGATGCAGTACAATGAGACTTTGCCAATAAACATAACCTGTGATGCATCACCTTTTGGAGTGGGCGCCATTTTGAGCCATGTGTTACCTAACGGTAACGAAGCCCTGTTGCTTACTTCTCAAAGACGCTCTCGAAAACCGAGCGAAATTACAGCCAAATCGATAAGGAAGCCCTGGCGATTGTATCAGCAGTTAAAAGATTTCATGAGTACGTGTACGGCCGAGTTTTCACCATTGTAACTGACCACAAACCATTGCTGGGGATAATCGCTGAGGACAAGCCAACTCCCTACATACTTTCCCCCAGAATGTAGGTCAGAATTCTTGGCTGCCTACAATTATCGACTACAATATCGTCCCAGTAAAGCCATTCCCCACGCCGACGCGCTGAGCCATACACCGCTCTCTGAAACCATCAACGATCCTGCACCAACGATGACAGCATTGCAGATCGAGACACTCCACATGCCGCCATTGACTGCCCGTGACATCGCGAGAGAAACAAAACGCGACCCCATCTTGGAGCGAGTCCTCACGTGGGTAGAACGCGGATGGCCATTGGACCAAGTACCAGATGACTTCGCACCATTCAAAAGTCATCAAACAGAATTGTTCTCACAGAAGGGCTGTGTCATCTGGGGCGATAGAGTCATTATCCCAGAATGGCTCCAACAAATGCAACTAAGAACTTTGCATCGTGCGCATGAAGGGCCTTGCACGAAGCTACACGTGGTGGCCAGGCATCGATATCATGGGTTAAAACTTGCAAGAGATGCCAAGAAGTAAGCAACGCTCCACCAAAGGCAACCCCAACCGAATGGGAGACGCCGCGGGGACCCTGGTCCCGCATCCATCTGGACTTTGCTGGGCCGACCAAAGGCCACACGTTTCTGCTAACCATCGGTGCCTACTCGAATTGGCTCGAGATTCACCGAATGAGCAGCACAACCACTGATGCAGTCATCAAAAGACTGGAAAGACTTTTTGCAACCCACGGATTACCAGATGTTCTGGTATCCGACAACGGGCCCCAATTTACTGCCCTACCTTTTGAGCAGTACTTGGCTGACCGGGTATTCGACATGCGCTCACTTTGCCTGTGTACCCTGCTGCAAACAGTAGGGCTGAGCGCATGGTTCAATTCATCAAAAAGACTCTCCAAAAGATCGATTACGACAACATTGACGAAAAAATCAACCAGATCCTTTTCCTGCAGCACATCACACCTCACAGCGCCACCAACAAAACTCCCGCTGAACTGCTAATGGGACGAAAGCTCTGCTCCCACCTCAATCGGTTACACCCAGCCTACGAATCTGAAAAGCCATTCGGATCCAGCGGCCAATGCCGTACCTTTCAGGTAGGCGATTTAGTATTCGCTAAAAAATTATCGGGTGATCCGCTGTGGGTAGAAGCGACCGTAATCCATGTAACTGGCCCAAGATCATACCTCGTTCAGTGCCCTGACGATAGACTTTGGAAGCACCACATAGATCAGCTACGATCGGGGCTACCACCTCGCAATTCCAAACTCCCTTTTGACCAAACTGGGGGGGGGGATACAGAGGAAAGCGAATTACTATTTGAAGGAAACCTTTTCGAAGAGACTGATAATGGAACGGAAACGCAGGAACAGGAACCAGGGACCGAAGTAAATGCCCCTCAGGAAATGGCCAGTGATATTGATGACAACGAGAATGCGAACTCGGAACCAGAGGCACCCTTTCCGCTAAACAACGATCTACCTCAGCAAGAGTGCAGCCAACCGACTGGCACCTTGCGAAAATCGAAAAGACTAATTAAACAACCGTCCTACCTTAAGAACTATGTAATCGTGCCCCGTGGGCCGAAGCCGGGGGAAAGGGGTGTTGTGAATGCATAATACCAATAAAGTTATCATTGAGCTTGAAGTCTAGTGCAGGGTTCTGGCCCTGCACTTCTGATTGGCTGTTAATGGCAGGATCGGATTGGCCTGTTTAGGAGCATCCAATTGGCCATTAACAGGCCATTCCTATTGGTTAATGGAGCTCGCGCTCCAGGTTCGCTATTGGTTAAATAGTTAATGAGTCGCCTATATAAGTAAGGCTAGAGCAGCCTTTGAGCTGAGCTGTCACAATATGTAAATAAAGAGTTTGAAGTTCACTGTTTCTACTGGCTCGTCTCCATCATTCGCACCCATGCTCCAAACTTTACAACAGCTCTATCCAGGGCCTTGAAGGTTGGGGCAGAGTGTCCTCCAACATCACTTGTGGGCAAAGATTCTCTCTTTCTGTCCTGGTTTGGGGTTCTCCAAGGTGGGTATCTGAGCTGGACCCTGGAGAAAGAAAATACTGGGCTGGTGTTCCTCAACATTGGACATGTCAAGATGGGTGGACTTCAACTCCCAGAATTCCCTAGCCAGCATGGCCTTAATGAGTGAGGATATGCTGGACCACTGTTCTTCAACCTTAAGATGAGTGGACTTCATTCAGTCAGCATAGGTGGACTTCAACTCCCAGAATTCTCCAGTCAACATGGGTGGACTCCAACTCCCAGAAGTTGAAATCCACCCATCTTAGCATCTCCAAGGTTGAGGTGCACCAGTGCAGCATTTTATTTCTCCAGGGTTCAGCTAAGACATCCACCTTGGAGAACCTCAAACTTGGGAGTCCCAAAGTTGCTTATTCTAGGGGCAACTGGACTTTATCTTGTTGTTTGTTTGTTTTTTTTGAAGATGTTTTGCTTCTCATCCAAGAAGCTTTTTCAGCTCTGATAAGATAATGAGGAAGGGAAGTCAGAGCTGAAGAACCTTCTTGGATGAGAAGTGAAACATCTTCAGAGAAAAAACCAAGAAAAGTCCAGTTGCCTCCAGAATAAGCACCTTTGGGACAACCATGTCCTGGCTGACGGAGAATCTCTACAGCAGGGGGATCTCCAAACTTGGCAACTTTAGGACTTGTGGACTTCAACTTCCAGAATTCCTCAGCCAGCCATGCTCTCTGGGGAATTCTGGGAGTCCACAAGTTTTAAATTTGCCAAGTTTGGAGACCCCCTGCTCTACAGAGTCAAACTGGGAGAAGACGTCAGCATCCTTGCCCACAGCTGGTGTCAGGAGACACACTGTCCCAATCTTCAAAGATAGAGCTGTCTTCCTTTAATTTGTCCAACTGCCTTTGATGACCAGATGGTGGCTAATTAGAAGATGGTAGGGTGCCTACAAGATTGATTGATTTGTGGGCCTTCAAGCCAGACTTGACTTCTGACCAGTCCCTGCTGGATGCAACAGAGTTCTTCTCGAGTTATTTTTTATGTATAGTTTATTTATACATGTTTCAATTAACAGTGTAAACTTTGAGTCAACTGCTTACATAGTAAGGTTTTCCTGCCCCCTAATCTCCACTTCTATTATCCAACCATTTATAAAACAAATCCCATATTTGAAAATATTCTGAATCTTCCTTCTCTTTTATCTTTAATGTCAGTCTATCCATTTCTGCGCAATCTATTTTTTTTTAATTACATCTTCTTCTCTCGGTGTTACTTCATTTTTCTAAAATTGTGCAAATTCAATTCTTGCAGCTGTCAAAACATGCAATATTAAATACGAATTCCCCTTGTTATATTTTTCTGGTACTATTACTCACAAAAATATTTCTGGCTTATGCACTATGTGCAATGTTAACTTTTTTTTTCTAACTCTGTATGTATTTTTATCCAATAGTTCTTTACTTTCACACATGTCCACCACATATGACAGTATGTGCCTAGTGTTTGATTACATTCCCAGGATTTGATGGGATTGTTTTTAAATATCTCTTCCCAAGTTCTTATTGGGCACCTGGAAACTTGGTGTCAACTCGTAAAATATTTCTATGGTCTTTTTAGAGTTGCCAACAGAAAGGGAGGGGGGAGCAATGAGGCAGCTTGGAAACTGAAACTGCATTCCATAAATGTTTTCAAAGATAGTAACTAGATGACCGAAGTTTCTGCTGTGCAAAATTCTAACTGGAGAGCATGATTGATGACTCTTGGCTATGGAGGTGTCCCATTGCAGAATAGGAATTATGATACACTCAGGGGGTGGGGGGAAAACTAGGGTCAAGGGTGACAATGAATGATGTTCCTCAGAGTCGGCTACACCCAGGCAGTGCCGGCATGTTAACTCCCAATAAATCCTTTTGAAGTTTTAGAACTTTGGCTTGAGACTCAGGATTTAAATGGGGTGATTGTCGGAATCCTGACACTTGGGGGGTTGCGCAGATAACTGAAGCTAAATAAAACAAGATGATTTGCAGAGATTCCTGGTGTGTCCATCTTCCTCTGTCATTGTGCCTAAGTAGACTGACAGGCCTAAGAAAATTCCAGAAACTATTCCTCTTGGATTTAGTCAGAAAACTTAAACTTTTGACTCAAGCATTGATTCTATGCCAACATTGCCACCGGATTAACTCAATAGGTCACAATTAAATCATCCCCTACTCTTCAAACACCTCTCAAAGGGATGAAGCATTTTATTGCTGGGTTTAGCCAGCTCTCAAAGGAGATAAAACCAACTTGGAGCACATTAAACCAGCTAACTCTTATCAGTCCTATTATTTCAATCCTACATCCCGATCCACCTATGAAGACCAGATGGGAAAATGGTGGTGGTCCCAGGATGGTCCAGAAATTGTAAATTTCCCCAGGTCTTGGGCTGCTTAGGAGCCCCTTTCCAAAACTGACCTTATCTTTTTTTAAAATATATTGTTTTATTGATACTTTTTAAAAATATACACAAAAAGTCAGTGTTAGCTGGGTGCAGCCGACTCTAAGACACATCATTCCTTTCCCCCTTGGACTTGGTCTTCCCCCGATCCCATGAATGTCTATTCTCCAATGGGACACATCCCTAGCCAAGAGTCATCAATCATGCTCTCCAGTAATAATCTTGTGGGCCAACAGTTTCGGCTGCCTAGCAAATTATCTGAAGCATTTAAGGAATACACTACTTCCCCCACTCCCTTTCTGCTGGCAACTAAAAAGACCAAAGAAGTATTTTTTAGTTGACATGTATGTTAGTCCAATATTTTTTTTGCCTTTGGGCATGTCCACCACGTATGATAATATGAACCTAGTATCTGATTACACTTCCAACATTTAGCTGATATATTTTCAAACATCTTTGTTAGTCTCGCTGGTGGTAAAAATGCCATCTATAAAACATTTGGTATAGATTTTTCTTAAATGTTGTTAACATTGTTAGTTTACAGTTTCTATCCCACAGTTTCTGCCATTCATCTAGTTCTGTAGAACAACCAGAACTGACCTTATCAATGGTCCTCAGCTTCAGTCCGGTTTTCCCACGTTCGTCCTTGCACAGGTGGATCTCACGCAAACCCGGTTTGATCTCTGCTCGACGTAGCCCTGCGTCGCTTCCTGTCACAGGGGCCACCAACAGACCTGGGGCTGAGGAAGGTGGACCCGCAGCCTGCCAAGGAAGCCAAGTTGAAGAAGCCATGTGGAAAGAAAGAAATTATTCTCCTCAGATCAAGAAGGTTTGCGAAGGTCCAAGTTCCACTTCAACTTTTAGGGTTGACTCCATCAACCCTGAGGAGGTTGGAGGCTAAAACATACGAAGAAGGGTTTTGCAAGAATTGGGTATGTCTCGTTTCATGAAAAGAAGAAATCTTCAGAAATCATGGTCAATCCATCCCGGGAGGATTTTAAGAAGAGACTGGACAGTCACTTGTCTGAAATCGTATAAGGTCTGAGCGCTGGGTGGCACTAGAATGGGGGTCGCCAACCTTTTGGACCTCAGAGACCACCAAACTCGTAACTTCACATCCCACAGACCACTAATATGAATTTTAACTGACGGCCGCTTGTTGACGTTGGTGGGAAAGTTGGTTCCATATTCCAGAGATGCCATAGTCACAGGACCTCCATCCAGGTGCACCGGCCGACCACGGACTGGAGGATGCTGCTCCAGGATGACCAAAGGGCCAGTCCAGTCACTCCTGCAACTCTGGAATATGGGACTGACTTTCCTACCAATGTCGGCAAGCCACCCCGTTGGTCTTGCCTTCCAGTTCCAGATTATGTAGCTCTACTCTGGGTAAGGTTTGCGCTTAGCCAAAGGATAGGGGGCCAACGTGTGGGCAGGCCATGCGGGTGGCACAGCCTTGTGTTCCTGCACAGCCTGGATTAATTGCTTTGGGGGGCGGGGACATTTCTCTATGGAGCACCAAAATTTTCTCATGGACCACCAGTAGTCCCCAGCCCACTGGTTGGCAACCACTGGACTAGATGACCTCCAAGGTCCCTTTCAACTCTGTTATTCTATTCTAAGATCCCTCTCATAGGTTAGTGGCAAACTATCATCTCCTGCGTGAACATGAATCTACGAGGAAAAAAAGGCACAAGGAATCTCTTCCATGACTGCGTTCAAAAAATGCTTACAGAATCGCCTGTCGGAACGAGATCTAAATTCCTCTGGATCTCGTCGCTGGAAAGAGAGAGGCCCATGTAATCATTGAGATCGGCGAGATTTGGGTACAAAACTGGCGGTGCTGGGAAAAAAAAAAAAAAGAAAAGAAAAGGAAGAAATAACACTTCGTTCAAAGGATTGGCTGGCTAGCGTATTTTGGTCTTGGCTCAGGCGAAGCTTGCTAGATCCCACCAGCCCACTCCGCCTCAAGATGGTGTCCACAAATGAAGGAGACATCTCGAATTATTTTGAAGGGCCAAATGTCCATATCAGCTCAGCAGGGTTGAACATGGTCCATCTCAGGGGTGGGATGCAAATATTTTTTTTACTACCGCTTCTCTGGGCGTGGCTAGGTGGGCGTGGCCACATGACTGGGTGGGGGTAGCTTCTTTCTTTTCTTTCTTTCTTTTTTTTGCATCTCCACCCCCACCCTCTGCTTCATTTTTTTGGCCTCCTGGGCCTCAGGGAAGCTTCCTGGGCAAAGCAGTAAGACAGAGAAGGGGATCCCGGAACAGCTGATCATCCGAAGGAAAAAAGAAAAAGAAATACCTTAATCAGTGACTGGGTGGGGGAAAACGCAGTCAGCGATGTTGGGCATGCGGTGTTAAAGACTGACTGGGTAGGGAGGGGAGGGGCTGGACGGAGAGGGGCGGGGCCAGCCAGGGACACCATTTGCCAGCTCTCCAAACTACGCAGAATCGTAACAACCGGTTCTATAGAACCAGTCCGAACCGGTAGAATCCCACCCCTGCTCCATTTCCATGTTTTGTTTGAATTTAGCAACCTCCTCGCTGTCGGAGTCTTCCGCCAGATCTCAACGGAAGAGTTTGTTGGGATGATGACCCAAAAGATGGGATGATGTCTGAAAATACCTTACCATCTGCTTTGGGAGGTTCCAGCATCTCTCTTGCAGTAGGGGCTGGAGCTGGGGCCCTGGGCTGGGGACCAACGGTATTCTTGTCCTGGGCCTATAATGACAAAAACGAGAAGGCATGAGGGACATCGCTCCTTTAACTTGAAAGAGAAGGCAATGCCGATCTCCTAGTTTCATCTCTAAAGGACATTCCTTGTTGGACATCCCCATGAAGGACCTTCTGGGAGTTGAGGTCTACCCCTCTTGAAAACTGCCACGTTTTGAGAAATACTATTCTACAAAGAGATCGTTGCACCGTGGACAGATCTTATAGGCCAGAAGTTGTTGTGGTTTTTTTTTTTTTTTACCCCTAATATTAAAATGAAATTTGAAAAGGTACAACTTCCACCCGTGAATTCTGCTTACTTCTGCAGCAGTAATAGAACAGAAAATAGGAATCAACCACAAAGGCCCAATGTTGTTGTAGAAGAGTGGATCTAAAACATGACAGAACGCTCCAGACAGACCAGAGTTGGGGTTTGATGCTCAAATTTAGACACCTTTGAACCAGGAAGAGAGGACACCAAGGGGATCCAGGATCTGAAGATGAAATTTTCTGAAGGCCGTAGAAGAACCAGGTTGAGTCATAAGAAAACTGATGGAGCTTCTGGAAGCAGCTCACAAAGCAGAAGACACATTACTGAGTATTGGTTTCCCAGTTGGCTTCAATAAATATTCCTTGAAGTTCTTCATCTTGCACCCAAGGTTAAAGTGTGTGGAGTATAACAGAAAAACAGAAGGGACCTTGGAGGGCTTCTAGTCCAACCCCTGTCCAAGCAGGAGATCCTATTCCGTGTCAGACAAATGGTTGTCCAATCTCTCCTGGTAGCAACCAGTTCCACTGACTATTCTCACTGTCAGGAAATTTCTCCTTATTGCGAGGTTGCTTCTCGGTTAGTTTCCATCCGTTGCTTCTTATCTTGCCTTCTGGGACTTTGGAGAATAGGTTGATCCCCTCTTCTCCTTTGGGGCAGCCCCTCAAATATTGGAAGACTGCTATCATGTCACCCCTTCTTTTCCTTAAACTAGACATGCCCAATTCCTGCAACAATTCTTCGTATGTTTTAGCTTTCAGTCTCCTAATTGTCTTTGTTGCTCTTCTCTGCACTCATGAACCAATACAGAATAACAAGAGTTGGAAGGGACCTTGGAGGTCTTCTAGTCTAACCCACTGCTCCGGCAGGAGATTCTGTACCATGTCAGCCAAATGCCTGTCCAATCTCTTTTTGAAAACCTCCAGTGATGGAGCGCCTAGCAATTGCTGAAGGCAAACTGAAATGGTATAGGGCAGAGGTCTCCAAACTTGGCAACTTTCAGATTTGTGGACTTCAACTCCCAGAATTCTCCAGCTGGCTGAGGAATTCTGGGAGTTGAAGTCCACAAGTCTTAAAGTTGCCAAGGTTAGAGACCCCTGGTATAGGATTTCCTGCCTAAGCAGCGGGGTTGGACTAGAGGACCTCTGAGCTCCCTTCCAACTCTCTTATTCTATTCTAATTATTCTCACTGTTATGAAGTTTCTCCTTAATCCCAGGTTGGATCTCCCTCTGGCTTCAACTCCCAGAATTTCCCCAGCCAGCATGCCTTAAGATGGGTAGAATCATAGGACTGGAAGGCACCTCAAAGGTCTTCTAGTCCAACCCACTGCTCAATCCACATTCTGGACAACTGGTTATCTTCTTGAAAATCTCCCCTGATGGAGCACCCACAACTTGTGGAGGGAAGCCATTCCTTTGATTAAATGTTAGGAAAGACTGTCCAACTTGATGGCAAGATCTCAACCATCCGGTTCCGGGTGTTGAAATCTAGCACGTCGAGAGCACATCGGATGATGGAAGTTGGAGAACAAGAAAGGTAACTAAAATTATTTCATTGCATTCTTCTTGGCCCAGATGGGAAGACTTCCCACTCCCAGTGGATTGGTAGGATAAGGCCATCTTTCACCTGGGTTTTCCACCTAGGAAACCTACAGGAGCCTCTTCAAATACTTTGGACCAGGGGTGGGATTCAAAAGTCTCAGCAACCAGTTCGCCACCTAGTTGCTTGGTGGGTGTGTCCTACCAGGAGGGCCATTCTTCACCTTCCCCAGAGTCCGGAGGCTTCCCTCAGGCCTCTGGGAAAGCAAAAACGGCCTCCCCAGGCTCCGGAGGCTTTCCGGAAGCTAGAAACAGGCCCATCTCTGGACTTCCGGAACTTCTGGATTGGCCTGTTTTTTCCCACCCAGAGCCTCCGTGCCCTTATCTGCATCCAAAACAGGCCACGTGGAGACTCCTGGAAGGGGAGGAGAGGGGTGAGAGGTGCAAGTTAGTCGGTTCAACTCCTGGTTCGGTGAACTAGATGTAAATTTAACAACCGGATCGCTCAAACCGGTCCAAACCGGTTGAATACCATCCCTGCTTTTGGATTGAAACTCCCATCGTCCCCAGCCCAAGGAGTTCCTTAGAGCTTGGGAAGTATGGAAATGAAGTCCCTGGTTTGGAATCCTAAGGCGGAGGAAGGATTGATGGATCAGATGGAGAAAGGAAAGATATTCAAAGGGAAGGGGCTGGCCTTTCAACCTCTTTTTTGAAACTCCGATTTTTCAGCTCTTTTTGCTGAACGTGGAAGCACCATTCGTTCTTTTTGCGAGAGGTATTCCTCCACTTATGACCGCAATTTAAGCCTCCAATTTTTGTGGCTAAGTGAGTTCCACCCCCCACTCCCATTTTACGACCTTGGCACAGTCGTTAAGGGAAACACTGCAGTTGTTGAGTTAATCATGCAGTCGCTCTGTGAAATCTGGCTTCCTCCATTGACTTTGCTTGTTTGAACGTTGCAAAAAAAGGATCACACGAAACCGGGATATTGTGACCGTCATAAGCATGAGTCGGTTGCCAAGGGCCTGAATTTTTTTTTATCACGTGACCCTGAGAATGCTGCAACATTCGTAAGTGTGAAAAACAATCCTAAGTCACTTTTTTCCAGCATCGTAATTTTGAACACTAAATGAACTGTTGTAAGTCCAGAACTACCTCCGTCTGTTGAAAGTGGCTAGAACATTAATTATAATTTAATTAAATATTGTTGCTCTAGTTGAGTAACACAAGTAATCCTTGATGAACAAGGATTTCCTTTAGTCACCATTTCAAGTTGCAACGGCACTGGAAAAAGTGACTTATGACCTATCCTCACACTTATGACCATTGCTGCATTCCCACGGTCACGTGATCAAAATTCAAGGACTTAGAAACCGCCATACACTCACAGCAGTTGCAGTGACCTCCAATCATGCGATCCCCACTTGTGACCGTCCCAGCTGACTTCCAACAAGCCAAATCACTGCAAAAAGCCAGATTTCCACTTAATGACACCTGGTTCATGGCAAGGATTCGCTCAATAACTGTGGCAAAAGAAAAAAAATGGGTGTGACTGACTTAACAGCCACCTTGCTTCGAAACAGAAATTCTGATCCCAATTGTGGTCATAAGTCGAGGACTACCTGTGGTTGGCACCTCTTAAGACCCAAAATGGAATCCGTCTATCACTTTGTCCCTTCCATTGCCCTACTCCAAGCGGTGGCTTCCGCAGAGATGAGAAGAAAGCAGTTCGCACCGTCAACATGTGATGAACCTCCATATCTTCCAGCGATGGGTACAAGGTTGACATGGTGGAGTCTCTAAAGAGAGCCAACTGGAAAGGCGCAGGGGACACAGTCAAGGCTGAATGGTCCTAAATCATCCAGCTTCTTTCCAGAGAAGATGTCCTTGGTGTTCAGCTACAACTGTTTGCTTGTAGGACAACCCTTTAATTAAAAAAGACCAAATTAACGAGGTTTGATTAAATCCGATTTGCAATAAACAAGTTAAACATTCCCCAGCCAACATTTTTAAATGCTGCCCGTTATTTTTTTTATCTACAAATTCTAATTTTGCTCTTTTTAAAATAAAAATGCTTTCTGGCTAAGATTTCTGCATCTTGCAAATTACAGGCAATGCTCGACTTACGACCGTTAGTTCAGGGAACCCATCAAAGTTACAACGGGGCTGAAAAAAGGGGGCTTGGGAATCACTGTTCACACTTACGACCGTTGCAACATCTCCAAGGTCATGTGAAAATTCAGACACTCAGCCAACCAGTTCATATTTATAACGGTTGCAGTGTCCTGGGGTTGCAAAGTCCCCTTTAAGGGGGTGGGAATCTACCGGTTCGGACCGGTTCTATAGAACCGGTTGTTATGATTCTGCCCAGTTTGGAGAACCGGCAAATCGTGCCCCGGGCTGGCCATGCCCCTCCCCGCCCACTCATTTTTTTTTCCTTCCCGATGATCAGCTGTTCCAATGATCAGCTGCGCCGGATCCCCCTTGCTGTCTTACCGCTTCAACAAGCAGCTTCCTTGCGTGCCACTCCTGGCTCCGTTTTTCGCCTTCGTGGACCCCAGGGAATCACTGTTCACACTTACGACCATTGCAACATCTCCATCTTCTCTTCTTGGAGCAAAAACGCACCCCCCAGGAGGCTTCCCTGAGGCCCAGGAAGCAAAAAAAAACATGGGGGGGTGGGGGCTGCAAAAAAACCACGCCCACCCAGTCACATGGCCATGCCCACCTAGCCACGCCCACAGAACCGGTTGCTAACAAGTTTAAATCCCACCCTGCCCCTTTTAGAGACCTTCTGACAAACAAAGCGAATGGGGAAAACCAGATTTACTTAACAACTGCAGCAAGAAAGGCCATGGAAATGGGACCAAACACCCCTTCACTGTTTCGCTTTGCAACGGACATTTGGGGCTCCGTTGTGGTGATGACCCCAGAGTACATCGGAAATATAACAAAAATCAAAATGTAATTAAAAGTCCTTCAATGCCTTCGACTTGGCTTTACTGTTTCATTGTTTGCAGTGGAGGAGTAAACTGTTTTCAAAATAAAACAGTTAAAGAAACAGCAAAAGAAACACAGTTCAAATTCAAAGAGCCGATAATGAAGCGAAAACCAAAAACAAACTGCATTGAATAAAGTTCCACAACAGTCCAGGACAGACAATTGCCAACTTCACGAAGATAACCAGGTACAGTCCATTGGAAAAATGCCAAACCAAGATCAACCTTCTTTAGGAATAAAACCCTAATTTGTCTCCAGCATCTGTTGGCACGCAGGTCCAAACTCTTACACCTGCAACCCATGGCCCTCTCATGGCCCTCTCCTCCTGAATAGACCACGTTTTTCCCTGATCATCTCCTCCCTGCGTGCCCTAGGATGGATAAGGGATGGGCCTGGGTCCTCCTCTGACTGCTCAGCCGGCCTCTGCCCTTCCCCAGCCTCCTCCGGCTGTTCCTCCTCTCCCTCGGAGTTAGTCTCCACCAGGGGCATGTCAGTTGTGGTCGCAAGTCAAGGACCGCTGCCCTCGCTTGCATTTAATCTCACTGAAGATTTAACAGATAACAGATAATCAGAGTCGGAAGGGACCTTATAGGTCATCTAGTCCAACCCTCTGCCCAAGCGGGAGACCCTACACCAGGGGTCTCCAACCTTGGCTCCTGGAAGCCTGGCGGACTTCAACTCCCAGAATTCCACAGCCAGCTTTGCTGGCTGTGGAACTCTGGGAGTTGAAGTCCGCCAGGCTTCCAGGAGCCAAGGTTGGAGACCCCTGCCCTACACCATTTCAGACAAATGGCACTCCAGTTTCTTCTGGAAGGTCTCAAGTGACTTGGTGATTCTAACTAAATGCGCTTGATTAATTCGATCTTAGGTCTCAAAGACGGAGAGACGAATCTGGTCACTTGGTTGCCAGAACACAGAATAACAGAGTTGGAAGGGATCCTGGAGGTCTTCTAGCCCAACCCGCCTGCCCATGTGGGAGACCATGTGCCATTTCAAATGGCTCCCAATCTCTCCTTGAAAGCCTCTAGTGATGGAGCCGCCACAACCTCTGGAGGCAAGTTGTTCCACTGGTTAATTGCCAGGAGATTGTCTATCTCCTTAATTCTAGGTTGGATCTTTCTTGGGTAACTTTCCATCATCCGTTGCTTCTTGTCTTACCTTCAAGTACTTTGGAGAAAGAATTCTTGTTTGGTTTTGAATGTTGAAATTCCCCAGGGAATCCCAATTCCCAGATTTACAAAACCAGAAGGAAGAATCAGAATCAGAAAAGAGCTGGAAGAAACCTTGGAGGTCTTCTATTTATTTGATTTGTCAATCACTTTACAAGATAACAGGTGTAAGAATAAACATAGTTATGAATACATGAAATGGATACATCTAAGAAAAATAAAAAGAAACAATAGGACAGGGATGGTAGGCACATTGGTGCACTTATGCAGGCCCCCTACAGACCTCTTAGGAAAGGGGTGAGGTCAATAGTAGACAGTCTAAGGTTAAAGTGTTTGGGGAAGAAACCACAGAGTCAGGTAGAGTATTCCAGACATTGACCCCTCGGTTGCTGAAGTCGTATTTCCTGCAATCGAGTTTGATGCAGTTAACCTTGAGTTTGCATCTATTGTTTGCTCTTGTGTTGTTATGGTTGAAGATGAAGTATATTCATTGACAGGTTGCAATGTATGATTTAATATTAATCAGACCGAAGATCAGACCAAAGGCAGTGTAGTTCTAGATTTTCTCGGACTAGAATTTCAAGTCTAGTGGCATAAGGTCTTTTACAATGAGTAGAGGAGTCGAGAACTCTTCTTGTGAAATATTTCTGGACTTTCTAGTCCAGAGGGAGACCCTATACCATTCCTGTGATGTCCCAAAGGGATGTGGCACAAAAGCAAGTAAAGTCCCTTTTATGCCTCTAACCTGGCCTCCAATGTCCAGTTATCATCGGCTGGAGGAAAAACTCTCCCAAGAACAGTTTTTAAAGGGAAGAAATTCAGTCTGAACCCAAAGTACATCTAAATTATAAGTAAAAACCAACACAAACCACGCTGCAGCAATTAATGAGAGGGGGCAGGATGAGGAATTGCAGACTTCAAAACACATACAGTTGGGAGGATGCCAGAATCCAGATAAGATGTGACAAACAAAAATAATGCACACTTTGCTTCCAGCAACCTTGCTGTGTGCAAACGCCCTTTTAAAATCTTGTTTTCCCAGCTGCAACTAATGAAGGGAATCAGGGCCTTTTCCTCCCCCATAAGCCACATTGCTCCCTTCTCTGTTCCTCCCTGCATGCCCTCAGATGCAGAGGGGGTGGCCCTGGTTCTTCCTCTGAATGCCCAGCCAGCCTGTGCCCTTCCCCAGTTTTCTCCACAGCCACCAGAGCCAGACTCCCACTCCCTGTCAGGTACTCGACCTCCCCCTCAGAATCAGATTCCAACAAGGGCATGACAATTCCAGACAAATGTTTGTCTAATTTTTTCTTAAAACCCTCCAGGGATGGAGCACCCAGAACTTCTGGTGGCAAGCAGTTCCATTTGTAAATTGTCTTCACTGTTAAGAAGTTTCTCAATTCCAGGTTGCTTCTCTCCTTGATGAGTTTCCACCCATTATTTCTTGCTCAAAGAAAAATATTAGTCACTTAAAGAGGCTGGAAAATAAAACTGGATCTCTCTCTCTCTAGTTTCCATATTGCATGACTGGGAAAAAAATAAGCTGGAATTTTTAAACAAAACTGCAAAAACTATGGATTTTAGATCAACGAGCCAGCTCTGGTGGCCAAGAGGTGGAGTACTTGTGTCACCAAACTTGATTGCAGGAAATACGACTTCAGCAAGAGAGGGGTCAATGTCTGGAATCCTCTACCTGACTGTGGTTTTTTTCCCCAAACCCCAAAAACTTTAACCTTAGATGGACTACTATTGACCTCACCCCTTTCCTAAGAGGTCTGTAGGGGGTGAGCATAAGTGCACCAATTGTGCCTACCGTCCCTGTCCTATTGTTTCTTTCTTTCTTTCTTATATGTAACCCATTTCATGTATTCATAACTATGTATATACTTATACCTATTATCTTGTAAGCGATTGATAAATCAGATAAATAAATAAATAAAATAAACATATCTATATATAAAAAACATCCATCCGTCTATCTATCAGTATCTATCTATTTATTTATCCATCTGTCTATCCATCCATCCATTCGTCTATCCATCTGTCTATCCATTGGTATCTATCTATCCATCTGTGTATCCATCTATCTATCTGTGTATCCATCTGTGTATCCATCCATCTGTCTATCCATCTGTCTGTCTATCCATCCATCTGTCTATCCATCCATCTATCTATCAGTACCTATCTATCCATCCATCTCTCTATCCATCGATTTGTCTACCCATCTATCCACTATTGGTCACCATCTTACCCAGTTTACAATATTAAAAAGACAAAAGCTATACTGATAACATAGCACCAAAATACAATACTTAATATTCCTTTGGTTCCTCCAACATTAAATACCTTCCACTTTCCATACCATTTACCTGCACAGGTACATTGCACTTACAAATCCCATTGGAGGAAGCAGTTTGAAGGAGCAGACAGAAGGGAAAAACCTCCCCAAAGAGCTGGATCCCACTGATGTTAAGCAGGTTCCTTACCTGTCAGACTCCCCAGGTGAGAATGCGGTTCCTGGCTATTGTAAGTCCTCCCAGCCTTCCTGCCAGGTGATCAGAGAGGCTGGGAGAGAAGGAAGAATCAGCTGACTGGAAGCGAAACTGAGCTAGGTGGCGAAAGAACCAGGTGAGGCTACTTGGCTGACGTCAGGGAAAGAAGCTGGCTGGGGTTTGGTCCTCCCTCACCTGTGTGGTTTCCGATCTGCTGGGTGGTGAAGATGATAGGTAGGTGCCAAACAGCATTCCTTCCCAGATGACTTCGGAGCAAACCAAGAGTTTTGCTCTAAACCCCTTTTTTTTCCTTCAAACTTGGCTACTTTAAGATGGGTGGACTTCAACTCCCAGAATTCCCCAGGTATCATGCTGGCTGGGGAATTCTGGGAATTGAAGCCCATTCATTTTAAAGTCACCAAGGCTGAGAAATCCTGTTCTACACAGATGCACCCAGATTTCTGCAGGGCCTCTGTATAATATACCCAATAGCTAACAGCAAAATTCCAGCTATAAATCCAAAGGCTTGCAAAGAAGCTGTACCTCAAGAAAATCCAAACCTTCCCCTACCCCAGATTTTGAGATTGTATGCTTGGTGCCTCTCGCCAGTTGTTTCTGTTGCAGGGGTCTGGCAGTATTCAAGTATTTGAGGGGCTGCCCCAAAGAAGAGAGGGTCAACTTATTCCCCAAAGCCCCTGAAAGCAAACCAGGAAACAATGGATGGAAACTCATCAAGGCATAGAAAGCAACCTGGAATGAAGGAGAAACTTCCTTGCAGTGAGGACAATTAGCCAGTGAAACTGCTTGCCACCAGAAGTTGTGGGTGTCTGGAGGTTTTGAAGGAGAGACTGGACAGCCATTTATCTAAAAGTGTTTAGGATCCCCTGCTTGAGGAGGGGGCTGGGCTAGAAGACCTCTAAAGTCCCTTCCAGCTCAATCCTGATTCTGATTTTGCAAATCCAGCCCAACGGGGCTTCCTACCTGCCTTGCCAACTTTCCTGTGGGCACAGCCCCATAGCCTGGCGCCAAGAGCCCGTTGCCCAAATCACGATTGCTGGCTTCAGGATTCGGGTGGCAGGCTTAGATTCCAGAGCCTCCACATCACCAGCCGGTATTCAAAGTAATTTCCAGTTAAGTTTTCCTTTGCTGATGCAACCCTCCCACGCCTTGAAGTAGTGGCCCTTCTGGATCTTCATGCTAGCCTGTTAAATCATGATCTGTGTTTATAAGACGCCGAGCTGGTTGATCCAAAAAGTTGGCAGTTCAGCGGTTCGAATCCCCAGCACCGCATCATGGAGTGAGCTCCCGTTACTGGTCCCAGATAATGCGAACCGAGCAGTTCGAAAGCACGTAAAATTGCAAGTGGAAAAATAAGGACCACCTTTGGTGGGAAGGGAACAGCACTCTGTGTGCCTTCGGAAGGTGTTCAATCCTGCCGCCCGCCTGACCAAGGAAACATCTTCGGACAGAGCTGGCTCTTCTTTGGCTTTGTAACGAAGATGAACAGCGCCCCCTAGAGCCGGAAATGACTAGCATGGATATGCGAGGAGAAGAATCTTTACCTTCATTAATGAAGAGAAGGACTTGGGGTGACATGATACCGTGTTTCTCATAAAATAAGGCCGGGCCTTATTATTATTTTTTTCAGCCCCGAAAAAATGGCTAGGCCATCTTTTCGGGGGTGACTTAATTCCCCCCCCCCTTTCCTCCTCATCTGGAGCGCCCCGTGGGCAGCCTCGCCACCAGCCGCTCCTAACGGGTGATCATGGCGAAGCGCGGAGAGCTCCCTACTCCCACCAAACACCTTTGCTACAGACCCAAGACCTTTGGCACCTGTCGCTGTTGCTTTCCCTTCGGCCCATTCCGCCGCCACATTTGGAGCTGCCGCTTCCATGTTTGGAGTTGTCACCGTGTTTGGAGTGGCGGTGGGGCTCCAAACAGCGGCAGTGCTCCAAACGCAGAAGCGGCAGCTTCAAATGTGGCGGCGGAATGGGCCGAAGGGAAAGCAACAGCGGTGGGCGCCGAAGGTCTCAGGCCTGCAGCAAAGGTGTTTGGTGGGAGTAGGGAGCTCTCCGCGCTTCGCCATGATCCCCCGTTAGGAGCGGCTGGTGGCAAGGAATTCCTGCCTGCTGGGGGCTCCTAACGGCAAGTCTCCCACCCTTCTCCCTTATTTTGCATGTTTTAAACTAGGCCCAAATTTGGGGGGGGAGGGGCTTAATTTGATTTTATGCCTAGAAAACATGCTGGGTCTTCATATTGGTGGAGGCCGTATTGTTGGAGAAACACAGTAGCAGTATTCCAATATTTGGGGGGCTGCCCCAAGAGGAGGGGTCAACCTATTCTCCAAAGCACCTGAGGGGAGGACAAGAAGCAACAGATGGAAACTCATCAAGGAACGAAACAACCTGGAACTAAGGAGAAATTTCCTGACAGTGAGAAGAATTAACCAGTGAAACTGCTTGCCACCAGAAGTTGTAGTTCTTCATCACTGGAAGCTTTGAAGAAGAGACTGGAAAGCCACTTGTCTGAAATGAAAGGGCTTCCTGCCTGAGCAGGGGGGCTGGACTGGAAGACCTCCAAGGTACCCTTCCGATGTTGTTATTCTGCTAATTTTGCAAGTCTGCGTAAATGTCCCACCGCCTCTTTTACAGTTTTGAGAAATTACGGCGGGTTTTTCCCTTGTCTGTTATTCAGCTCAGGGTTATGCCGTCTCTTTTCTGACCTCTTATCTAGACATTATCTTCATCCTATCTCCCAAGGCCGGTTGTTAACTGAGTCGCAGCCAATTTTATGACCTTTTCCCTTTCATTTTTTGCCACAATGGCTAAGCCGATCAAAGCAGTCATTGAGTGAATCATGCAGTTGTTAAGTGAAATGGGATTCCCCCATTGGCTTTGCTTGTCAGAAAACCCGGCTAGGAATGTCACAAATAGGGTGCTCAGAATGTTGCAATCATCATGAATACACGCGACCGAATTTTTTTGGTTCACATGACTGTGGGAAAGCTGCGACGGCCATAACTACGAGGATCAATTCTAAGTCCCTTTTTTCAGTGCTGTCATTATTTCGATAATGACGTATATAAAAGAACCTGTATTATATATGTCATGGCCAATGCTTTTAGATTAGCAAAAGGAAATGATGGGGAATGTAGAAAATTATTAAAACTACCTGGAAAATAAGACCTAATGTATCTTTTGCAGCAAAAAAAATTAATAGAAGACTTCGGGGAAGCACAGCAGGAGATCAAAGGAAGAAATCATAATTTTTGCACATCTATGTACTTGCATGCAATGGACTCTTCAGTCACCCAGGGAATCGTTTTAGCTCCGTTTTCTGGACTGGCATAATTGAGACAAAACCAGTCTGTGCCACTCCAAATCCTGAAATATATTATGTTGTAAAGATGTGGATCTCGGCTTATTTCCCACTTCTCTGGTTAAACATGTTATGGGTACAAAACGGCAGATAAGATCATTGTGGGTCTGGAGGAGGCCAGGGTGAGGAAGGTAAGGCAGGCTGGTTGCAAAATTTCATGCCAGCATAAATGGGCCACTTTCCGAGGGAGTACCAGCACCCAATTTGCTTTCTCTCTTCCACGTTGTCTTGGTCCAATTTAGGAGACGTCGTTTAGCTTATGAAGATTCTCAATCATCCAGGCTTGTGGTTGTCCCAATTGTACTTTTCCAAAAAGGCAACTGGATTTTCTGTTTTGATTTTTCCCCCTTGAAAACCATTTGCTTCTCATCCAGGAACCGAGAAAGTCCAGTTGTGTTTTGGAAAAGCATCCATGGGACGGCTTAAGGCAATTTCTCAAGCTTGAGTACTTTTAACAGGTATAGACTTCAACCCCCAGAATTCCCTCGTCAGGATGCTTTAAAAGGAGTGGCTTCAACTCCCTGAATTCCCCAACCAGCATGTTTTAAGATGGATGGACTTCAACTCCCAGAATTCCCCAGCCAGCATGTTTTAAGATGGATGGACTTCAACTCCCAGAATTCCCTCGTCAGGATGCTTTAAAAGGAGTGGCTTCAACTCCCTGAATTCCCCAACCAGCATGTTTTAAGATGGATGGACTTCAACTCCCAGAATTCCCCAACCAGCATGTTTTAAGATAGATGGACTTCAACTCCCAGAATTCCCTAGTCAGGATGCTTTAAAAGGAGTGGCTTCAACTCCCAGAATTCCCCAACCAGCATGTTTTAAGATGGATGGACTTCAACTCCCAGAATTCCCCAGCCAGCATGTTTTAAGATGGATGGACTTCAACTCCCAGAATTCCCCAGCCAGCATGTTTTAAGATGGATGGACTTCAACTCCCAGAACTCCCCAGCCAGCATGTTTTAAGATGGATGGACTTCAACTCCCAGAATTCCCTAGTCAGGATGCTTTAAAAGGAGTGGCTTCAAGTCCCAGAATTCCCCAACCAGCATGTTTTAAGATGGATGGACTTCAACTCCCAGAACTCCCCAGCCAGCATGTTTAAAGATAGATGGACTTCAACTCCCAGAATTCCCTCGTCAGGATGCTTTAAAAGGAGTGGCTTCAACTCCCAGAATTCCCCAACCAGCATGTTTTAAGATGGATGGACTTCAACTCCCAGAATTCCCCAGCCAGCATGTATAAAGATAGATGGACTTCAACTCCCAGAATTCCCTCGTCAGGATGCTTTAAAAGGAGTGGCTTCAACTCCCTGAATTCCCCAACCAGCATGTTTTAAGATGGATGGACTTCAACTCCCAGAATTCCCCAGCCAGCATGTTTTAAGATGGATGGACTTCAACTCCCAGAATTCCCCAGCCAGCATGTTTAAAGATAGATGGACTTCAACTCCCAGAATTCCCTAGTCAGGATGCTTTAAAAGGAGTGGCTTCAACTCCCAGAATTCCCCAGCCAGCATGTTTTAAGATGGATGGACTTCAACTCCCAGAACTCCCCAGCCAGCATGTTTTAAGATGGATGGACTTCAACTCCCAGAACTCCCCAGCCAGCATGTTTTAAGATGGATGGACTTCAACTCCCAGAATTCCCCAGCCAGCATGTTTTAAGATGGATGGACTTCAACTCCCAGAACTCCCCAGCCAGCATGTTTTAAGATGGATGGACTTCAACTCCCAGAATTCCCCAGCCAGCATGTTTTAAGATGGATGGACTTCAACTCCCAGAACTCCCCAGCCAGCATGTTTTAAGATGGATGGACTTCAACTCCCAGAATTCCCCAGCCAGCATGTTTAAAGATAGATGGACTTCAACTCCGAGAATTCCCTAGTCAGGATGCTTTAAAAGGAGTGGCTTCAACTCCCTGAATTCCCCAACCAGCATGTTTTAAGATGGATGGACTTCAACTCCCAGAACTCCCCAGCCAGCATGTTTTAAGATGGATGGACTTCAACTCCCAGAATTCCCCAGCCAGCATGTTTTAAGATGGATGGACTTCAACTCCCAGAATTCCCTAGTCAGGATGCTTTAAAAGGAGTGGCTTCAACTCCCTGAATTCCCCAACCAGCATGTTTTAAGATGGATGGACTTCAACTCCCAGAACTCCCCAGCCAGCATGTTTTAAGATGGATGGACTTCAACTCCCAGAATTCCCCAGCCAGCATGTTTTAAGATGGATGGACTTCAACTCCCAGAATTCCCCAGCCAGCATGTTTTAAGATGGATGGACTTCAACTCCCAGAATTCCCCAGCCAGCATGTTTAAAGATAGATGGACTTCAACTCCCAGAATTCCCTAGTCAGGATGCTTTAAAAGGAGTGGCTTCAACTCCCTGAATTCCCCAACCAGCATGTTTTAAGATGGATGGACTTCAACTCCCAGAATTCCCCAGCCAGCATGTTTTAAGATGGATGGACTTCAACTCCCAGAATTCCCCAGCCAGCATGTTTAAAGATAGATGGACTTCAACTCCCAGAATTCCCTAGTCAGGATGCTTTAAAAGGAGTGGCTTCAACTCCCAGAACTCCCCAGCCAGCATGTTTTAAGATGGATGGACTTCAACTCCCAGAATTCCCCAGCCAGCATGTTTTAAGATGGATGGACTTCAACTCCCAGAATTCCCCAGCCAGCATGTTTAAAGATAGATGGACTTCAACTCCCAGAATTCCCTAGTCAGGATGCTTTAAAAGGAGTGGCTTCAACTCCCAGAATTCCCCAACCAGCATGTTTTAAGATGGATGGACTTCAACTCCCAGAATTCCCCAGCCAGCATGTTTTAAGATGGATGGACTTCAACTCCCAGAATTCCCCAGCCAGCATGTTTTAAGATGGACTGCAACTCCCAGAATTCCCCAGTGTGCTTTAAAATGGATGGACTTCAATTCCCAGAATTCCTTACCCAGTATGTTTTAACAGGAGGTGGACTTCAATTCCCAGAACTCCCTAGTCAGCATGTTTTCAGAGGGGCGGCCTTCAACTCTAAGCATGCTAGCTGAAGGAATTCTGGGAGTTGAAATCCGCACGTCTTAAAAACTTGAAGCTGAGAAAACACTGGATTTAGGCTGTCGTGAGCATGAAGAAAATGGAATCTTCCAAGGTTGTGTGAACCCAGCACCTGCTGGCCCCTTGAGGTACCTGCAGTTATTCAAACACACACACACACACCCCTCTTGTCATAAAGTTGAAGGCGAGTTGCATGGTGCCGTAAGTGCCAAAAAAATGATTTAAAGAGAGATTTGTTTGATGGTTAGGAAACATTTCCTCCTGGGTAGTTAAGCAGAAGCTGGGCTACCTGCTCTCTGGGATGCTTTGCAGCTTGTCCTTGACTTACGACCACAATTGAGCCCAGCATTTCTGTTGCTAAGTGAAACATTTGTGAACCGAGTTTTGTCCCATCTTTCTTGTTCTGGTTCGCCGGCAACCGGTGCAACCGAATCGGACAATGGGGAAGAACAGGGACCAGTCCGGGAGTCTAGGGAGGACTCGGATGAGGGTCCTGCATCCGATGCAGAGATGGGGCCAGGACCATCTGGGAGTGGGGTGCTGCCTCCGGAGCCTGGCAGCAGTGAGGCAGAGGACCCCGGGGAGCCTGTTCCCAGTGCGCATGTGCGCAGAGCTGCCAGAAGGCAAGAGCAACTGAGACAAAAGGAGTGACTCGAGAGTCAGGCTGGGAGGTGATTGCCCCTGCCTTAAGCAATGAAAAGTCAGGCAAAGGTAAAGAAACCTTTGCAGGAAGCAAAGTCGTACATTCTCTTCGGATTAATCCTTCGTTCAGCACTTCTGTTGTTGGCAGCACTTCACAGGAAATAAAGGTGGGTGCTTATCTTGGGGGACTATTTTGAGATTCGTTACAGGTTGGGAATGAACTTAATTCCCAGCGTTGAAATAAAACAGGAATTGTTTTAACTGACCGTGTGCTTAATTATGGTCTCAGGAAGCCTTGGTCAGAACATTTCTTGCCAGCGTTGTTAAGTGAAGGACTGCCTCTATTTCTCAACATCTCTGACAGTAAGGACACTAGGAGAGGAGAAAAATGTGGTCGTTAAGTTGAGGACTAAAGTACAATGTAGTAAAAGACCCTCTGTACAATGCACTCACTTAATGACCGCCGTATTCACTTAACTGGCAGAGTTGCTTAATGACTACCACACACACACACACACACACACACAATTTAAAAATTGGGACGTAGTCACAGAGTGACCCCTTAAAACAACCGACACAATTTATGACCAAAATTCTAGGATCCATTACGGTCACAAATTGAGGACTTACATGTAATAGGAATATTATTGCAATACCATGGGAATACTACAGGTATTGCAACCACAACCGAGCCCAAAGTTTCCATCCGTCCCTAAGTGAAACAGGGGTTGTGAGTTTTGTCCCGTTTTACGACCTTCCTTGCCACCGCTGTTAAGTCTATCCCTGCAGTTGTTGAGTAACAACAGTTGTTATTTGCTTGCCAGGTGGTCACAAAATGGGATGATGTGGTCCTGGGACGCACTACAACCGTTGTGAAGTACACGCCAGTGGCCAAGCCTCTGGATTTTGATCACTTGACCCTGGGGAAACGCTGCAATCGTCACCGGGGTGAGAAATGTTCGTTGCCATGCCTTCCTGACCACCCATGTGGCCACATCCTTCCACGGTGCCTGGATCACCCGCAGCATTTAACCAGAGTAAGCCCCCATTGGCAGAATCCAACCTTATTCACCCATATTTCCATTTGATTAGGGCCTCCAAAAACCAGCTCTGGAGTCAAAACTTTTTTCTTTCTTCCTTTCTTTCATTCATTCTCTTTCTCCCTTCTCTCCTGCCTCACCTCTCCTTTTTCCTCCCTCCCTTCTTCCCATTTCTCTACCTTTCCTTTCTTCCTTTTTTCCTTCTCCCCCTTCTTTCCTGCCCTCTCCTTCCTCTTTCTTTTCTTTCTCTCATTCGTTCTCTCCTGTCTCACCTCTCCTTTTTCCTTCTTCCCATTTCTCTGCCTTCCTTTCCCTCTCTCCCCTTCTTTCCTTCCCTCTCCCTCTTTCTCTTTCATTTGTTCTCTTTCTCCCTTCTCTCCTTCTGCCTCACCTCTCCTTTTTCCTCCCCTCCCCATTTTTCTGCCCTTCCCTCTCTCCCCTTCTTCTCCTTCCTTCCTTCCTTCCTTCCTTCCTTCCTTCCTTCCTTCCTTCCTTTTTCTCTTTCTTTCTCTCTCTCTCCCTCCCCCTCACCTCTCCTTTTTCCTTCCTTCCCTCCCTCCCTCCTCTTCCAGCTCTATTATTCTATGTTCTACCTGTATTTCCATTTGTTTGGGGGCCTCCTCTAAAATCCAGCTCTGGACTCACGGCCAAATCCTGCCCTTTTATCACCAAACTAAGGGAAGCTACACCTATTTGCAATTTTTTTTTTTTTTTAAATTTCTTGGCTTTGCTTCCAAGATGTCAATCCTGGTATCAGGAAGAGAATTCGTTTTTTAATGATAATTTTTTTTTTTAATAATTCATTTTTTAATAATTCATTAAAAACACACACACACATCGCTTCTGCAGGCGTGGCCAGGTGACTGGATGGGCACAGGGGCCTTCTGGGCCTCAGGGGTCCCTTCTGAGGAGGGCCATTTTGCTTCCAGGGAAGGGGAAAAAAATGGAGCTGCGTCCTCCTCCCCCGCCTCCATTTTTTTTTTTTTTTGGTCCTCCTAGACCTCAGGGAAGCCCCCTGGGCAAAGCAGTGAGACAGAGGGGAATCCTGGAACGGCTGATCATAGGAACAGCTGATTGTCAGGATCGGAGGGAAACAACCTTAAGGAGCGACTGGCCAGGGAAGGAACCCAGTCAGCGATGTCGTACGTGCACAATAAGGACTGACTGGGTGGGGAAGGCAGAGAGGGTTGGAGCCAGCCAGGAGTACAATTGGCCATGTTAGGGATAACATTGTTTATCCTAACTGGTTTAGGTAAAATAATAAATATGTTATCATAGTTTATTAGTTAAAGTGTCTGCAACTTTAAATATGGGAATGTAATTAGGGGAGTGGTTGTGAAAGCACTTTAAAAGAAGCAAGACGACAGCTTGCTCTCTCTCTGGCTTTGATGATCCCTAATTACTGCACGGACTCAAGATTGCCTTACTCGAACGGGAGAGATAAACAAAGGACTGATTTGTAAGTGAACTGACATAGGATATTCTACACGGACTTTGCTAATTGAATATCCTTGAATGGACTGACTAAAATGATACATGACTTATGGACTGTTATTTTGACTATGCTATGAACTCATATGGAATAAACTATATTTTTGATAGCACAAGCATACCTGTTATTTTTACTGTATGTTAACAAACATACAAGCTTATCTCACTCATTTATCTGTATGCCTATCTGACTAACGCTGCACATTCTGTTTAGCTTGTCTCCTTAACCCTGGTTGGGGAACCCAGGCTTAACAAACTCCCAGAATCCCGGAAACTAACATGACTAGTGGAGAAATTCTGAGAGTTGAAGTCTGTTAGGGATAACATTGTTTACCCTAACTGGTTTAGGTAAAATAATAAGTTATCATGGTTTGTTAGTTAAAGTGTCTGCAACTTTAACTGTAGGAATGTAATTAAGGGAGTGGTTGTAATAGCACCATAAAAGAAGCAAGACAATGGCAGCTTGCTCTCTCTGGCTTTATGATCCCTAATTACTGGATGGATTCAAGACTGCGTTTTTCCCCTACTGGAAAGGGAGAGAGAAAAGGACTGATTTATTTGTAAGTGAACTGACATTGGATATTCTACACGGACTTTGCTAATTGAATATCCTTGAATGGACTGACTAAAATGATACATGACTAATGGACTGTTATTTTGACTATGCTATGAACTCATAATGGAATAAACTATATTTTTGATAGCACAAGCATACCTGTTATTTTTACTGTATGTTAACAAACATACAAGCTTATCTCACTCATTTATCTGTGTGCCTATCTGACTAACGCTGCACATTCTGTTTAGCTTGTCTCCTTAACCCTGGTTGGGGAACCCAGGCTTAACAAACTCCAGAATCCCGGAACTAACATGACTAGTGGAGAAATTCTGAGAGTTGAAGTCTGTTAGGGATAACATTGTTTACCCTAACTGGTTTAGGTAAAATAATAAGTTATCATGGTTTGTTAGTTAAAGTGTCTGCAACTTTAACTGTAGGAATGTAATTAAGGGAGTGGTTGTAATAGCACCATAAAAGAAGCAAGACAATGGCAGCTTGCTCTCTCTGGCTTTATGATCCCTAATTACTGGATGGATTCAAGACTGCGTTTTTCCCCTACTGGAAAGGGAGAGAGGAAAGCACTGATTTATTTGTAAGTGAACTGACATTGGATATTCTACACGGACTTTGCTAATTGAATATCCTTGAATGGACTGACTAAAATGATACATGACTAATGGACTGTTATTTTGACTATGCTATGAAACTCATAATGGAATAAACTATATTTTTGATAGCACAAGCATACCTGTTATTTTTACTGTATGTTAACAAACATACAAGCTTATCTCACTCATTTATCTGTATGCCTATCTGACTAACGCTGCACATTCTGTTTAGCTTGTCTCCTTAACCTGGTTGGGGAACCCAGGCTTAAACAAACTCCCAGAATCCCGGAGCTAACATGACTAGTGGAGAAATTCTGAGAGTTGAAGTCTGTTAGGGATAACATTGTTTACCCTAACTGGTTTAGGTAAAATAATAAATAAGTTATCATGGTTTGTTAGTTAAAGTGTCTGCAACTTTAACTGTAGGAATGTAATTAAGGGAGTGGTTGTAATAGCACCATAAAAGAAGCAAGACAATGGCAGCTTGCTCTCTCTGGCTTTATGATCCCTAATTACTGGATGGATTCAAGACTGCATTTTTCCCCTGCTGGAAAGGGAGAGAGAAAGGACTGATTTATTTGTAAGTGAACTGACATTGGATATTCTACACGGACTTTGCTCATTGAATATCCTTGAATGGACTGACTAAAACGATACATGACTAATGGACTGTTATTTTGACTATGCTATAAACTCTAAATGGAATAAACTATATTTTTTGATAGCACAAGCGTACCTGTTATTTTTACTGTATGTTAACAAACATACAAACTTATCTCACTCATTTATCTGTGTGCCTATCTGACTAACACTGCACATTCTGTTTAGCTTGTCCTCCCTAACCCTGGTTGGGGAACCCAGGCTTAACAGGCCAGTTCTCCAAACTGCACAGAATTAACAACCGGATCTATAAAACCAGTAGAATCCCACCTGACTAGGAGGAACACGATAGCAACCTTCCAGCATTTGAAGGGCTGCCCCAAAGAAGAGGGAGTCAAGCTATTCTCCAAAGCCCCTGAAGGCGGGACAAGAAGCAACAGATGGAAAATAATCTAAGGAGAGAAGCAACCTAGAATTAAGGGAAGAAATTTCCTGACAAGGGGAGGACAATGAACCAATGGAACAGCTTGCCACAAGAAATTGTTTTTTAAGAAGAGACTGGGCAGCCCCTTGTCCTGGACTGGGGTAGGGCAAGGGGCCGGCAACCTTTTGGACTTCAGGGACCACCAAACTCGTAATTTTAAATCCCGCGGACCACGAATATGAATTTTGAGGACCACGAATATGAATTTTGAGTGACAGTGGCTTGCTGACGTTTGGTGGGAGAGAGATCCAATCTAACCTCGGAGGGCTGGCGGTGTTCCCTCTCTCTCCCTTAGACACACACACACACACACAGGTCCCTCACACACACCCCAACCCCTCCAAGGCAGCCATATTCCTAACCTGCTTTTCAGCTCCGTTCGAAGCAACCTGGAACTAAGGAATTTCCTGACAATGAGAACAATTAGCCAGTAGAACGACTCGCTTTCAGAAGTTGTGGATGCTCCAACACTGGGAGATTTTAAGAAGAGATTGGACAAATATTTGTTGGAAATTGTACAGGGTTTCATACTTGAGCATGGGGGTTAGACTAGAAGACCTCCAAGGTCCCTTCCAAATCTGTTATTCCATGAAAGGTTGGCTCTCTCCTTGACTGGTTTCCATCCGTTGGGGCTGCTCCCAGTCAGGATGAAGTTGGGCTGATGGAGAACTCGGCTCCTGGTTTGTCCTGGAGAGAGGCGGCTAGGAATGCTCTCTGCTAAGCAAGGATTAGCACCAGCATCCTAGTTTATGTTAAATTGGCTTGTCAACCTGGATTAAACAGAAGACCGGTGTTTTTTGAACCAAAGTTGAGTGTCCATTCTTGGGGGGGAGGGGTGAGAGAGAGAGAGAGAGAGAGAGAGACGGTATCCTGCGATCCAAATAAAGAACGATCAATTGGTAGGAAAATGGGGTGTGGGGGGTTTTCCTGCACTTTTGGGGGATTTTCTCAGGGTCTCTGCAGAAAAAGCAGCAGCAGTCTGGATTAATTGGTTTGGGGGGGAGTGCTTTGGGGGAGTGACATTTCTCTGCAGACCAGCAAAATTTTCTTTCTGGATCACCAGTGGTGCCTGCCCCACCGGTTGGCGACCACTGTATAGGGTGTCCTGCTTGAGCAAGGGGTTGGACTAGATGACCTCCAGCTCTATTCTGGTTAAATGATTAAACATGGGGGCCAGGAAGGCACCCGGCTAGGCACCTGGGCTTTATCGGGGTAGGGAGGAGGTGGTGGCTTCCCAGAGACGCCTCTTGGGGACAAGCCAGCTCCAAACAACCAGAGATAATGGCTGACCTCTCTCCTAGCCAAAGCAAGGTCAGCGGTCATAAAGATGCTGCTGCTTTTTCCGGGGAATTATAATTGGCAAGAACAGCAGTTGGACGGCGTAGGGAGGGAGAGGGGCAGTTTGGTGATAAAAGGGCAGGATTTGGCCATGAGTCTAGAGCTGGATTTTAGAGGGGGAAAGAAAGAAAGAAAGAAAGAAAGAAAGAAAGAAAGAAAGAAAAGAAAGAAAGAAAGAAAGAAAGAAAGAAAAGAAAGAAAGAAAGAAGAAGAAAGAAGAAAGAAAGAAAGAAGGAAGGAAGGAAGGAAGGAAGGAAGGAAGGAAGGAAGGAAGGAAGGAAGGAAAGAAAGAAAGAAAGAAAGAAAGAAAGAAAGAAAGAAAGAAAGAAAGAGGGAGGGAGGGAGGGAGGGAGGGAGGGAGAAAGAAAGAGAGAGAGAGAGAGAGAGAGAGAGAGAGGGAGGGAGGGAGGGAGGGAGGGAGGGAGGGAGGAAAGGAAAGGAAGGAAGGAAGGAGAAGGGGAGAGAAATGAAAAAAAGAAAGAAAGAAAGAAAGAAAGGGAGGGAGGGAGGGAGAAAGGAAAGGAAGGAAGGAGAAGGGGAGAGAAATGAAAGAAAGAAAGAAAGAAAGAAAGAAAGAAAGAAAGAAGTTTTGACTCCAGAGCTGGTTTTTGGAGGCCCTAATCAAATGGAAATATGGGTGATCCTCAACTTAGGGCCACAAATGAGCCCACCCTTTATGTTGTCAAGTGAGAAATGTGTGAGGTTTTGCCCCGTTTTATGACTTTTCTCGCCACATTTGCAAGGTGAATCGCTGCCGTTCTGAAATCAGTAACCCAGTCGTTAAGTGAATCTGGCTTCCCCGTTGACTTCGTTTGCTGAAAGGGGATCCCAGGACCCTGCGACCGTTGTAAAGAACCATGGGGGTGCTGCAATAGTCAGAACTGTGAAAAATGGGCACTTCCCCCCCCCCCATGCACTTGTAACTTTGAATGGTCACAACTTGGAAGGAAGGAAGGAAGGAGCATGGGGAAAGAGGGAGGGAGGGAGGAGCATGGGAAGGAAGGAAGGAAGGAAGGAAGGAAGGAAGGAAGGAAGGAAGGAAGGAAGGAAGGAAGGAAGGAAGGAAGGAAGAAGGAGGGAGGGAGGAAGGAAAGGAGCATCGGGAAAGAGGGAGGAGCATGGGAAGGAAGGAAGGAAGGAAGGAAGGAAGGAAGGAAGGAAGGAAGGAAGGAAGGAAGGAAGGAAGGAAGGAAGGAAGGAAGAAGGAGGGAGGGAGGAAGGAAAGGAGCATCGGGAAAGAGGGAGGAGCATGGGAAGGAAGGAAGGAAGGAAGGAAGGAAGGAAGGAAGGAAGGAAGGAAGGAAAGGAGCATCGGGGAAAGAGGGAGGAGCATGGGAAGGAAGGAAGCGAGGAAAGAAGGAGAGGAGGAGCATGGGAAGGAAGGAAGGAAGGAGAGAAGGAGGGAGGGAAGGAGCATCAGGGAAAGAGGGAGGAGCATGGGAAGGAAGGAAGCAAGGAAAGGAGAGGAGGAGCATGGGAAGGAAGGAAGGAAGGAAGGAAGGAAGGAAGGAAGGAAGGAAGAAGGAGGGAGGGAGGGAGGAAAGGAGCATCGGGAAAGAGGGAGGAGCATGGGAAGGAAGGAAGGAAGGAAGGAAAGGAAGGAAGGAAGGAAGGAAGGAAGAAGGAAGGAAGGAAGGAGGAAGGAAAGGAGCATCGGGAAAGAGGGAGGAGCATGGGAAGGAAGGAAGGAAGGAGAGAAGGAGGGAGGGAGGGAGGAAAGGAGCATGGGGAAAGAGGGAGGGAGGGAAGGAAAGGAACATGGGGAAAGAGGGAGGGAGGGAGGAGCATGGGAGGAAGGAAGGAAGGAAGGAGGGAAGGGAGGGAGCATGGGTAAAGAGGGAGGGAGGGAAGGAAGGGAGGGAGGGAGCATGGGGAAAGAGGGAGGGAGGGAAGGAAGGAAAGGAGCATGGGGACAGAGGGAGAGGAGCATGGGAGAGAAGGAGAGGAGGGAGGGAAGATCTGGAGTTTAAGATGGAAGGATCACAGAATCCTGGAGCTGGAAGAGCTCTTGTAGATCCAACCTCCGCTTGAGCAGATCCCATCATACCATTTCAGATAAATGGCGGTCCAGTCTCTTTTTGAAAGGTTGGGGAGAAACCTGGGCCAGTCCTGGAGCCTGGGGAAGACTCTGACGAGGGCTCTGAATCCGACAGTTATCAGCTGCCTTCGGAGTCGGAGATCAGTGGGGAAGAAGAACAGCTGGAGCCTGTTCCCAGTGTGCTCATGCACAGAGCTGCCAGATGAAGGAAACAGCTAAGGAACAAGGGTCGCCTCGGGAGTAAAGCGACTGGTGGATGGTGAACGGCCCCTCCCCAGAGTATAAGAAAAGAAGTGAAAGGGGAGTGGGGCTTTGCAGGAGACAATTAGTTCAATTCATTAGGGTGAAGATCTGGGCCTGACTCCTTGCCAAGTCATTGCTGCTACAGCGTGGCGTTTGGAAGGTATCGGCCTGGCAACTCTCCCAGCCTGATCAGGGTCTGTAGTTGTGAACTCTCTGGGAAGACTGTTTGCCGGGACTTTGCTGGAGAGGAATTCCCTCGAAACCTAAAACAAAAGGGGTTTTTATCGGGACGAGGAGTTTGGCTTCCTCCTCTTTGGAAGCCTGGGGTCAGAACACTTCAGGCGCAGAAATTTCGATTCCGGTCGCTAAGCTGAGGATGATCGGTTAAACAAACAAACAAACAAAAAAATCAAAAGAAAACCACTCACCTCCCAGACCCAGGGTGGGTGGGGGGAAGACTTTTGAGAAAAGCCAGCATAAAGCATTTTATTTTATTTTTTATGGCAGTAATAAAACTCTATACGTTCACATGATGAGAAAGAGGGCGGAGGGGGGGGGAGGGGAAGAGGGCGGTGGCGATTCTCTTTACCAAAACTCACGACGGCGTGGGGAGGGGAAGGAAAGGGAGCCAGAGAGGGAAGGGCTGGGTTGGGGAAGGGGACCGCCGAAAGAAGCGGGTGGGGGGGGGCATGTTTGGGGGGGGGAAGGAAGAGGGTCAGGGTCGCAAGAGCTGCAGACGACCAGCATCAGTTTTCCATGGGGAACTTACGGGGCATTTTTTTGGGGGGGGGGGAGGCACAGTGGCTGGGGAAGGGGCGGAGGGCAGGATCTTTTCCTTCCCTCCTCCTCACTTTTACGGCGAACAGCAGGACTTGAGTTGGGCTCGTCATTGGGACTGCTGGAAGTTTGTTTGTTTGTTTGTTTTTAAAAAAATGGAGTTTAAAAGCCCATTAAAAAGCCATCTTTCTCCTCAAATGGAAACTATTTGGGGAGGAGGGGGCTTGTGGGAGGAGGGTGGGGGGTGAGGAGAGGACCCTCTCAACTCTCGGGTGGCTACTAGCTCCAGTGGGGGGGGGGGGGATGTTCCTGCCTCTCTCAAGACCCCCGCAACTGCTGGCCAAAGGGCTACCAGCAGCGTTTTAAAAGGATCCTTGCAAAATAAAAAATATCTATAGAAGGGGAACCAACTAGAACAGCCTCAGCTGTGTACAACGCAAGCCTGCCCCCCAAAAACCCCTCCAATAATAAAAGGACATGGTTGTGCCCCCCCCTTCCCAACCCACAAAAAATAAGAATAGCTGAGGTTTATAGCAGAGAGCAGGAGGGGGGGGGAAGAAGCCCCACAAACACGGCCCCTTTAAGACGGGAGGACGTCGAAATCCGCTCGTCTTAAAGGGGCCGTGTTCTCCCCCCCCCCCCCCGCCAAAAAAAAAACCCAAAACGTCAACGAAGGAAGCGGAACCGAGAGGCTCAGAAACATTCAAAATTTGGGGCCGGGGCGGAGGGCAACACCAAGAGAGTGGCGGGTAGCCGGGAAAGCTCCATACAGATTAGTGTGCATTCATCTCAAAGCAAAGGGCGTCTGGGGTTCTCCGTGTGCCGAACCTGTGGAGACAAAATAAAAGGGGTTGACAGACTGCCCTCCTCCGAGAGGGGGTTTCGGAGAGGGTTAGTTCAACCAGGGCGTGGTGCCGCCGGGGAGAGGCTGGCTCTTCCTTGTCTCCTTGGGATCGATACGCTCTCGGAGCTGGGTGTGTGTGTGTGTGTGTGTGTTTTTTCTCATAGACGTTTTGCAACCCAGCTAGATAATGTCATCATTGCTCATGTGTTTTCCCCGAAAATAAGACCCTTCCATCTTCCATTAAATGGTGCATTCGTCTGGGTGCAAATGTCTCTACATTTATGATATTCGTTACATTGATAATAATTCTCTACTCTTACAATAATAATAATAATAATCAGCATTATAATTCTTAACATATCTTCTCATGAAAATATAACGCATGAGGTATGACAATCATATTAATAACAGTCACATTCTTTAACCTCTCCATTGTAGCATATATTCCTTATTTCACTCTTCATTTATTTCTCACTTGTTTTTAATTCTCCAACCATCCATAAAATAGCGCCCATATCATACTGTGTTTCCCTGAAAATAAGACCCCTTCTTCTTCTTCTTCTTCCTCTTCTTCTTTCTCTTCTTCTCTTCTCCTTCTTCCTCTTCTTCTTTCTCTTCTTCTTCTTCTTCTTCTTCTCTTCTCCTTCTTCCTCTTCTTCTCCTTCCTCTTCCTCTTCGTCTTCCTCCTCTTCTTCTTCTTCTTCGTATATAAGCAGAGAGCAAATCATACTCTCTTCTACCGCACAAAGAGCTACAAGGACCCCACTCCTCCTCCTCTTCTCCTCCTCCTCTCCTATTCCTTCTCCACCACTCCTTCTCTTCTTCCTCCTTCTCCCCTGCTCTCCTCCTCCTCCTTTCCCTTCTCCTTTTATTATCACTCCTTTCTTCTCCTTCTCCATCCTCCTCCTCTCTGCAAACCCCATCCTCTTCTAGCACGGATGATGTTCCCTAGTTGGGTCGTGAAAGGTCTGCAAGAAAACAACTGAACTCAGAGAGCACCAAGGACCCAGCCGTTCTCCTCCACCTCCTCCCTCCCTTCTAGCACGGATGATGTTCCCTAGTTGGGTCGTGAAAGGTCTGCAAGAAAACAACTGAACTCAGAGAGCACCAAGGACCCAGCCGTTCTCCTCCACCTCCTCCCTCCCTTCTAGCACGGATGATGTTCCCTAGTTGGATCGTGAAAGGTCTGCAAGAAAACAACTGAACTCAGAGAACACCAAGGACCCAGCCGTTCTCCTCCACCTCCTCCCTCCCTTCTAGCACGGATGATGTTCCCTAGTTGGGTCGTGAAAGGTCTGCAAGAAAACAACTGAACTCAGAGAGCACCAAGGACCCGGCCGTTCAACCCTGAGCTCCAAACTTCTCTTCTGTTGGTACACCTTGCTCTGCCAAGCCGACAGACCCCAATGCCCCCCTGACAAAAGGATCCTCCTCCTCCCCCAATCAGCCGCCCCCCCTCCCCCCCCCAATTTGGCAAAGCCCGGCCCAGAAGTCTTCAGAGATGATCCTTTACCCCAGAGCAGGGAAATGGGAGGACGGAGGCCTCTCGCTCATTCCAACTTTAGAAGCTCCACATCAAAAATTAGAGTGGCATTTGCTGGGATGATGCCAGGGTGACCGGTCGCCCCGTAAGCGTAATCCGGCGAGATGATCATCTTGGCTCTCTGACCAACGCTCATCTGGAAAACAAAGAGGGGAGTTAAGAGGGTGAGAAGCCACTCTGGGTTCAAGGGACAACTGCAGAGCCCAAGGAGACAGAGTAACTGGAGGTCATCTACTCCAACCTCCCACCCAAGCCGGAGACCCTACACCATTTCTGACAGATCGGAGTCCAGCTTCCAGGGATGAAGCTCCCACCACTTCCGAGGGCAACTTCGGTTCCACGGGTGGATGGTTCTCACGGTCAGAAAGTTTCCCCTTATGTCCAGGTTGAATCTCTCTCCTTGTTCAGTTTCCATCCATTATTTCCTTGTCTGGCCTTCAGGGGCCTTGGAAAATAACTTGACCCCCTTCCTCCTCTCTGGGGCAACCCCTCAACTATTGGAAGATGCTCTCCTGTCTCCCCTGGTCCTTCTCTTCACTAGCCAGGCCCAGTTCCTGCAACCATTCGTTGTATGTTTTAGTCTCCAGGCCTTTGATCATCTTAGATAGATAATAATAGGGTTGAAAGAGACAGATTCAGATAAACAGAGTTGGAAGGGACCTTGTAGCTCATCTAGTCTAACCCCCCACCCAAACGGGAGACCCTACACCATTTCTGACAGAGGGCCGTCCACTCTCTTCTTGAAAGCTTCCAGGGATGAAGCTCCCACAACTTCTGAACACAACTTCTGTTTCATGGGTTGAATGTTCTCAGGGTCAGAAAATTCTTCCTTATTTCCAGGTTGAATCTCTCCTTGAGAACAGAATAACAGAGTTGGAAGGGACCTTGGAGGTCATCTACTCCAGTCCCCTGTCCAAGTGGGAGACCCTACACCATTTCTGACAGATGGCAGTTCCAATCTCTTCTTGAAAGTCTCAAGTGATGACGCTCCCACAATAGATAGATACAGATAATCAGAGTTGGAAGGGACCTTGGAGGTCATCTAGTCCAACCCCCCATCCACCCAAGCGGGAGACCCTACACCATTTCTGACAAATGGTAGTCCAGTCTCTTAAATGCTTCCAGTGATGAAGCTCCCACAACTTCCGAGGGCAACTTCTGTTCCATCGGTTGACTGTTCTCCCTGTCAGAAAGTTTCTCCTTATTTCCAGGTTGAATCTCTCCTTGAGAACAGAATAACAGAGTTGGAAGAGACCTTGGAGGTCATCTACTCCAACCCACCGCCCAAGCAGGAGACCTTAGACCATTTCTGACAGGTGGGAGTCCAATCCCTTCTTGAAAGCCTCCAGGGATGAAGCTCCTACAACTTCCAAGGGAAATTTCTGTTCCATGGGTGGATTGTTCTCCCTGTCAGAAAGTTTCTCCCTATTTCCAGGTTGAATCTCTCCTTGTTCAGTTTCCATCCATTATTATTCCTTCTCTGGCCTTCGGATGCCTTGGAAAATAGCTGGACCCCCTTCCTCCTCTCTGGGGCAGCCCCACAAATATTGGAAGATGCTCTCCTGTCTCCCCTGGTCCTTCTCTTCCCTAGACTAGCCAGGCTCAGTTCCTGCAACCGTTCTTTGTATGATTTAGTCTCCAGTCCCCTGATATCATCCTGGTTGTTCTTCTCTGCACTTTTTCTAGAACAGGGCTCCTCAAACTTGACAGCTTTTAAGACTTGTGGACTTCAACTCCCAGAATTCCTCCTCCGATCATGTTAGCTCAAGCATTCTGGGAGTTGAAGTCCACAAGTCTTAACCTTGCCAAGTTTGGAGACTCTTGTCCTACAGTCTCCACTCCTTTGAGTATGAAGAGATCGTGTGGATGAGAGGAGGAGAGAAACCCAGGATTGGTTTCTTACTTTAAATAAATTACTTTATTTACCTGACTTTAAATTTTTTTTTTTTTTAAATGACCAACATAAAAGGACCCCCCAGAGCAAGGGGTATAACTGAGATACAAAAAAAGGAAGCGATGAGGAGGCCGGACCCTCCTCCTAACCCTGGTAGCTGCTTGTCTATTGTGGAAACTCCGGCAAATTAGCTACACCTCCAATTAGTCCCCTCCATGCTGGCTGTGGATTATGGAAGTCCACCCATCATCTCCCATGGTTGAGGAATGCACCACCCCGGACCCTGGTGATCTCCTGCCTCCAAAGCCGTGGATTATGGGAGTTGGAAGTCCACCCATCATCTCCCACAGGTTGAGAAACGCACCACCCCGGACCCAGATTATCTCCTGCATCCAAGCCGTGGATTATGGGAGTTGGAAGTCCACCCATCATCTCCCACAGGTTGAGAAACGCACCACCCCGGACCCAGATTATCTCCTGCATCCAAGCCGTGGATTATGGGAGTTGGAAGTCCACCCATCATCTCCCATGGTTGAGAAACACCCCACCCCGGACCCAGATTATCTCCTGCATCCAAGCCGTGGATTATGGGAGTTGGAAGTCCACCCATCATCTCCCATGGTTGAGAAACACCCCACCCCGGACCCAGATTATCTCCTGCATCCAAGCCGTGGATTATGGGAGTTGGAAGTCCACCCATCATCTCCCACAGGTTGAGAAACGCACCACCCCGGACCCAGATTATCTCCTGCATCCAAGCCGTGGATTATGGGAGTTGGAAGTCCACCCATCATCTCCCATGGTTGAGAAACACCCCACCCCGGACCCAGATTATCTCCTTCCTCCAAAGACGTGGATTATGGGAGTTGGAAGTCCACCCATCATCTCCCATGGTTGAGAAACACCCCACCCCGGACCCTGGTGATCTCCTGCCTCCAAAGCCGTGGATTATGGGAGTTGGAAGTCCACCCATCATCTCCCACAGGTTGAGAAACACCCCACCCCGGACCCTGGTGATCTCCTGCCTCCAAAGCTGTGGATTATGGGAGTTGGAAGTCCACCCATCATCTCCCACAGGTTGAGAAACGCACCACCCCGCACCCTGGTGATCTCCTGCCTCCAAAGCCGTGGATTATGGGAGTTGGAAGTCCACCCATCATCTCCCATGGTTGAGAAACGCACCACCCCGCACCCTGGTGATCTCCTTCCTCCAAAGACGTGGATTATGGGAGTTGGAAGTCCACCCATCATGTTCCCACAGGTTGAGAAACGCACCACCCCGGATCCTGGTGATCTCCTTCCTCCAAAGCCGTGGATTATGGGAGTTGGAAGTCCACCCATCATCTCCCATGGTTGAGAAACACCCCACCCCGGACCCTGGTGATCTCCTGCCTCCAAAGCTGTGGATTATGGGAGTTGGAAGTCCACCCATCATCTCCCACAGGTTGAGAAACGCACCACCCCGGACCCTGGTGATCTCCTTCCTCCAAAGCCGTGGATTATGGGAGTTGGAAGTCCACCCATCATCTCCCACAGGTTGAGAAACACCCCACCCCGGACCCTGGTGATCTCCTGCCTCCAAAGCTGTGGATTATGGGAGTTGGAAGTCCACCCATCATCTCCCACAGGTTGAGAAACGCACCACCCCGCACCCTGGTGATCTCCTTCCTCCAAAGACGTGGATTATGGGAGTTGGAAGTCCACCCATCATCTCCCATGGTTGAGAAACACCCCACCCCGGACCCTGGTGATCTCCTTCCTCCAAAGCCGTGGATTATGGGAGTTGGAAGTCCACCCATCATCTCCCACAGGTTGAGAAACACCCCACCCCGGACCCTGGTGATCTCCTGCCTCCAAAGCTGTGGATTATGGGAGTTGGAAGTCCACCCATCATCTCCCACAGGTTGAGAAACGCACCACCCCGCACCCTGGTGATCTCCTTCCTCCAAAGACGTGGATTATGGGAGTTGGAAGTCCACCCATCATCTCCCATGGTTGAGAAACACCCCACCCCGGACCCTGGTGATCTCCTGCCTCCAAAGCCGTGGATTATGGGAGTTGGAAGTCCACCCATCATCTCCCACAGGTTGAGAAACACCCCACCCCGGACCCTGGTGATCTCCTGCCTCCAAAGCTGTGGATTATGGGAGTTGGAAGTCCACCCATCATCTCCCACAGGTTGAGAAACGCACCACCCCGCACCCTGGTGATCTCCTTCCTCCAAAGCCGTGGATTATGGGAGTTGGAAGTCCACCCATCATCTCCCATGGTTGAGAAACACACCACCCCGCACCCTGGTGATCTCCTTCCTCCAAAGACGTGGATTATGGGAGTTGGAAGTCCACCCATCATCTCCCATGGTTGAGAAACGCACCACCCCGCACCCTGGTGATCTCCTGCCTCCAAAGCCGTGGATTATGGGAGTTGGAAGTCCACCCATCATCTCCCATGGTTGAGAAACGCACCACCCCGGACCCTGGTGATCTCCTTCCTCCAAAGACGTGGATTATGGGAGTTGGAAGTCCACCCATCATCTCCCACAGGTTGAGAAACGCACCACCCCGGACCCTGGTGATCTCCTGCCTCCAAAGCCATGGATTATGAGAGTTGGAAGTCCACCCATCATCTCCCATGGTTGAGAAACACACCACCCCGCACCCTGGTGATCTCCTTCCTCCAAAGACGTGGATTATGGGAGTTGGAAGTCCACCCATCATCTCCCACAGGTTGAGAAACGCACCACCCCGGACCCTGGTGATCTCCTGCCTCCAAAGCCGTGGATTATGGGAGTTGGAAGTCCACCCATCATCTCCCATGGTTGAGAAACACCCCACCCCGGACCCTGGTGATCTCCTTCCTCCAAAGCCGTGGATTATGGGAGTTGGAAGTCCACCCATCATCTCCCACAGGTTGAGAAACGCACCACCCCGGACCCAGATTATCTCCTGCATCCAAGCCGTGGATTATGGGAGTTGGAAGTCCACCCATCATCTCCCACAGGTTGAGAAACACCCCACCCCGGACCCTGGTGATCTCCTGCCTCCAAAGCCGTGGATTATGGGAGTTGGAAGTCCACCCATCATCTCCCACAGGTTGAGAAATGCACCACCCCGGACCCTGGTGATCTCCTGCCTCCAAAGCCGTGGATTATGGGAGTTGGAAGTCCACCCATCATCTCCCACAGGTTGAGAAATGCACCACCCCGGACCCTGGTGATCTCCTTCCTCCAAACTGGGATGGATGGGGAGATGGTTCTCCTTGGCCTCCCAAGGCGGCGACCCCCCTACCTGGGCGACCCCTTCTTCCCAGCCGCGGATGACTTCCTGTTTGCCCATCACGAACTTGAAGGGCTTGCCCCGATCTCGGGACGAGTCGAACTTCTTCCCGTCTTCCAGCATGCCTGCGGGAAGGAACAAAATAAAAACGCCTTTTTTTTCCCCCTCTCCTCTCCCCACCAAAGAAGCAGCGAGAGGAAGCAGGGAGGAGCTGGGGGGGGGGAGGGGAGACAAGGATGAGGATGTTCCAAGCCTTGGAGAGAGACAGAATAATGGAAGAGTTGGAAGGGACCCTGGAGGTCTTCTAGTCCAGCCCCCTTGCTCAAGCAGGAGACCCAGACAGAATGACATGGGTTGGAAGGGACCCCGGAGGTCTTCTAGTCCAGCCCCCTCGCTCAAGCAGAAAACCCTGACAGAATGACAAGGGTCTGAAGGGACCCCGGAGGTCTTCTAGTCCAGCCCCCTTGCTCAAGCAGGAGACCCTGACAGAACGACAAGGGTTGGAAGGGACCCCGGAGGTCTTCTAGTCCAGCCCCCTTGCTCAAGCAGGAGACCCTGACAGAATGACAAGGGTTGGAAGGGACCCGGAGGTCTTCCAGTCCAGCCCCCTTGCTCAAGGAGGAGACCCTGACAGAATGACAAGGGTTGGAAGGGACCCCGGAGGTCTTCTAGTCCAGCCCCCTTGCTCAAGCAGGAGACCCTGAGAGAATGACAAGGGATGGAAGGGACCCCGGAGGTCTTCTAGTCCAGCCCCTGCTCGAGCAGGAGACCCTGAAGAACGACAACGGTTGGAAGGGACCCCAGAGGTCTTCTAGTCCAGCCCCCTTGCTCAAGCTCATCCAAAGAATAACAAAATATAATAATACAGTTGGGAAGGGACCTTGGAAATCTTCTAGGACAGGGGTCTCCAACCTTGGCAACTTTAAGCCTGGAGGACTTCAACTTCCAGAAAGTTGAAGAGACCCCTGTTCTAGGAGACCCTGACAGAATTAATTACCTTGTCAGAAGGGAGGCAAAGGGGGAATCGCGGACCCCAAAGGTTTGAAGCGCCCCGTCTTTGAATGCAGAAAGGAAGTCCATTCATAGAATACAAGATTGGGATGGGACCCTGGAGGTCCTCTAGTCCAGCCCCTGCTCGAGCAGGGGACCCTATACCACGTCAGACAAAAAGGCTGTCCCAGTCTCCTCTTAGAACCTTCCAGGGAGGAAGCCCCCAGAACATCTGGGTGGCAAGCAGTTCCACAGATGAATTGTTCTCCCTATCAGGAAATTTTTCTCCTTGATCAGTTTCAATCCGTTGCTTCTTGTCCTGCCTTCAGGGGCTTTGGAGAATAGCTTGACCCCCTCCTCTCTGTGGCAGCCCCTGAGATATCAGATAAGTAACAGTAACAGATAATCAGAGTTGGAAGGGACCTTGTAGGTCATCTAGTCCAACCCCCCACCCAAGCAGGAGACCTACACCATTTCTGACAGATGGGCAGTCCAATCTCTTCTTGAAAGCCTCCAAGGATGAAGCTCCCACAACTTCCGAAGGCAACTTCTGTTCCATGGGTGGATGGTGCTCCCTGTCAGAAAGTTTCTCCTTATTTCCAGGTTGAATTTCTCTCCTTGTTCAGTTTCCATCCATTATTTCCTTGTTTGGCCTTCAGGGGCCTTGGAAAATAGCTTGACCCCCTTCCTCATCTCTGGGGCAGCCTCTCAAATATTGGAAGACGGCTGTCCTGTCTCCCCTGGTCCTTCTTTTCATTAGACTAGACCAGTGGTAGCTAATCTTTTGGTGCTCCTGTGCCAAAAATGGTGCGCGCATTCGTGTGCTAGCATCCAGAAGGCAATGCACTTGGGGGGACACTACACACAATCCCCACCACACCCTGATTTTCCCAACTGATTTTCAGCCCATTTGAGGCCTTTTTCATCCTCCCAGAAGCTTCGGGGGGAAGCCTTTGCAGCCTTTGGAGGCCGAAAAATGGGCCCGTTTGTTCCATTCCCTTTTAGAAAACCTTGGTAGGACCACGCCTAGAATACTACTCCAAAAACGACACTACATCAAAATATCAGAAGTGGACAAAATGGGCCGGTTTTTCGGCCTCCTGAGGCTGCAGAGGCTCTTCCTTGAGCCTCTGGGAGGGCAAAAGAGGCCTCGGACAGGCCGAAAATCAGCTGGGAGGCACACATATGCGCAATGCAGTTAACTCTGGCTGGGGCTCTGCGTGCTACTTGTGGGACGCATGTCATAGGTTTGCCATCACGGGACTAGACCTACCCAATTCCTGCTACCATCCATCGTATGTTACAATGGAACAGAAGTTGCCCTCGGAAGTTGTGGGAGGGCCATCATTTGAGACCTTCAAGAAGAGACTGGACTGCCATCTGTCAGAAATGGTGTAGGGTCTCCTGCATGGACGGGGGGCTTGGACTAGATGACCTATAAGGTCCCTTCCAACTCTGTTGATCTGTTATGTGTTATATCATCAGTATATCATCTACATATCTCTCTGTGCCTGATCTATCTATATCTGTCTGTCTATCCTCTCTCATCACTTGAGACCTTCAAGAAGAGGGGGGTTGGACTAGATGACCTATAAGGTCCCTTCCAACTCTGATGATCTGTTATCTGTTACCCGCCATCCCCCTAATCATCTTTGCTGCTCTTCTCTGCCCGCTTTCTAAAACCTCGACCACCTTATTTTTTATATCATGGAGACCAAAACTGGATGCCATGTTCCAATTATGGCCTTATCGAAGCAATATTAACACTTTACCTGATCTTGATTCTCCCTCCCTGTTATAATGCAGCCTAGGACTGTGTGGGCCTTTTTGGCAGCGACAAGCAGCGCATATTTAAGCAAATCATGTTCTGCCAACACCCTTTGCAAAAGGCTGATTTGCTTAAACAGGGCTGTAAAAAACAACAACAAAAAATAAAAAAACCCAAGGCCACCAGCGACCGGATCGCAGAGGGCACCTATCTCATGTTTAGGCTGCTCCAAATTTTGAGTGCGAACTTCCTTGAACAGCTAATCTGATGCCTATTTTAACTGCACAAGCCAGAATTACAATTAATCTCGGCCTGCTGGCCTTCCGGCGCAGATAGAAAAAAGCCAATGTTTGTTATCTGTCAAATGTCCTTCCCAGAAACCAGTGGCTGGTTGGCGAAAACCCTTCTACACAAAAAAACAGGACGAGTTGCAACACAAAGCAAAATGCAACAGCCCCACAAATGGGACCTGTATATCCCGGGGCAACAGTTGTGTGCGTGTGCGTGCAAGTTGGAAGCGGAAGGGAGAATTTGGTGGCTTTCTTTTTCTTTCTTCTTCAAGACAAGAGAGGCAGGCAGTCATTCCCTCTGCCCACCAGAGCCTTCCAAAGGTCGTAGGCCACCAGGAATGAATAACAGAACAACAAGAGTCGGAAGGGACCTTGGAGGTCTTCTAGTCCAGCGGTCGCCAACCGGTGGGCCGAGAGAAAATTTTGGTGGGCCGCAGAGAAATCTCACCCCCCATCAAAGCAATTAATCCAGGCTGCGCAGGACCCTCCCTGCCCACTCACTCCTTACCTGGCAAACTTGACTTCAACTCCCAGAATTCCCCAGCCAGCTTTGCGGACTTCAACTCCCAGAATTCCCCAGTCAGCAAAGAATTCTGGGAATTGAAGTCCGCCAGGCTGAAAAGTTGCCACGGTTGGGGACCTCAGCTGCCAGGGATATATATATTTATGAAGCTGGTACTTTTGTTGGTTCTTCTCCAAAAAAATCCACTTAATGCTTTTCGCCCCAACGAAAGCTGCTTTTAAAGATTTTTCGGAGAAGAACGGACTTAATTGGCATGCCTAGAAGGTTTTCCCCTACCCTCTCAAACAAACAAAAAAAGAAAAAAAAAAGGAAGAAAAAGAAAATTAAAAACCTGAATTACTGCCGTTCATCAACAATTCTGCTTCCTCTCTTTAAAAAGCACTGGTTTAAAAAAAAAAAAAAAAGAAAGAATTCATCAGCCTGTTCTTTGTCATCACAATCTCTCGCACCCACGCTAGCACCAGAGAACGGCACTCACAACTGGACAAAGGGAGGAGAGGCAGAAGGAATTGGGCAGAGGCTCAGTCAGGACACGTCGATATACAAAATCCTTGCAAACCCAATGAGAAAAACAAACAAACAAACCAACCAGGATCCAGAATGAGGATCAATTGGTGGTTAGGGGACCAGAGGCTAAAACATACAAAGAACAATGGCAGGAATTGGGTAGGTCTACTTTAATGAAAAGAAGAACCAGGGGAGGCAGGAGAGCAGCCTTCCAATATTTGAGGGGCTTGCTACAAAGAATAGGCGATCAAGGCTATTCTCCATGCAATAGAAACATCGAATAATAAAGCTAGAAAGGGGCTTAGAGGTCTTCTAATCCAACCCCCTGGTCAAGCAGGAGACCTTATTTCAGACCAATGCTCGTCCAGCATTGAAATAAGGAAATAACCTGGAAATAAGGAGAAACTTTCTGACAGGGAGAACAATCAATCCATGGAACAGAAGTTGCCTTTGGAAGTTGTGGGAGCTTCATCCCTGGAGGCCTTCAAGAAGAGACTGGACTGCCATCTCTCAGAAATGGTGTAGGGTCTTCTGCTTTGGCAGGGGGTTGGACTAGATGACCTACATGGTCCCTTCCAACTGATTATCTGTTGAGAAATTTAAATTAAAGGTCTCGAAAGCAAGCTATTCCATTGGCTGATTGCTCTCACCCATTGGGAAATTTCTTTTATGTTTATATTTGCATTATTGCCGGTTTATATTTGGGGGACGAGGCTATTTTCTTTGCTGTTTTTCTTCTAAAAGGGATTCAAAGGAATCCGAAGGCAGCACAAGAAGCAACGGATGGAAACTAACCAAGGAGAGAAGCCACCTAAAATTAAGGAGAAACTTCTTAACGGGGAGGACAATCAAACCAGAGGAGCAGCTTTGTCTTCAAAAGCTGTGGGAGCTCCAGCACTGGAGGTTTTTAAGAGACTGGAACCACCCTTTGTTTGGAACGGAACAGGTGGAGTTCCCTGCCTGAACAGGGGGCTGGACTAGATGACCTCCAAGGTCCCTTTCAACTCTGTCGCTTCTCCAAAGCACCTGAAGGCCAGACGAGGAATAATGGATGGAAACTAATCAAGGAGAGAAGCAACCTGGAGCTAAGGAGGAATTTCCTAATTAACCAATGGAACTGCTTGCCACCAGAAGCTGTGGGTGCTCCAACACTGGAGGTTTTTTAAGGAGAAACCAGACAGCTATTTGTCCGGAATGGCATAGGACCATGATGGTGAACCTGTGGCACTCAGAGCCATTTGAGCCATAGGCAAACTTACCTCACTGCGCATCCTTGCGCCTCACAACTGATTTTTCAGCTGGCTTGAGGCCTTTTTCGGCCTCCCAGAAGGTGAAATAGGCCCATTTCATCACTTCCTGTAATACTGGAAGTGACAAAATGGGCCTATTATTGGCTCCTGAAAAGTCTTGCAGGGGCCTTTTTCCAAGCATCTGGGAGGCTGGAAAAAAAGGCCTCAAACCAGCCCTCCCAAAAACCAGCAGTGAGTTACAGTGTAGTAAGGGTGTGGCAGGACTGGGGGGGGAGACGGGGGGGGCTGCACGTGTATGCACAGGAGTCACAGGGAGGGGTCGCATTGCATTCTGGGGGCTGGCACACGAGGGCGCGCGCCATTTTTGGCACAGGAGCCCCCCAAAACTTAGCCACCCCAGGCCTCCTGCCTGAGCAGGGGGTTGGACTAGAAGACCTCTGAGGTCCTTCCCAACTCTTTATTATCCTGTTAACCAATTTAATCCTGACAAGATGATGGTGAGGGTAGGAAAGTAAGTCGGTTTTCTTCAGTGCTCTTCGAACAGGCATTAGATGGGCTCACGTTGAGGACTGCCAGTAAAACTAAGAGGACCCCAAGAATGGGGTTCAGGGGAAGGGTGAGAGGGCCTCTTCCAGAGGGTATCTGCTGGACCCCCCCCCCAAGGCTCTCTGATGCTGCCCTCTGTCAGGATTTGGGATAGCCCCCCCTTTCAGCTTTCCAGAAAAGCCTATATAAACAGAGGGCAAACCCCTCCTTCCTTCTAGCACTGATGATGTTACCTAGTCAGGTGATGAAACGTCTGCTAGCAAACAACCAAGTTAAGAAATCACCAAAGGCCCCAATGATCCTCCTCCTCCTCCTCCTCTTTCTCTCTGCAACCCACACTCCTTTCTGATGATGTTCTCTAGTTGGGCCATGAAACGTCTGCAAGCAAAACCACCAAGCTCAGAGAGCATCAAAGAGCCCAGAGTGTTCCTCCTCCTCCTCCTCCTCTTTTCCCGCTCTCTTCCAGCACTGAGGACGTTGGTGCATTTTATCACCCTGAACAAAAAGATTGTAAGCATTTCATATGTTGGAAGAGGTGCATACATTGCGGGTTCTTCCCCCCTCCCCAGTAGAAAGCCCCAAGTGCCAGGATATTTATTTGTATTCCACCTCTATAATTCTTTACAAATAACTCATGGCAAATATATTGGACACACCTTCCCTCCTTTTCCCCCACAACAACCCTGCAAGGTTGGGGCTTGGCCTGAGGAACTAACTCAAAGTCACCCAGCTGTCTTTCATGCCTAAGGCGGGACTAGAACTCACCGTCTCCTGGGGATTGGCCCAAAGTCACCCAGCTGTCTTTCATGCCTAAGGCGGGACTAGAACTCACCGTCTCCTGGGGATTGGCCCAAAGTCACCCAGCTGTCTTTCATGCCTAAGGCGGGACTAGAACTCACCGTCTCCTGGGGATTGGCCCAAAGTCACCCAGCTGGCTTTCATGCCTAAGGCTGGACTAGAACTCACCGTCTCCTGGGGATTGGCCCAAAGTCACCCAGCTGGCTTTCATGCCTAAGGCTGGACTAGAACTCACCGTCTCCTGGGGATTGGCCCAGTCACCCATCTGGCTTTCATGCCTAAGACGGGACTAGAACTCACTGTCTCCTGGTGATTGGCCCAGCTGCCTTTCATGCCTAAGGCGGGACTAGAACTCACCGTCTCCTGGGGATTGGCCCAAAGTCACCCAGCTGTCTTTCATGCCTAAGGCGGGACTAGAACTCACCGTCTCCTGGGGATTGGCCCAAAGTCACCCAGCTGTCTTTCATGCCTAAGGCGGGACTAGAACTCACCGTCTCCTGGGGATTGGCCCAAAGTCACCCAGCTGTCTTTCATGCCTAAGGCGGGACTAGAACTCACCGTCTCCTGGGGATTGGCCCAAAGTCACCCAGCTGGCTTTCATGCCTAAGGCTGGACTAGAACTCACCGTCTCCTGGGGATTGGCCCAAAGTCACCCAGCTGGCTTTCATGCCTAAGGCTGGACTAGAACTCACCGTCTCCTGGGGATTGGCCCAGTCACCCATCTGGCTTTCATGCCTAAGACGGGACTAGAACTCAGTGTTTCCTGGTGATTGGCCCAGCTGCCTTTCATGCCTAAGGCTGGACTAGAACTCACCGTCTCCTGGGGATTGGCCCAAAGTCACCCATCTGGCTTTCATGCCTAAGACGGGACTAGAACTCACTGTCTCCTGGTGATTGGCCCAAAGTCACCCAGCTATCTCTCATGCCTAAGGCTGGACTAGAACTCACCATCTCCTGGTGATTGGCTCAAAGTCACCCAGCTGGCTTTCATGCCTAAGGCAGGACTAGAACTCACCGTCTCCTGGGGATTGGCCCAAAGTCACCCAGCTGGCTTTCATGCCTAAGGCTGGACTAGAACTCACCGTCTCCTGGGGATTGGCCCAGTCACCCATCTGGCTTTCATGCCTAAGACGGGACTAGAACTCAGTGTTTCCTGGTGATTGGCCCAGCTGCCTTTCATGCCTAAGGCTGGACTAGAACTCACCGTCTCCTGGTGATTGGCTCAAAGTCACCCATCTGGCTTTCATGCCTAAGACGGGACTAGAACTCACTGTCTCCTGGTGATTGGCCCAAAGTCACCCAGCTATCTCTCATGCCTAAGGCTGGACTAGAACTCACCATCTCCTGGTGATTGGCTCAAAGTCACCCATCTGGCTTTCATGCCTAAGGCGGGACTAGAACTCACCGTCTCCTGGGGATTGGCCCAGTCACCCATCTGGCTTTCATGCCTAAGGCTGGACTAGAACTCACCGTCTCCTGGTGATTGGCCCAAAGTCACCCATCTGGCTTTCATGCCTAAGGCGGGACTAGAACTCACTGTCTCCTGGTGCTTGGCCCAAAGTCACCCAGCTGGCTTTCATGCCTAACGCGGGACTAGAACTCACTGTCTCCTGGTGATGGGCCCAAAGTCACCCAGCTGTCTTTCATGCCTAAGGCGGGACTAAACTCACTGTCTCCTGGTGATTGGCCCAAAGTCACCCAGCTGTCTTTCATGCCTAAGGCGGGACTAGAACTCACTGTCACCTGGTGATTGGCCCAAAGTCACCCAGCTGTCTTTCATGCCTAAGGCGGGACTAGAACTCACTGTCACCTGGTGATTGGCCCAAAGTCACCCAGCCGTCTTTCATGCCTAAGAGGTGTGACTAGAACTCCTAGCCTCCTGGTTTCTAACCTGTCGCCTTAGCCACCTGGACCAAACTGTCTGCCTTTTTTTTTTTTTTTTTGGTATTTCCTCCCCTTTCCTCCTCCCCCTTTTCCTCACTAAGGCAATTCTCTTTCCTCCCTGCACAAAACAACCAAGTTTGGGGGAGGAGGGGGGAGCAGAGAGGAAACGCCATAAACCCAAGAGGTCAAAGCAAAGAAAGGGGCATCGTCTGGTGCACAAAGGCACACAGTGGCGTGGAACAGCCAGGCATTCAAAGGCCACCTCTCCAACGGCCTTCTAAGGCTGACCATCTTCTCTCTCTCCCTGCCCCCCACCCCGTTGAACCCCTGCCAAGCTGCCCCCGCCCCCCTTTTGTCCTTCCTGTCAGACCAGAAGCAGCCTGTTGGTTTCCTTTCCCCACCCAATGGCAGCGGGAAAGCGAAGGAAAGCGAAACAGATGGAGAGGCCGATGGCTTGGGACCCCAGATGGGGCAATTTCCCCACTGGAGGGGATTGATGGACTAAAAGGCAGATCCCCTCCCCGCCCCCCCCCCCCAATGCATACCATGTTCCCCTCCCTCATCTTTCTATCGTAATTTTAACCACGGTTTATTTTTATTTTTTATTGCAGATAGATTAAATGTAGACACAGAGAGATCAGAGAGATATAGAGAACAAGGGTCTTTCAAACTTGGCAGCTTTAAGACTTGTGGACTTCAACTCCCAGAATTCCTCCTCCAGTCCTTGTTAGCTCAGGAATTCTGGGAGTTGGAAGTCCACAAGTCTTAAACTTGCCAAGTTTGAAGGCCCTTGTGATAGATAGATAGATAGATAGATAGATAGATAGATAGAGAGAGAGAGAGAGAGAGAGAGAGAGAGAGAGAGAGGATAGATAGATGTAAATAGGTAGGTAAGTATGGGGAGAGGGAAAGAGAGAGTTGATAGGTGACAGATCAAGTGTCTTCAAACTTGGCAGCTTTAAGACTTGTGGACTTCAACTCCCAGAATTCCTCCTCCAGTCCATGTTAGCTCAGGAATTCTGGGAGTTGAAGTCCACAAAGTCTTAAACTTGCCAAGTGTGAAGACCCTTGGAATAGAACGATATGCTAGAGATGTAGATGAGAGAGTAAGTAGAGAGAGGGAGGGAGGGAGAGAGAAAGAAAGAGAGAGATGACGAGATAAAGATATGGTAGAGATATAGATGAGAGAGTAGAGAAAACAGAGGATAGAGAGATGGCTATATATATATTGCTAGTGATGTAGATGAGAGAGAAAATAGAGAGATGGCAATATATACATAGAGATATAGATATGCTAGATATAGATGAGAGAAAATAGAGAGGATAAAGAGTGATGGCGAGAGATATAAAATGCTAGAGATATAGATGAGAAAGTAGAGAGAGAGGAGAGAGCGAGATATGTATATAGATATATAAAGATATGCTAGAGATATGAGAGAGGAAAGATGATGATTGATAGATAATGGATGGGTGGGTGGATGAATGATAGATAACAGTGATAATTGATAGGTGGGTATATAGAGATAGTAGAGTGATAGATATAAATTATAGTTAGCTTGCAGTACTGCATTCTGGTAGATGATATACAGATGAGAAATAGATATATATTTGAAGAGTTTTACTGCTTTTAAACCCTATAAGCTCCCCAGTCTCTCCTTAAGGTGGGATGGACAGCAAACAAATTTAATAAATACAATTGAATCAAATTGACAGCATCAAGGATTCCAGTTACAATACACAAGGGAAGGAAGAACCAGAATTATCCTCTTGGCATTTTCTTCCCTGACAGGGTTTCTGGGAGTTGGAGGTCCACAGGTCTTAAAAGTGACCAAGGTTGGAGACCCCTGATCTATGGCAACCTTCCTGCATCTGGCATTCCCACAGAACTAGGGATTTGGGTTCCAGAGCAGACCATCTCCAAGTTCTTGTTGAGGATAGACTGGGCCAAGCTAGCTAGGTTCAACTTCCCTCCACCCGATGTCATCTGAGCACCTTCAGGCAACCTGGCCCAGGTTCTTCCTTCTAAATGAGCATCACACCTTCCAAGAACTCTTAATTTGAAGCCCTTTAATTTGAAGCAGAGCTGCTGAAGTCTACTGTTCCTTGTTGCTTTTCCTTTTTCTGGCCTGCTTTCCAGCTAAGTTCTGGTGGGTGGAGAACCAGCTTGAAGGCTGCTGGCTCTCTGCATTTTGCTGCAGCTCTCCATACGGGCTTTTCTGAGCGCAGTCACAAAATTAAAACAAGGCGTGATCTACTGCGTCAGAATATTAAAACAAAAAAAAAACCCAATTACAAATAAGGGAAAAGGTCTGGCTAGGCCATCACACCCAAATTAAAAATAAAATAAAAAGAGATAAAAAGCACTACAGGCAGCCCCCTTAAGTTACAAGTTTGTTTAGCGACCGATCCAAGTTACAAAAAAAAAAAAAAGTGGCTTAGGACCGTTTTTCACACTTATGACCGTTGCAGCATCCTTCTGTGATCAAAGGATCAAAATTCAGATGCTTGGCAACGGGTTCATATTTATGACCGTTGCTGGGTCATGTGATCCACTTTTGCAACCTTCTGACGAGAGACGGGGACACCGGATTTGCTTAACAACCAGGTTACTAACACATCAAGGGCAGTGATCCACATAACAACCGTGGCAAAAAAAAAGTCATAAAATGGGGCTAAATTCATTTAATGAATGTCTCACTTAAGAACAGAAATTTCTGAGCTCTAATGCGGCTGCAGCTTGAGGAGTACCTGTCCTGACAGGTTTGTCCTTTGAAGAGCATCTTACAAGCAGTTTTTTTCAACCTTGGCCCCTTTGAAGACCTGTGGACTCCAACTCCCAGAATTCCACAGGAATTAAAAGTGGTTTTTAAAAGGTTGAGCAATAGTCATTTTCAGTCTTTTGAGCCTGGCTGATGTTTCAATCGTCCAAGTCCGACCCAGAAAGCTATCTTGAGAATGGAAGAAACTTATTTTCTCCCTGCAGGAAGTTCAAAAATTAGGATAGATGGAATAACAAGAGTTGGAAGGGACCTTGGGAGGTCTTCTAGTCCAACCCCCCCGGCTCAGGCAGGAAACAACTACAGACCATTTCAGACAACTGGTTGTCCAATCTCTTCTTTAAAGACTTCCAGGGTTGGAGCATTCACAATTTCTGGAAGCAAGTTGTTCCACTGATTCATTGTCCCCACTGCCAGGAAATGTCAGGTCGCTTCTCTCTTTGATTTGTTGGGGGTGAATGGTTGGGCACCTTACAGCACCAACCATCAACAAAGTCAAAAGCTCCAAAGCCAACCTTCAAATCAGGACCATAAAATCCTAAGGCTTGACCTCACTCTACTGCAGTATTAACCAGAGCAACCCAGATGGCAGAATCCAACATATTGCAAGGGGAAACCACAGCTATTTGCATTTTTTTTTTTTGGCTTTTTTTCCAAGATGTCAATCCTGGCGTAATGAAGAAAAGGATTAGGGGGGAGGGGACACGATAGCAGTATTTGAGGGGCTGCCACAAAGAGGAGGGGGAGGGGTGTCAACTTATTCTCCAAAGCACCTGAAGGCCAGACAAGAAACAACCAATGGAGACTAACCCAGGAGTGAGGCAACCTGGAGTTAAGGAGAAACTTCCTAAGAGTGAGGACAATTAACCAGTGGAACTGCTTGCCACCAGGAGTTCTTGGTGCTGCTTCATCGCTGGAGTTTTTAAGAAGGGACTGGACAGTCGCTTGTCTGAAATGGTATAGGGCAGGGGTCTCCAACCTTGGCTCCTGGAAGCCTGGCGGACTTCAACTCCCAGAGTTCCACAGCCAGCAAAGCTGGCTGTGGAATTCTGGGAGTTGAAGTCCACCAGGCTTCCAGGGGCCAAGGTTGGAGACCCCTGGTATAGGGTATCCTGCTTGAGCAAGGGGTTGGACTAGAAGACCTCCAGTGTCTCTTCCAGTTCTATTCCGATTAGGCCTCGTGCCGCTGATAACCATTCGGATATTGACACCTGTGAGGTTCTTTTCTAGATTCCATCCAGACTCAAGTCAACCAATGAAGCTGTGAGAGGCCACCACCAAGAAACAAAATGCAAAAAAGCCCGAAGATTTAGGGCTTGGGATTTCATGGCACCCCCAAACCCCACAACTTCGGCCTCCTCATATATCGTGCATGCAGTTTTCTGATATGTGAGGGCAGCGTCACGGAGAGGTCAAGGTGAAGAAGCAACGCAACACGAGTTCTTCTCCCAGACCAGAAGGAATCTTGGGGGTCCAATGAAACCTCAGCCCCTTGGGGGTTGAATCCTTTGATCCTTAAGGGACTGGAACCTCAAACCTATGAAGAATGGTTGCAGAAATGGGGCCGTGTCTAGTTTAATAAATAGGACGAGGGGGTGACACAGCAGTCTTCCAATATTTGAGCGGCTGCCCCAAAGAAGAGGGGGTCCACCTATTCTCCAAAGCCCCTGAAGAAGGCAGGACAAGAAGCAACGGGTGGAAACTCATCCAGGAGAGAAGCAGCAACCTGGAATTAAGGAGGCATTTCCTGGTAGCGAAGACAATCAATCGATGGAATGGATGACCTCCAGAAGTTGTGGGTGCTCCAACACTGGAGGTTTTCCAGAAGAGATTGGGAAATTGTTTGTCTGAAATGGAAGAGGGTCTCTTACTTAAGAGGTTGGACTAGAAGACCTCCAAGGTCCCTTCCGACTCTGCTATTCAGCTTTCCATTCTGTATATGCCGATTTTATGCTTCATATTTGAAAGTTAACCACAATCCTAGAAATAGACCTCCACCATCTCCGAGTTAAGATGAGACTGGACAGTCAAATTTGCCTGAGAATGGTAAAGGTTCTCCTGCTTGAGCAGTGGGCTGGACTAGAAGGCCTCCAAGGTCCCTTCCAGTTCTAGTCTATTCCTAAGGAAATTTCTACGGTGATGAAGAGTAGGAACCTCTTCACTGTCAGTCCCCACCCAGCTTTGAAAACAACCAAGTGAAATTACCTGCCAAAGAAAATAATGTGGGAAAATGAGCTTTTCGGCACATCCGAAGCCTCCACGGAAATCAGACAGATCATCCGAAGAGAAAAGGCAAACAAACAAGGCAATGGAAAAATTCCTGTTCTATTATTTATTTTACAGATAAAAACCTTCCCAGAATGAAGCCCTGGCCTTGATGGTGTCTAATTTTCTGTATCAGGATGATCACTTCCGAACCACCTCGGTTTCAAGGTTGCTATAGCAATGTGTGCCTTTTAACCAACCTTTTACTCACTTCTGGACAGCAAAGATGGGCAGCATGTAGGTTTTAATAAATAAAAATAAAATTAAAAGAGCAAAGATAAGATTCAGAGACCTTTTTGCAAAAGAGGTTTCTACAAGCAAGACTAAAGACCACCAGGTCAGAATAATCTTGCACATGAACAAATCCATCGACACAATCATTTTCGAAGGTACAATTCCTGCCAAATTCCTCACCTAGTGAAAATGGATCACGCAACTTACAGATGAGGTATTATAACAAGCTGAGAGCATCTTACTAACTGAAGCAGCACTTTTTTAAAAAAAAAACTTGCAGGATGAATTACTAAGCAACACAGGCTGTCAAGTAAGACAGCAGAAGCTGCATTTTGCACTAATCAAGGCAGCATGCAAATAATAATAATAAAAAAAAAATATCGAGGAAAGGGGGATGCAAAAGCACCAGAGCAAAATAAAAAATAAAAAATGCAAACACAACTTTGCTACTGCTGCAACTGAGAAAAACAGGATTTTTTTTTTTACTCAGGCCCAGATTGTTGAAGTACCAATCCAGCAGCTCTTAAAAGCACAACGTTTTGGATCAGGAATGTGAATTTTATTTTTTCCTCAGAGGGCACATTCCAGTCCACACACCACCACCCCCAGCCCGCCAAAAAGAGCGCCGAAGAGCAAGAGGGCCAATGGAAAACACAAATCCACGCAACACGAAACAGGGCACAAGAAAAACAGGGCAGGAGAGGGGGAAGCGCCATTAAAAGAGTCACAAGGGAAGGAGAGATCGTGCATGGTCGCCATGAGTGGCAGGAAGGGAAAAGGGGAAGGAAGGGAGGCTCAGGGTTGGGGGGGGTCTGTATCTCGGGGAGGGGGCTCCTCCCATGCCAGCCAAAAGGCAGCCGTGGAAGCATGGGAGGAGAGGGCAGAGCATGGGCACCCAGATTCCACACCTGGCAGGTGAGGAAGGGGGGGTGAGGGGGAGGCTGCCAGCCTGGAGCAGGGCGAAGGTCCAGGAGTGCCACTCAGATCAGAAGGGTGCAGGTGCCAGGGTGTGTGTGTGTGTGTTCATGTGTGTAAAGGTACCAGGAGTGTGTATCTCTGCATTGGGGTTTTTGGGGGGTAGGGGGGAGAAGCCAGCAGTGGTAAAATGTGAAAAGTATGTGTGGCTCTGTGTGCGTGTGAGAGAGGGAGAGAAGATGCCAGCAGTGTGTGTCTGTGTAATATTAGGGGGCAAGATTGTGTATTTCTTTCTGTCTGTGTGTGTGTGTGAGAGAGAGAGAGAGAGAGGGTGCGGAGTGTGTGTGTTTGTGTAAGTAATGTTTGGGGACAAGATTGTGTATTTCTCTGTGTGTGGGTAACAAAGATGACACCAGGAGACAGTGTGTGTGTGTGTGTGTGTGTGTGTGATGGGGGGGCAAGATTGTGTATTTCTCAGAGTGTATGTTTTTTTTTTGGGGGGGGGTTTAAACACTCCAAGCATGAGCCCCACCTGACAGCTGCCCCTTCCCAGGGCCACCAGCTGGGGATGATGGGAAGGGGACCCCCCCACCCCCAACATCCAAGACCCCAAGGATCGGTTGGGGGGGGAGGGGAGATTTGGGTGCCCGGGGCTCCCCTCGAGGAAGCCCCCCGAAGGGTGAGGAGGGGGCGCCTTTCCCCCCTCCCTTTGGAGAGACCCCCCCCTCCCCTTCACCCCCTCCTCCACCCCACCCCCACCCCTTCCCTCCCTCCACTCACCCGTGTAGTGCACCACGCAGGTCTGGCCGCGCTTGGGGAAGGTCCTCCCTGCGGGGGGGGGAGGAGAGAAGAGAGAGAAGAAAGTCCGGTCAAAAGGGGGGGGAGGCGAGTAGGGGGAGGGGAGGGAGACCCCCACCCCGCCCGGCATCAGGAGGGGCGGTTTGGTGGGGGGGGAATCCCGGGCCCGCCCCCTGGCTCACCGTCCCCGGGGGCGATGGTCTCCATGCGGACGCCCATCTCGCGTCCCGGCGTCGAAATCCGCACCGCGAGGACGAAGCGAAACGAGGCGCGGCCGGCGAGCGGCACGAACAGGACTGAGGAGGAGGAGGAGGGGGCGGAGCCGCGCCTGCGCGTATGGCCCTTCGCTGCCCGGGCCCCGGCCCCACTCCCGCGTCCCAGCAGGCCATGCGCGCGTAAACGAGCGAGCGAGCGAGCTGGAGAGAGAGAGAGAGCAAAAAAGAGACAGAGAAAGAGAGAGAGAGAGAGAGAGCGGCGCGGGGGCGGAGCCAAAAAAGGCGGTGCCGCCGCCATTTTGGCCGCCTCATTATGAGGCGGCGGGGGGGGGGGGGTCGGGTGTAGTGATGTCGTTGTCATCCCATTGGGTGGGAGTTACATATCCCATCATCCGCGTCTTCGAAGGCGGTGCGCGGACTGCTTCAACCGCGCGGGAGAGGCGGAAACGTTGGGTCCCTCTCGTTAGACCTCTTCCCCCGGGTCATTGGGCTGCAGCACCGTCAGTGGCCGCTAAGGGCGCACAACGAAGAAGCGCTCGTCGCCCCATATAGTGGGGGGGAGGTGTTTTTTTTTTTTGGGCAACCTGGTTGCTGCAGAATTGCAAGATTGCCAGTCAAGGGCGAAATGTGGAGCTGGAGGTTGCGATGAGGGGCTCCATGGGGCTCTCCTTGAGCTTGAGCGGTTTCCTCGGGAACATCATCAGTTGCAGAACGGATTTGGGTTTGTGGGGTGGAGGAGGACGACGGTGGGATCCTTGGTGCTCTTTGAGCTTGGGTTTTTGTTTTTTTTTTTGGTTTTTTCCTGGCAGACGTTTAATGATCCAACTAGGTAATATCGTCAGTGCTAGAAGGGAGCGGGGTTGTGGAATGGAGGAGGGGGAGGACTGTAGGGTCCTTGGGGGCTCTCTGAAGGTAGTGATTTTCTTGCAGACCTTTCATGACCCAGCTAGGGAACATCATCAAGTGCTAGAAGGAGAGAGTGTGGAGAGGAGGTGATGGAGGAGGAGAATAACTGGGGGGTCCTTGGTGCTCTCTGAGTGCTAGAGGAAAAGAGGAGGATCGTATGGGGTCCTTGGTGCTCTCTGAGCTGGGTGGTTTTCTTGCAGACGTTTCATGACTCAACTAGGGTACATCATCAGTGTTACAAGGGAGTTGGGTTTGCAGAGAGGAAGAGGAGGACTGGGGTCCTTGGTGCTCACTGAGCTGGGTGGTTTTCTTGCAGACGTTTCATGACTCAACTAGGGTACATGGTCAGTGCTAGGAGTAAAGTTTATAGAATGGAAGAGAAGATGGCATAGAAGAGCTGGAGGAAGGAGGAGGGTCTGCATCCTTGGTGAATTCTCAGCTTGGTTCTCTTGCAAACATTTCTTTACCCAACTGGATAATATCAGTGTTAGAACGGGGTGGGGTTGTGGAGGCGGAAGGGATCTTGGAGGTCTTCTAGTTCAGTCCCCTACTCAAGCAGGAGACCCTATACCAGGGGTCTCCAACCTTGGCTCCTGGAAGCCTGGCGGACTTCAATTCCCAGAGTTCCACTGGCTGTGGAATTCTGGGAGTTGAAGTCCGCCAGGCTTCCAGGGGCCAAGGTTGGAGACCCCTGCCCTATACCATATCAGACAAATGGCTTTCCAGTCTCTTCTTGAAGGCCTCCAGTAATGGAGCACCTGCAATTTCTGAAGTCAAGCTGTTCCATTACTTCAGGGGTTTTCAAACTCGATGTCTTTAAGACTTGTGGACTTCAACTCCCAGAATTCCTCCTCCTGTCATGTTAGTTCAGGAATTCTGGGAGTTGGAAGTCCACAAGTCTTAAACTTGCCAAGTTTGAAGACACTTGGATGATAGATAGATAGATAGATAGATAGATAGATAGATAGATAAGATAAGATAAGATATAGACAGATAGTTATAGATAAGCAGACAGATTAGATAGATATTAGACAGATGGAGATAGATATTAGAGATGGATGGATATTAGATAGATAAATAGATTGATCGATAAATAGATAAGATAGATATGGAGATAGATACTGTAGATCGGGCTCTTCAAACTTGACAACTTTAAGACTTGTGGACTTCAACTCCCAGAATTCCTCCTCCTGTCATGTTAGTTCAGGAATTCTGGGAGTTGGAAGTCCACAAGTCTTAAACTTGCCAAGTTTGAAGACACTTGGATGATAGATAGATAGATAGATAGATAGATAGATAAGATAAGATATAGACAGATAGTTATAGATAAGCAGACAGATTAGATAGATATTAGACAGATGGAGATAGATATTAGAGATGGATGGATATTAGATAGATAGATAAATAGATTGATCGATAAATAGATAAGATAGATATGGAGATAGATACTGTAGATCGGGCTCTTCAAACTTGACAACTTTAAGACTTGTGGACTTCAGCTTCCAGAATTCTTCCTCCTGTCATGTTAGCTCAGGAATTCTGGGAGTTGGAAGTCCACAAGTCTTAAACTTGCCAAGTTTGAAGACCCTTGCATTACTTAAATCATCCTCACCGTCAGGAAATTACTCCAAATTCTAGGTTGCTTCTCTCCTTGATTAGTTTCCATCCATCATTTCTTGTCCTGCCTTCAGATCCTTTGGAGAATAGCTTGATCTTCTCATTGTTGCAACCTCTCAAATATTGGAAGGCTGCTTTCATGTCACCCCTAATTCCTCTTTTTTTTAGACTGGCCAAACCCAAATCCTGCAACCGTTCTTTGTATGTTTTAGTCTCCAGGCCTTTGATCCTCTTAGTTGCTCTTCTCTGCACTTTTTCCAAAGTCTCAACATCTTTTTTGTAAGGAGACCAAAACTGGATGCAGTAATATTCCAGGTGTGGCCTTACTAAGACTTTTCTAAAGTGGTACTAATATTTCACGTGATTTTGATTCTGTGCCTGTTTATATAACCAAGAATCGTATTAGCTTTTATGGCTGCTGCCGCACACTGCTGGCTCGTGTTTAAGTGATCATACACTAAGACTCCAAGGTGCCTTGAGAATTACCTATATTTATTCCCGGATGTATTTAGCTTATACACTGTCTATCTCATGCACAAAGCAATTCTGGGTAGGTATAGGAACGGTGACCCCAACTGATCCTTGGTAAGTCTGAGCACTAAAAAAGAAATCCCATTTTCTTCCAATTTTTGACGCTCAGGGAGATGCTACCATTAAGCTGGCTTTGATTTAAAAAAAAAAAAACTAACCTGGTTAATAGGAGGTAGCTAAAACAGGGCAGTGCATGAGGTGGCAATGTCCAGTTGCGGCTGCCAAGAAAATTGCAGGAACTCCTCAATTGACAACATCGATTAAATCCAAAATTTACATTGCTAAATGAGCATTAAGTGAATTCTGCTCCATTCTGCGACGTGAAGAATGCCACAGTTGTTTAAGGGAATCACTGCAGTTAAGTTGGGAATATGGTGGTTACGTGCTAACGTAGCTTCCTCAGATCAGAAGGTCAAAAAAGGGGATCACACAACTCCGGGATGCTGCAGCCGTCATAACTACGAGTCAGTTGCCAAGCATCTGGATTTTAATCATGTGACCATGGGGAGGCTGCAAGTGTGGAAAAACTTCCATAAATCCCCCCCGCTTTCCCCCCCAATGACTATATCACAGAATAGAACAGAATTGGAAGGGACCTTGGAGGTCTTCTAGTTCAACCCCCTGCTCAAGCAAGATATATGACCAAAACCATTCCGGATAGGTGGCTGTCCAAGTCTCTTACAGAGTTTGGAAGGGATCTTGTAAGGTCATCTAATCCAACCCTCCCCCCGCCCGCCCAAGCAGGAGTTCCTATACTATGCCAAGTGTGCCGGAAGTGTCACACAGAGCCATTTCCCCCAGCAGGCGAGAGCTCGCCCGGAAGAGCTTCGCTGCACATGCATGCCGCCGCCACTGCCCAGCAGCTGATTGTCGGGTATCTTGCGTGCATGCTGGAGGGTCGCGGGCGCATGCAGAGATGCACGGCGCATGGAGGAATTGTGCACGCATGCGCAGATGGATGGCATGTAGAAGTGACTGTGCGTGCAGCGCGCAACACGCAGCAAGGAGAATCACAGGCGTGCAGCGCGCTGCAAGAGGATTGTGCACACAGGTGCAGTTATTGACACGGTAACCGAAAAAGGTTTCCCACCACTGTCCTACACCATTTCTGGCAAATGCCATTGTAACTTTGATCAATCACTCAATGAACTGTCGTTAATAAAACACCCGTTCGTAAAAGTAGGGACTTATTCTGAAGTCACAGAAGGAGATTTTAATCTGCAATTAGTTTTTTTGCCCCCAATGCTTTACAAGAGAGTTTCACCTTGCAACTTGAAGAGGGGTGGACTTGGGTGGGATTCAAATTTTTTAACAACCGGTTCTGTGGGTGTGGCTTAGTTGGTGGGCATGGCTTGGTGGTCATGTGATTGGCTGGGTGTGGCCACCTCAACATCACTCACATCAAGGCACGCATCTCCTCGCCTGGCCTCTCATGACTGTGGGGATGCTGCAACAGTCATAAGTGTGAAAAAGGGTCCTAAGTCACTTTTTTCAGTGCCATTGTAACTTTGAATGGTCCCTCTACACAAGCAAAGGACCAGCAAAGGAGGGGAAAAAAACTCCAGAGACGTTCCTGAGACAGGAAGTCTAGTCCTGCCAAGAATGTAATAAGGGTTAACGAAGAGGCAGTTTCTGTAAGCAACACCAGAATGTTTCCTTCCTGCCTCCCTTACAGGATTAGCCCAGTAATTTCTTCTAACAACTGGTTCTCCGAACTTCTTAGAAGGTTAACAACCGGTTCTAGCGAATAGGTGCCAACTGGTAGAATCCCACCCCTGGGAGTCCGCCCCTCTTCAAGTGGCCAAACTTGAGGAAAAAAAAAAAACCTATTGTAATCTATAGATACAACATATCGGCGTAGGGGGGGGAAAGGCAGCACGTAGGCAGAATAAAATTAAAACCTATTTTTTTCCCCCTCGCACAATCCCAGAGCTGCCGGCAGGAAGCAACGAAGCCGATAATACCTTTGAAGCTACGAAACAAAAATCCCAGCGTGATCCCCTTTCTCTCTCTCTCCCCACGCCAAGCAGCAGCGTGTAAATTACAACCAGTACCCGAATATCAATTCTGCCCATTGTGAGGTTCGTGGCCTGGAAACAACCACCGCTGCTTATTTTATATTTTTTAAAATTATTTTATCTCCAGCCATCCAAAGGCCTCTTTTATTTCCTGGGAAACTGGAAATAAAAAAGCCAGCACAGTGCTGCGAGGAAAGGTACATGGTGTATACGCAGCCCACACTTCTGCAGCGTTGCGTTGGCTCAGGGAAAGGAAATTACAAAGCTCTGTTCTTCACAGAGGCATGTAATCGTTCAGATGGGAACAGCAGCCCTGGCTGGCTTTCTGGGTCTTTTCCAAGGAAGGTGAGAGAGGAATACACATACACACACATGCGCTCCTACACAAGTGGCCCTCTAACCTGTGATGCCCAACATTGTGAGTGACCGCAATTGCATGCAGCCTTGGAAAAACTGAGCCAACCGGTGAGTTTTCGGCTTCTGCTCCAGAAGAATTGCGGTGGCAACCAATCTGTAGGGCTTTGAATTGAGCTGCAATGTAGGGATGCTTGCCGCTGCCAAGAATACAGGTATTCCTTGAGGACTGGTTGGCTGCTTAAAGACTGAAGCTACCATGTACTTAAAAATTGCACTGATGGCGTTCCCTAGTCTGGTGATGAAACATCTGCAAGAAAACCACCAAACTCAGCACCAAGGATCCCTTCCTTCCTTCCTTCCTTCCTTCCTTCCTTCCTTCCTTCCTTTCTTCCTTCCTTCCTTCCTTCCTCCCTCCCTCCCTCCCTCCTTCCTTCCTCTACTATGGTGATGAAATGTCTGCAAACAAACCACCAAGCTCAGAAAGCACCGAGGATCCCACAGTCCTCCATCTCCTCCTTTCCTCCTCTTCTTCATCTTCTATACTCCTCATATCCCATTCCCTTCCAGCACTGATTATGCTTATTTTATTTATAGACCGCCTTTTACAATTTTTACAAATAATTCAAGACAGCAGACTTATCTAATATTACTCCTGTTTTCCCCACAACAACCCTGTGAGGTGGGTTGGCCTAAGAGGGAGGGACTGGCCCAAGGTTGCCTGGTCCAATTATCATGCCTTAAGGAGGAACTGGAGCTCCCAGTCTCCTGGTGATTGGAGCGAAGTCTCCCAGCCTGCATTCACGCCTAAGGTGGGACTAGAACTCCCAGTCTCCTGGTGACCAGGGGTGACATGATAGCGGCCTTCCAATATTTCAGGGGATTGCCCCAAAGAAGAGGGAGTCAAGCTATTCTCCAAAGCACCAGAAGGCAGGACAAGAAGCAACGGATGGAAACTCACCAAGGAGAGATTTAACCTGGAATTAAGAAGAAACTTCCTAACAGGGAAGACAATGAACCAGTAGAACTGCTTGCCACCAGAAGTTGTAGGTCACTGGAGGTTTTTAAGAAGAGATTGGACACTTGTCTGAAATGGTACAGGATCTCCTGCTTGGAGGTTGGACTAGAAGACCTCCAAGGCCCCTTCCAACTCTTGTTACATTGCTATTCTCTCTGGAAAGACCAAAGAGCAACAGAACGGCATCTGTCAATTAGATTACTGAAGCAACAAGCGCCGAAGGGTTCCCACGGTTGGTAAAAATTTTCCTTGATCTTGAAAACTGAAGACAAGGGGCCTGCTGGAATGGGCAGATGGCTGTTGGCAAAGGGAAGATGGTAGGCAGGCAGATTGGGGGCAGGGGAAGGGACTGCTGAGATGGCAAAGCCACTCCTCAGGTGCTCTCAGCCAAGTGGGGTGTTAAGGTATTGAGACAGCTGACCAGCTCTTGTAAGGCTGATGCAATGAGAATGAATCAGCATGGTTATTGCCGCTTTAAGACTGAGGATGGGTCCCACAGGGTTTTACCACTTTAAGAAGCTGTATGTATATAAATGAAGCCATGAGAGGGTGGACCTCTCTCTCTTTGTGTTCTGTCTCCATTATAGTTCTCAGGGTAGAGTAATGAAGACTGCTTGCCAGGTATTTGCCTACCACGTATGTGTATGTATATAGCAGTCTTGTACATAAACCACTGTTAAAAGACAAAGCCTCTGTGTGTGCTGACACAACACTCTGATGTGGGGTTTAATCCTGGTAGGAATGCCAAAGAGGGTTTCTGCTTAAGATGGTGCAGTGGGGTGAAATAGGAATGATTCCACCCACCCACTTTTGCAAAGAGAGTTGTTTGGAATAGAAATCACCTAACAGTCATTTGGGTTGGAAATATATAAACTAGGATTGACATTTGAATACTATGTCTTTAAGAGAATGCTAAAACTGTCATTGGGTGTGGTTTCGCAAATGGCCATAAGATGGAGCCAGAAACCTGGGTTGTTTAGTCTCAGTCTCAGTGAGTATCTGTTTCCTTCTGTTGGAGAGTGTTGCCTTTCCTCCTAATGACTGTTACTGATCGTTGATGTAAGTCTGTTCCTGAACTGTTTTTGATACTGGACTTTGATATTTGGATTATCCCTGGACTGAAAACTGACTGATTTAACCGTGAACGACTTGGACTGTGTTTGAACTTTGCTTAAACGTTTATTGAAAGTAAAAAACCTACATTTACTGTACAGTGTATCTGTGTGCTGTGTGTGGGTTATTGAAACACTACTCTCAATACGTCTCCCTGTATGCGCTCATTCTCCTAACGGGGAATTACCTCAACAAGGGTGAAAAAAAATTACATTTTATAACAAAAAAATGCTAGAAGAAGGAAGACAGGACTGGTGAGCGAGTGCAGAAAATCCCAGCTCAACGAATCTTTTTTTCTTTCACGCATTTTAGAAAGAGAAGTCAATTCATGTTTTTAATGAACTGCGTCATGTGTCGGGATTTATCTCCCTCTCATACAGGAGCTCAAGACGACATTTGTGCTCCGGTCTGTTGTCAAGACTACAAGTAGTCCTCGACTTATGACTGCAACGGTGCCTAAAATTCTGGTTGGTAAGCAAGACGGTGAAGTGAGTTTTGCCTCATTTATTACTTTTTTTTTTTTTTTGCCAGTTAAGCAAATCACTGTGGTTGTTAAGGGAATAACACCGTTGTTAAGCAAATTTGGCTTCCTCCATTGACCCTACTAGTTGAAAGCTGGTGGGAAGGTTGCAAATGGTTATCGCATGATCCCAGGACACTGCAACAGTCAAAAGTACATGCCAGTTTCAAAGCACCCAAATTTTGATCATGTGACCACAAACCAATAATGGTTTCTACAAACCAATAATGTATTGGGGGGGAGGGGTGCAGCAAATGTAACTTTCAGGATTGATTGTAAATAACTATATATTTCTGTACAGTTCCTGATGCTCTGAGTTTGTTTCCTTGCAGACATTTCATGACCCAACTAGATAACCCAGCTAGAACCAGTTTGATCCACTGGTTAAGACACCAACCTACAGAACAGCAGATGGGGAGTTCTAGTCCCGCTTTAGGCATGAAAGCCAACTGGGTGACTTTGGGCCAAGCCCCAGGAGACTGGGAGTTCTAGTTCCACCTTAGGCATGAAAGCAGGTTGGGAGACTTAGCACCAATTGCTCTCTCACAGCCCCAACCTATCTACAGGGTTGTTGGGAAAATAGTAGAAGGCAGGAGTAATTGGATAAGTTTTCCAGCTTGTGTTGTTTATATAACTATAAAAATAGCAGAAGGGGCATATAAAATAAACCCATTTTCTGAGTTTTCTCCCATACCTCCACCTGAACCAACTTGGTTGAAGCCAAAACCACCTCCAAGAGGTGGAGAACATCATTGCGCAAACATTGTTTAAGTCACACAAGGCGGCGCATTTGCAGCACTCTCTACCTGAGATAAAAACTGTGTTAAACTGTGTGATTTGCACAAAGACCAGCAGATCTCCAAGGTCCCTTCCAACTCTTATTCCATTATATCCTCTGGGCTTCCACAGATGTTGTCTTTTTCCCCAGGCCTTTCCAAAGACTCTGCTGCGTTTTTTTTAATTCTTTAGGGGACCCCCCCAAAAAAACCCTTTCTGGGTTGCCTGGCAGAAGAAGAATGTACAGTTAGTCCTCGACTTATGACAGTTCGTTTAGGGATGGTGGTTCAAAGTTAGACAGTACTGAAAAATGTGGCTTCGAGGAATACCTCTATTTGAAGTGGAGGCAGGCGCTTAGCCTTTGACATGTCGTCCTTGACTTACAACCGTTCATTTCGTGACTTCAAACAGCACCCAAAAAAGTGACTTACAACTGTTTTTCACACTTACTACCGTTTTTTCACTCTTACAACCATTTTTCACCCTTACGACTGTTGCGGCACCCCCCCCATGGTCACGTGATCCCAATTGGCATGTACTTATGACTGTTGCAGCATCCCAGGGTCACCTGATCCTCTTTTGCAACCTTCCAACCAGCAGTCTCTGAGGGAGCCAGATTCACTTAATGACTGCATTACTCAGTTTAATGACCGCGGTGTTTCTCTTTTAACAATCGTGGCCAAAAAGAAAAAGAAAAGATTGCAAAATTGGGTGGGACTCACTTCACAAACTGCTTTGCTTAGCAGTGGAAATTCTGGTCACGACGGAGGCCGTAATTCAAGGATTTACGTGTATTTTTATAGAATGCAAGTGAGCCTATAAATACACAAGGAGACCAGCCGGAGGGTGGTGATGCAGGAAAGCAGGTTGGGATTCCTTCAGGCATCACATCTGCTCTCATTGTGTTACTTTCAAAGATACAAGACAGGCGCCACCCCAGGCACTCTGCACGCCTGCAGAGGAACTGGCAAAGAAACTCCTAACTCAGGAATGCGGCATTGGGAGTGCTCCAGATTAATGGAACCGTTGCAGCGGCTATTAAGAGACTGTCGTTTGTGGGCGCCAGGTGAAGCGTTGTCATGCCCCTGGTGAAGACTGACCCCGAGGGAGAGGAAGAACAGCATTGTGCTGGTATTTCACCCTCTCTGCTCCATCGTCATGGAATGAAAGATCACTATGATTTTACTGTTCTGTCTTTTAATTACTGGCTGAATACAAAGAGAGACAGACATCCTCTACAAAGACTTCCATACAAAATTTCTTTATTGGTTCACAAGGCATCCTCAAATATAACTCACAGTTACGTTGAGATTCATCAGCTGTGCAAAGAATTGGACATTAGATGAATCTCGACATAACCGTTATATTTGAGGATGCCTTGTGAACCAATAAAGAAACTTTGTATGGAAGTCTTTGTAGAGGAGGTCTGTCTCTCTTTATATTCAGCCAGTAATTAAAAGACAGAACAGACCGAGTGGAAGTGTGGCTCCGGAGGTTGTGGAGGAGGCTGGGGAAGGGCAGAGGCCGGTTGGGCAATCATAGGAGGGACCCAGGCCCATCCCCTCTCCATCCTAGGGCACGCAGGGAGGAGAGTGTAAGGGAGAGGCATGGTTCTCCTCAGGAGGAAAGGGCCTTGATCCTCTTCATGGGCTGCAGGTGTGAGAACTGAATAAGAGTTTGGACCTGCGTACTGGCAAACACTGGAAACAAAGCATGTTTTTTTTTTGGTCTGAAATTATTTTGCTTGGCATCCTTCCAACCGACTGTGCCTTGTTAACTCCTTGAATTTGGTAAATACTTCTCCTGTTCCGTTGTGAAAATTTCATCATTGTAGTTTGGTTTTTTATTTCACCTCTATCTGCTCATTAAGTTCGGACTGCATTGCTTTTTTTTTTTTTGAAGACTTTTTTTGAGTACTTTTTATCTCCAACGGAGTATTATTGAATGGGCAAATAAAATAAGTGGGCAAAGTTGGAGGTATTAAAGGGCATTTATTTACGTTTTGGATTCTGTTACGTTTGTGTTACACTCTGGGTCATCATAAGCATGCAGAAACCACAAAGGTGCCTCTTTGGGTGCCAAATTCAGAAAATAATCCCAAAACACCTTAAGGAATAATGATAGTGACCCCTGCTTTGACCCAGAGACCTATTCTCAACCAGGTCAAATTCCTCTTGATCGGAGGTCTCCAAACTTGGTGACTTTAAGATTTGTGGACTTCAATTCTCAGAATTCCCCAGCCAGCCAGGCTAAGAACTTGTGAAAACTTGTAGACTTTAATTCCCAGAATTTAAAGACTTGTAGACTTTAATTCCCAAAATTTGAAGACTTGTAGACTTCAACTCCCAGAATTTAAAGACTTATAGCCTTTAATTCCCAGAATTTGAAGACTTGTGGACTTTAATTCCCAGAATTTAAAGACTTGTAGCCTTTAATTCCCAGAATTTAAAGACTTATAGCCTTTAATTCCCAGAATTTAAAGACTTGTGGACTTTAATTCCCAGAATTTAAAGACTTGTAGCCTTTAATTCCCAGAATTTGAAGACTTGTAGCCTTTAATTCCCAGAATTTAAAGACTTGTGGACTTTAATTCCCAGAATTTGAAGACTTATAGCCTTTAATTCCCAGAATTTGAAGACTTGTGGACTTTAATTCCCAGAATTTAAAGACTTGTAGACTTTAATTCCCAAAATTTGAAGACTTGTAGACTTTAATTTCCAGAATTTAAAGACTTGTGGACTTTAATTCCCAGAATTTAAAGACTTGTGGACTTTAATTCCCAGAATTTAAAGACTTGTGGACTTTAATTCCCAGAATTTAAAGACTTATAGCCTTTAATTCCCAGAATTTGAAGACTTGTGGACTTTAATTCCCAGCATTTAAAGACTTGTGGACTCTAAAGTTGAATTTTTTGAAGTTTCTTGAAGATTGGCTCGAGAATCATGATTGAATTAGAGCGATTGCTGGAATCCTGGCACCCAACCGATGGCAGTTGGGGGGAGGGAGTAACCCAAGGAATCGCCGTACCACTTTATTGGACAATGTGACCTGTGACATTTGGGGGAGGAAACGCTTTTGCTCTTTTTAAGTAGGCTAAAACCGCGGGAAACTTTAGAGTTGGTTTTCACTAGCTGTGCCGATACGATGTATGCAATAAACATGTTCTTTGGGGGAATCTACTAGCCTCCGAGTTCTGCTTTCAATGGTTGCGTTACTCAGAACGCTGAGCGTCTGGATTTTGATCACGTGACCCTGTGGGTGCCACAAGGGTCGGAAGAGTGAAAACCAGTCATAAGTCTCTTTTTTTGTCAGCGGCATTATAACTTGAATGGTTGCAAGCCAAGGACTATAGTCTGATTGGGACAATATAGAAAATGGATTCATGAAATGGATTAACATGCCTTCGGGCAACCCCCCACCCCTCCGGCCCCTTAATTAAGGAATGCTTCAGCCTATCAATTCCTTGGGCCACTACATTTCCACCTGAATGATTGCTACCAACTAATCAATGCTTAGGATGCGGTGGCTCAGTAGCTAAGACGCTGAGCTGGTCGATCAGAAAGGTCAGCAGTTTGGCGGTTCGAATCCCTAGTGCCGCGTCACGGAGCGAGCTCCCGGTCCTTGTCCCAGCAGCTTCTGCCAACCTATAGCAGTTTGAAAGCATGTAAAAAATGCAAGTAGAAGGATAGGGACCCCTTTGGTGGGAAGGGAAGAGCGTTCTGTGCACCTTATCTGTGTTTAGCCATGCTGGCCAGATGACCATGGAGACGTTTTTGGACAGTGCTGGCTCTTCGGCTTTGTAACGGTGATGAGAGCTGCCCACTAGAGCCGGAAACGACTAGCACGGATGTGCGAGGGGAACCTTTACTTTTACCTCATCAATCCTTCTGAAAAGCATAAAACTTATTTTCCCAGCACGATTGTTAACTTGCACCAAGCCACGTTTTGGAAAGGGTTTCTTCCCCCCTGCCCCCCCCCCCCCGAATCTTCCATCTGCCCAAGAATGACTCTGATGCCCTCTGGCTCTGTTTTGGGTTAGAAAAAGGGGACGGAGACTGTTGTCCTATGGTCCTTTTGAATTTTTTCTGTTTTTTTTTTTTAATGCACACATTACAATAATTTACAGAATTCGCCATGGACTCCCATTAGCTGAGACAAAAAAAAGAAAAAGAAAAAAAAAAACCCAATAACATCCTTTTCCAAACTATCCAGCCACGTCTTAAGACGGAGTAAGGGGAAAACCTGGCTTGGATTAGAAACCCCTGGTTTGAAAGCAAAAACTCATTTTTCCTCCCCAACGTGACCCACAGGAAAGAGAAGCCATGGGGAGACCAGATTTAGGGAGAGAACCTGCAAGCAAGGAAAACTATTGGGAGGAAGAAAAGAAAAAAAGGCAGTTTAGGGATTTTTTTTTTTGAAGACGGGAGGATTAATCCCAAAAGCAATTGGGGGACGGCGTCCAATTCTCAAAAACAGGCAGGTTCTGGTTAGACAGACAGATAGACAGACAGCCCGCCCTAGTCCCCCTCCTTCGTGAACTTCCTTAGAGCCCCCTCCCCCAAAAAGAATGAACTCAAAGGCCAGACCCGAAGGCCAAAGGCCCCGCTGGAGAATTAATAAAAAGATAAATCTTTGCATGTTGCACCGAGATGCAAAACTGCACCCACGGAGCCCTGCCTGGCGTCATATCGTGTCCCAAAACTTTTGGGGAGAAGGAGGTTAGAAAGGAAAAAAAAAAGAGGCAAGGAAGGAAGGAAGGAAGGAAGGAAGGAAGGAAGGAAGGAAGGAAGGAAGGAAGGAAGGAAGGAAGGAAGGAAAAGATGGATGGAAGGAAAGGAAGGAAGGAAAGGAAAGGAAAGGAAAGGGAAGGGAAGGGAAAGGAAGGGAAGGGAACGGAAGGCAAGGAAAGGCAAGGAAAGGAAAGGAAGGAAGGAAGGATGGAAGGAAAGAAAGAAGGAAGGAAAGGAGGGAGGGAGGGAGAAATTAGCCTGTTTTAGAAGGGGAGAACTTGACTATCCCCGTCATGGCAATGTTTGTCAACTTTCGCAATTTTTTAGATGGGTGGATTTCAACACCCAGAATTTCCCAGCCAGCATAGCTGGTTGAGAAATTCTGGGAGTTGAAGTCCACCCATCTCAAAAGTTGACCAGATTGAAAAATAAAAATTTAGTTGACGATAGGAAGAGAGAGAAAAAAAGAGGTCCCTTTTTGGGGGGTTCACTTTATTTAATACACCGAAAGAGAAGGAAGAATGAGAGGGCCACCCACTCCCGAACAGGACCCAGGAGACACTGTGGGACCCACAACCTCCCTCTCTTTCACGCTCCCACTTCCAAAAAGGCTGTCGGCATCCGTTCTCCAACAAGATTCCGGCAGGCACACCGGGAAACAGAAAAACAAAAATAGCAAAACAAAACACCCAGTCTCGGTTTGGTACTTCGTTCCTTCCATAAAAGTCCATGGATCAGCACAGAGGGGTGGGGGGGGGGAGAAAAGAAAAGAAATTAAAAAGAAAAAAAAAACCTGAATATACGGGCAACGCAACCCCAACAGGCCAATCCGGAGTGCCGGGGAAAACCAGCATGATTGCCTGGGGGCCACCTTTCACGGTGAATGCCGCAAAGAGAGAGCGAGAGAGAGGGAGGCGATGTGGACCGGCGGGCGGGAGGGTGGATCCATTATACGAACCGCTGGACGATGACGGCATTCAGGAGGTTGGCGTCCTTCAGAGTCTGGTCCTCATCCGAGAGCTCCTTGTTGGGGAAAGTGGTCATGAGGACGAAGCCCGTGGCAGCCATAGCCGGCCGGGCGTCCACAATGAACAGCCGAATGTCACGGATCCTGTCCGGGGAAAAACCTTGGGTTGGTTTCTTTTCAAAATGTTTTATTACTCCTCCACTTTTATTCTGTTTCCAAATAAGACGGCGAACGTGGCTAATAGGCCTTCCTCTTATTTCCACCCCGCCTCATAACAACAACCCTGTGAGGAAGGTTGGGTGAGAGAATGCAGCTGGTTCAAAGTCACCCAGTTGACTTTCATGCCTAAGGCAGGACTAGAACTCAGTGTCTCCTGGCGATTGGCCCAAAGTCACCCAGATGGTTTTCCTGGCTGTGCTAGGACTAGAATTCAGTCTCCTAATGATTGGCCCAGAGTCAGTCAGTTGGCTTTCATGTTTAAGGTGGGACTAGAACTCACTGTCTCCTGGTGATTGGCCCAAAGTCACCCAGCTGGCTTTCATGCCTAAGGCGGGACTAGAACTCACAGTCTCCTGGTGATTGGCCCAAAGTCACCCAGCCGGCTTTCATGCCTACAGCAGGACTAGAACTCCCAGTCTCCTGGCGATTGGCCCAAAGTCACCCAAATGGTTTTCCTGGCTGTGCTAGGACTAGAATTCACTGTCTCCTAATGATTGGCCCAGAGTCAGTCAGTTGGCTTTCATGCCTAAGGCAGGACTAGAACTCACTGTCTCCTGGTGATTGGCCCAAAGTCACTCAGTTGGCTTTCATGCCTAAGGAGGGACTAGAATTCACAGTCTCCTGGTGATTGGCCCAAAGTCACCCAGTTGGCTTTCATGCCTAAGGAGGGACTACAACTCACTGTTGTCAACTCATCAAGCATTCCTATGCCTGATTCCGAGTTGCCATAAGAAGGGGGGAAGGAAAAGGCCAAATGAAGACCAGAAGCACATTCCACTCTTATCTTGTGGTGATTGTAGCCTCGGCTACTGGATCTTCTGCCCCCCCCCCCCGAAAATCTTTCATTGGAGAATGTGATTGATGACACCTAGCCCATGATTGGAGAATCTATGACACACCCAGAGGGAGTCGGGGAGAAACAGGGTCACAGGTGATAGTTAATTACGTGACTCGGAGTTGGCTTCTTACGGGTTAGTGCCGGACATGTTGTTGCTAATAAATCTTTTGGGATTCTTTTGAAGCTTGGCTCAAGGCTCATGTTTTAATTAGGGCAATCGTCGGAACCCTGACAACTGTCTCATGGTGATTGGGCCAAAGTCACCCAGCTGTCTTTCATGCCTAAGGCAGGACTAGTACCTCACCGTCTCCTGGGGGCCCAAAGTCACCCAGTTGGCTTTCATGTCTAAATGAATCGTTAAAACTGCTGGAAGTTCATATCCAGCATCAACTGGCGTTTCTGGCTCCTTCCCACCCCCTTACCTGTGACTATGGTTGAATTTCTGTACGAGACGCCCACCGTCTGCAAGCCGAATCTGGATGTTGGTGGTGGGCTCCGTCTCGTCGATGGTGATCAGGGAACGGGCTTTGGCTTCATTTTCTGCCTGCTGGGAAGGCGAGCTGGAGCCCATCACTTGGGGGGAAGTGCTGGGGGCAAAGCAGAGAAAACAGGAGCACGAGGGTAAGTCGGCTTTGCAAAAACAAAAAAACCAACAACTTTTGAGTCCTTTGCAGAAAAGGTCAACTGGGAACTTCCAACCTCTCTGGCTGAGCTAGGATATCCCCTCACGGCCACTGATAAATTAAAGCTTCTTTGATGAGTTGCGAGGAAAAAAAGAACTATTTTTATTACTTTATTTCTTTGTATCCTGCCTTTTAGTATTTTTACAAATAGTTCGAGGGGACGACCGTGTCCAACAGACCTTCCTCCTCCTATTTTCCCCACTACAATAACCCTGTGAGGTAGGTTGGGCTGAGAGGGTATCCAAAGTCACCCAGCTGGCTTTCATGCCTAAGGTGGGACTAGAACTCCCAGTCTCCTAGTGATTGGCCCAAAGTCACCCAGCTGGCTTTCATGCCTAAGGCAGGACTAGAACTCACCGTCTCCTAGTGATTGGCCCAGTCAGTCAGCTGGCTTTCATGTTTAAGGTGGGACTAGAACTCCCAGTCTCCTAGTGATTGGCCCAAAGTCACCCAGCTGGCTTTCATGCCTAAGGCAGGACTAGAACTCCCAGTCTCCTGCCAATTAGCCCAAAGTCACCCAGATGGTTTTCATGGTTGTGGTAAGACTAGAACTCACTGTCTCCTAGTGATTGACAGTCAGTCAGCTGGCTTTCATGTTTAAGGTGGGACTAGAACTCCCAGTCTCCTGGCGATTGGCCGAAAGCCACTCAAAAGGCTTTCATGCCTAAGGCGGACTAGTGTCAGCATTCCAGAAAACCTCTATTCCAACAAAAAACTCCAAGGTTCTTTTTATTAGAGCAGTAGACTGGCATATCTGGAAAATCCAGAAAGTTCCAGGTTTCCTTGCAATAAGTAAAAACTCCTTGTGCCCATCATGGCATCACATCCACCCCCTGCACCCATCATGGCATCACATGCCCCAGTCACCTTCCGTCCCAACTTGAGACGTCCTCTCACCCAGGTGCAGAAATCACATGACCTTGACTTAGAAGAAAAATGCTATTATGTCTAACCCCATACATTCCAAGGAATTCCCCCCCTCCTATTATTTTCCCAGGCTCAAGAATGTGGCAGCGTGGAAGTTTCTGGTGCTAATATGGCTTCCAAAGCTGATAGCTAGAACTCACTTTCCCCTGGTGATTGGCCCAAAGTCATCCAGCTGGCTTTCACACCTCAGGTGGGACTAACTAAAACTCATTGTCTCCTGGCTACCTTAACCACTACACCGGACACGCCAGAAGTGATCACATGAAGTGTGTGTGTGTGTGTTTTGTAAATATGACCCAATTGCCAAGTGCCTGAATTTTGATCACACAACCCTGCAATGGTTGTGTGAAAAACATCACTATTTTTCAGTGCCATTGTAACTTTGATCTTTTGTACCATCACTAAGCTAATGGTTGTAAGTCAAGGACTACCTGTGTACTACGGAGACTTTGATCCCTGCAGCTTTTAATGGAGCAAAAGCTTCCTAGGGGGAAAAAAAAACCCTTTTAAACCGATGTACCTCAAATGGACCAACTTACAGAAAACACAAGTAAAATCCCATGGAATTGAAATCTAGCCAAGGTCATAAAAACAGTTTTATGAGATAAACGTTATCATAAAGCAGTTTACGACATAACCAAAAAATGCCATAAAACTTTTCCTTTGCTGATGTGCGACTGAGCTGCGCAGTTCAACGTAGATTATATTCAAGGCAGAGACACCTCTGAATAAATTCAATTTTTTCCTGTGAAGGAAGGAAAGGCAGTCCTCCACTTACAACAGTTTAGTGTCTGTTCAAAGTTACAAAACCACATAATACCCTTTTTTGCGTCCAGCTGCAATACTTGTAATTGTGAAAAAAGGTCCCAAGTCACTTCTTTCAGTGCCCTTGTAACTATGAATGGCCACTAAAGAAATGGCTGTAAATCAAGGACTAGCTGTATTGTTATTTAGGGCAGGGGTCGCCAACCTTTTGGACCTCAGGGATCATCAAACTCATAATTTTAAAGTCCAGGGAACCACTAACTCAGGGGTCTCCAACCTTGGCTCCTGGAAGCCTGGCGGACTTCAACTCCCAGAATTCCACAGCCAGCTTTGCTGGCTGTGGAACTCTGGGAGTTGAAGTCCACCAGGCTTCCAGGAGCCAAGGTTGGAGACCCCTGCACTAACTGGTTCTGTGGGTGTGGCCTAATTTGTGGGTGTGGCTTGGTGGTCATGTGACTGGCTGGGCATGGCTTGTATGTAAATATTATAAATATTGATATAAATATTGATATATATTTTTTTTAAAAAAAGAGCAATTTACCCAAAATCAGGCAAAGCAAGCAGATTGAGTTGCTCACAGAATCACAGATTCACTCAGAGATCTATCTATTTGCCCTCGCCTAGCTCAGTCTGTCACATAATATTTGGTTGCCGTAAGTCTGCACTGAATAATAGAAACTTCAGTCCTAAGGGGGCTGTACTAGAAAGCAAGAAATCCAACCATTTCCTGCTTCCCAGCTAATCTAAATCTCACAGCTGATGGTCGGAAAAATAGCAATTTAGCAGGTAAGTTTGCCGGGTAAGGAGTGAGGGGCCGGGAGGGTTCCCGCGGGCCATGTAGGCGGCGCAGCCTTGTGTTCCCCCACAGCCTGGATTAATTGCTTTTGGGGGGGGGTGCTCTGGGGGTGAGATTTCTCTGTGGCCCACCAACATTTTCTCCCGGCCCACCGGTTGGTGACCGCTGATTCAGCTATCCAGTGTCAACTCATAAAATATTCCTATGCCTGTTTTAGTAGTTGCCATTAAAAAAAGAGGGGATTGGGAGGAAGGAAATCTGGAAGAACAGTGCAGCAGTTTGGAAGTGGAATTACATTCCAACTCTTACCTTGAAAAGATTGCAGCTAACCTACCAGAGCTTTTGCCCCGGAATATATTTAATTGCACGTGATTGATGACACCCAGCCCCTTAAGGTGCTCAATTGGAGAATCTGGTAAATGAGACACCCAGGGGGGAAAGTGGGTCCCAGGGAGCCCCCCCCCAAATGACGTAGGCCGGAGTTGGCTTCATGCAGGGCAGGGCCAGTACGTCGCCTCTAATGAATCCTTCAAAGTTTTTTGAAGTTTGGCTCAAGAATCATGATTGAATTAGAGCGATTGCTGGAATCCTGGCACCCAACTGGTCGCAGTCGGGAGGAAGGAGTGACCCAAGGAATCACCAAACCACTTTATTGGACAATGTGATCTGTGACATTTGGGGAGGGAATCTTTTGCTCTTTTAAGTAGGCTAAAACCGTGGGAATCTTTAGAGTTGGTTTTCACTAGCTGTGCCAATACGATGTATCCAATAAACATGTTCTTTGGGGGAAAAATGGGCAGCGTATAAATTTAATAAATAAAAATACAGCTCGTCCTGGACTTACAACATTTTGTTTAGTGACCATTCAAAGTTACAACGGCACAAAACAAATGTGACTTATGACCGTTTCTTACAGTTATGACTGTTGCAGCGTCCCCCTGGTCATGGGATCAAAATTGAAATGCTTGGTTTCTGGTTCATATTTACAACGGTTGCAGTGTCCAAGGGTCATGTCATCATTTTTTTTGCAGCAGTCATGCCCTCGTCGGAGCCTGAATCTGCAGAGGGAGATCGAGGGGGCGACTCCATTGGCTTGGGAGGAAAATGGGGAGGAGCAGGCTGAGTGAGGTCAAGATTCGGAGGAAAGAGGGCAGGATGACCAAGAGAGGCGAAGCAGCGAATATGAGAGACAGAGCTCAGGCAAGGAGCAAGGACTGCCCCCTCCTGATCCAAGAGCACGGAGAGTGGAGAGAAGGTGAGAACAGCACAGGCTGACCCAACTACTTGGGAGGAGAGTGTCCTGCCCCTCTTCACAAGGCACACCAGGGGACAGAGGAGACTTAAGGAGACGCTGTGGGGAGGGGCATTTGTCAGGAACAAACGCAGAATTCATGGAGTGTTAAGTGCCGATGTTTGGAGTTTCCTGGGTTACTTCGTGTTGTGGCCCGCCGGCGACTGGCGGAGCTGGCAGGAGAGTCGGACAGTCGTGAGGAGGTTGGGGAGGAACCTGGGCCAGTCTTGGAGGCTGAGGAAGGCTCGGACGAGGGCTCTGGGTCAGAGGCAGAGATGGGGCCAAGGCAGGCTGGCAGTCATCAGCTACCTTCAGCTCAAGACAGCAGTGAGGTGCGGGAGCTTCTGGAATCGCTTCCCAGCCTGCGTATGCGCAGAGCTGCCCAAAGGAAGGCACAATTAAGAACTCAGGGTCGACGTGGGAGTAAGGCCACAGGTGGGCGATGAACGGCCCCTCCCGTCAGGATTAAAAGAGAAGCAAAAGGGGAGGGGCCTTTTGCAGGAAACAACTCGCTTGTTCGTTCGGTAGTTTTATCTGTTCCAGCCTTGTGGAAATTTGTCTGTATACCCAGCCCTTCCCTGCCAGCACCTAGAGTGGAACTATTTACCGGGCAGCGTTCCAGGATTGATAAAGGTCTGAGCTCATGAGTCTACCTTCGCAAGACTGTTTGGCCAAGCCGCTGACCGACTGTGAATGAAATAAATTCACATTAATGTAATAAAAGAGATTTTTTTGCCCTGACTCAGAATTGACTTAGTGCTTTTTGGGGAGGCCTAGGACAGAACACTTGCATTAGTTCTGGATTCCTGGATGACTTGCCTTGCTCCTTTGCTTCCTGGGCTCCTCGAATTGCCCTGCTGGAGTGTGTGTGTGGTTGGGTGCGTGTGATCACTTTGCTCTGGGACTTGCCAGAAATGTGGGAGCATTTTGGAGAAATTTAGAGCAATAATGGGACAGTTTGAGCTGCCAGATGCTTGTGTTACCTCTGTGCCACGCGGCCTTCTGACAAGCACAGTCAATATAACAGATAACAGATCATCAGAGTTGGAAGGGACCTTATCGGTCATCTAGTCCAACCCCCTGCCCAAGCAGGAGACCCTACATCATTTCTGACAGACGGGAGTCCAATCTCTTCTTGAAAGCCTCAAAGGATGGCCTCCCACAACTTCGGAGAGCAATTTCTGTCCCATGGGTGGATTGTTCTCACTGTCAGGCTAAATTCACTTAATTAACTTACTAACTTATCAACTGCAGTGATTCACTTAATGACTTGTGGCAAGGGAGGTCATAAAATGGGGGCAAAAACTCAAGTAATGGATGCTTCGCTTGACGACAGAAACTTTGGGCTCGGTTGTGGTTGTACGTCGAGGATTGTTCCTAAATACCCCACTTGCTTACTTACCTGCCTAACTTCTGGCCTTCTCCGGTGAAAGCCTTGAAGGTACCCCTGGCCTTCATAAAATCCTCATCACGGTGGTCCTCTAGATCCAGGTTGACATGCCCGCCACGCGCCAACCGACGGAGCTCGGCGGGGACTTCTCTAGAAGGAAGGAAAAAGAAGGAAGGCTGCTCTCAGGAGGCATCCACTTGCTGCCCTTTCCCGAATGAAGGAAGACGCAACCTGGGACTCTCCTTGTTTCTATTTTCAGGACAAACGGAGTCCCAAGAAGGTGTCATGTCCTTGTCGGAGTCTGAATCTGAGGAGGAAGACGGACAGCTGACAGGGAGCGGGAGTGTGGCTCCGGTGGCTGTGGAGGAAACTGGGGAAGGGCAAAGTCCAGCTGGGCAGAGCAGGGGAGAGGTAAGAGGGAGTTCAGAGGAAGAACCAGGCCCACCACCACTTCATCCTAGGGCAAGCAAGAAGGAATGGAGAAGGGAGCAATGTGGGTTGCGTGGCTTACAGAGGAGGAAAGGGCCCTGATTCCCTTCTTTAGCCACAGCTGGGAAGAGAGTTTAAAAGAGATGCATGCTGACTGCGGCAGGCTGCTGGGAGCGAATAAAGGGACTCTTATTGATTATCTGACTGTGTTGCCTTTGTGCCATGCCCCAGGTCATCCCAGAAGGTCAGATCTGAGCAGCTGGTGAGTGCCAGCTGGAGGGCTTCCCCAGGAAACTTCCCCAGGACAGAAAGTATTACCCCCGACGGATGGACTCCAGGAACTGAGAGTTGGAGGGATCTTGGTAGCTCCTCAGCTCGCCGCTGTCTAAGCTAAATCCGCTTTTCCACAGCTTCAGGACTACGTGGACCTATGAAAGAGAGACGGATGGATTAGCAACAGCAACAGCGCTTAAGACTTATATGCCACCTCACAGTGTTTTTACGGCTCTGAGTGGTTTACAGAGTCAGCACATTGTCCCTAACCATCTACGCCCACATTTTACCAACCTCAGAAGGAAAGAACCTGGAGTCAACCTTGAGGTGAGAATCAAATTCCTGATAGTTGGCAGAATTAGCCTACAATACTGCATTTTAGCCACTGTGCCACCATGGCAAGGAAGGGAGAGAGGGAGGGAAAAAGCACTTAAGACTTATATACTGCTTCACATCACTTCACAGCCATCTCTAAGTGGTTTAGAGTCAGCCTCTTGCCCCCAATGATCTGGGCCCTCATTTTACTGACCTTGAAAGGATAGCTGAGTCAGCGAAAGGAAGGAAGGAAGGAAGGAAGGAAGGAAGGAAGGAAGGAAGGAAGGAAGGAAGGAAGGAAGACGAGGGTAGACGGAGGGAAAAGGAGGGAGGAAGGAGGGAGGGAGGAAGGAAAGGAGGGAGGAGGGGAGGGAGGAGGGAAGGAAGGAAGGGAGAGGAGGGTAGAGGGAGGGAGAAGGAGGGAGGGAGGAAGGAAGGAAAGGAGGGAGGAGGGAAGGAAAGAGGGAGGGAGGAAGGAAAGGAGGGAAAAGGAAGAGAGGGCAATAGCACTTGGACTTATATACCGCTTCACAGTGCTTCACAGCCGTCTCTAAGCGGTTTAGAGTCAGCCTCTTGCCCCCAATGATCTGGGCCCTCATTTTACTGACCTTGAAAGGATAGTGAGTCAGCGGAAGGAAGGAAGGAAGGAAGACGAAGGTAGACGAAGGGAGAAGAAAGGAGGGAGGGAGGGAGGAGAGGGAGGAGGGGAGGGAGGAGGGAAGGAAGGAAGGAAGGAAGGGAGAGGAGGGTAGAGGGAGGGAGAAGGAAGGAGGAAGGAGGGAGGAGGGGAGGAAGGAAGGAAGGAAGGAAGGAAGGAAGGAAGGAAGGAAGGAAGGAAGGAAGGAAGGAAGGAAGGAAGACGAAGGGAGACGGAGGGAGAAGGAGGGAGGAGGGAAGGAAGGAAGGAAGGAAGGAAGGAAGGGAGAGGAGGGTAGAGGGAGGGAGGGAGGGAGGGAAGGAGGGAGGAAGGAAGGAAAGGAGGGAAAAGGAAGAGAGGGCAATAGCACTTGGACTTATATACCGCTTCACAGTGCTTCACAGCCGTCTCTAAGCGGTTTAGAGTCAGCCTCTTGCCCCCAATGATCTGGGCCCTCATTTTACCAACCTCGGAAGGATGGAAGGCTGAGTCAGCTTTGAGTCAGTGAGGACCAAACTCTTGGCAGTTGGCAGAATTAGCCTGCAATTCTGTATCTAATTGATTGATTGAGAACATTTGTATGGCCATCAGTCACTCTCAGTGATGGAGGGAGGGAGGGAGGAAGAGAGAGGGAGGGAGGGAGGGGGAGAGAAAGAGAAAGAAAGAAAGAAAGAAAGAAAGAAGGCAAGAAAGGAAAGGAAAAAGGGAAGGGAAGAATGGAAGGAGGGAGGGAGGAAGGAAGGAAAAGATGGATGGATGGAAGGAAAGGAAGGATAAAAAGAAAGGAAGGAAGGATAAAAAGAAAGAAACCTGTTTGTTCAACTGAATATCTACAGCTTTCTTGTACCCATCCAGACCTTCCTAATTTTCCAAAATCCAAAAACTTTCCCCAGGCCTGAACAGCGACTGACCCACTTCCTAAAACTGCTTTACCTTGGAGAATTCAAAAATTTCCACAGCCTGCCAGCAGCTTCTCAGTTTGGGAAGTCTGCTGTTCTTGGCCCGGGATTCCCTATGATAAGTTCGGGACCCTCAGAGCTCCGATTTCAGATCGAGTCCTGAACTACTCACATCTTGGGCAGCGTTCTGCTTCAGTTCTCCTGCGACGTAAGCGGACTCTTCCTCGGGGGCCGCTCCCAAGCGATACCCGCCTCCGGCAAAGGGCTGCCAGGGAGGAGGGAAAGAAAAAAAAAAAGAGAGGAATGAACAAGGAGTCGCTGGCCAGGTTTGGGGATGGGGGGGAGGGCAGAAGAGAGCAGGGAGCCTTGCCTAGTTCTCCATGAAGCTCGGTGGCTGTTTAAAGTTATTATCAGCCTTCAAGTTCCTGTATCCTATCCAAAAGATTATTATTATTTTTATATAGGACAAAGCAAGGTTCTTTCTGCTCTCCAATTAAGCGCTGACTAACACGACTCCCAAAATACCAGGGATTTTTGTAAACCTTTCTTAGAAGTACCTGGATTTGGGCTTTTTCTGAAGCCTAACAGCATCCATAGGAGGCAGAATATAGATTAAATACACTATGGCAGGAGAGTCTTCAAACTTGACAGCTTTAAGTCTTGTGGACTTCAACTCCCAGAATTCCTCCTCCAGTCATGTTAGCTCAGGAAATCTGGGAGTTGAGGTCCACAAGTCTTAAACTTGCCAAGTTTGAAGACCCCTTGCCCTTCCTATTCCTCTAACTCAAGGGTCTCCAAACGTGGCAGCTTTACGATTTCTGGATTTCAACTCCCAGAATTCCTCAGATAGCCATGCTAAGTCCACTAGTTGGGTCATGAAACATGTGCAAGGAAAGAGCCAAGCTCAGAACACCAAAAACCACACAGTCCTCCTCCTCTTCCCTCCCTCTCCAGTATCCCACTCCCCTCTAGCCCTGATGATGTGACCTAGTTGGGTCATAAAACGTGTGCAAGAAAACAACCAAGCTCAGAGAGCACCAAAGACCCCACAGTCCTCCTCCTCCTCTCCCTCCTCCTCCTCCGCTCTGCAAACCCCACTTTCCTCCTAGCACTGATGATGTTACCTAGTTGGGTCCTGAAACTTCTGCAAGGAAACCAGAGAGCCCTAAGGACCCAACAGTCCCTCTCCTCCCCTCCTCCTCCACAAATCCACCCCCTTCTAGCACTGATAATTAGCCAGTTGGGTAAAAAATGTTTGCAAGAAAACAACCACACTCAGGGATCACCAATAAAACTACAGTCCTCTTCTTCCTCCCTCCACTCCCTTCTAGCATGGATGATGTTACCTAATTAGGTCACAAGATGTCTACAAGGAAAAAACCAAATTCAGAGAACATCAAGGATTCCACCGAAAGGGAAAACCCAGATAAGCGTGGATCAACACCAGACAATCAAGCAGAAAACAATACCTCAATCAAGGAATTACGGGGGGGGTGGGGGAGGTGGAACTACAGCCCTACCACTGTATATAGACAGAGAGAAAAAAAACCACCTCCTTCTAGCAATGATGATGTTGCCTAGTTGGGCTGCGAAACGTCTGCAAGGAAAGAACCAAACTCAGAAAGCACGAACAACCCAACGCAACTGTCGTCCTCCTCTCTTCTCCTTCTCCACTCCATAAACACACCTCCCTTCTAGCACTGATCATGTTACCTAGTTGGGTCATGAAACGTCTGCAAGAAAAGAACCGAGCTCAGAAAGCACCAAGGACCCCCAAACATCCCCTCCCTCTGTGCCAAGCATGGTTCTGTTTGAGGAATCCTTAAGCCACTTGAAAGCAAATCGGCCCACCCACCCAAGACCCCTCAAAAGTAAGGATTAGAGCCCTATTGAAGCGCTCCATCTCACCTTTGGCCTGCTGCCTCCCCGGGGCTCTTAGCTGTCCTGTCGACAGCCACGGCCCCGTGTTCTTTGGCCCCCGGAACAGGTCTTCCACCAGCTCGTTCGAACTCTTCTTCCTTGGGGGGCCAACAATCTGCTGCCCGCTTCGTTCTGACCCACCGGCATAAAACCTGAATGAAAGAGAAGATTTGAAGGGAAGTCCTCGTCCGAGGCCAACTCTCAGCTTTGGAAGCCATATTGAGGTCAGATGCTCCCACGCTGCCAATTTTTGAGGGGGAATTTGTTGGGAGTGTATATAGTTAGAGATACTAATGTTCTTTTCCTAATTCAAGGTCATGTTCTTTCTGCACGTAAGTGAGAGGAAATCTTAAGTTGGGACAGATGGTGATTGGGCCATGTGATGTGATGATGGGTGCAGGGGATGGATTTGTAGTTTTTACTTATTGCAAGGAAGCCCAGAACTTTCAGATTCAGGATTCCACAGATGTTCCAGTGAATATCCAAATACATTTTTGAGAAGATATCTGTCTTGGAGTTATTGGTTGGAATGGAGGTTTGATGGAACGCTGACTTCAGAAGCATAGCATAGTGTTTTGCCAGCAAACCCAACAGCTGATATAAACCGGCTGGCAGCCTGCGGAGATGGCAGCAGAGTCGGACACTGGGGAGGAACCTGGGCCAGTCCTGGAGTCTGGGGAGGACTCGTCTGACACAGAGATGGGGCCAGGGCCACCTGGGAGTTATGTGCCGACTCCAGAGCCTCCAGAATCTCACATCAGCGAGGCAGAGGAACAGCGGGAGCCTGCTCCCAGGGCGTGCATGCACAGAGCTGCCAGAAGGCAAGAGCCGTTAAGACAAAAGGGGCGACTCGGGAGTAAGGCTGGGAAATGATTGGCCCCTCCCATAAGACATCAAGGAGGAGCAAAGGGAGAGGAGCCTTTGCAGGAAGCAACTTGGTTTGTTCTGGTCGGTTTTAACTCTGAAGCTCCATGTTGGCAATTTAGTCGTAGGCTGCATTTCAAGGAAGATAAAGGTGGGTGCTTATCAGACTTAACTTGAAGGACTTTGGCAGACTTCCATGGGACGATTTATCAAATATTGGCAAATATTGTGTGTGTATGGCACACACACACACACACACACAATATTTGCCAATATTTAAATCACACACACAGAGTATACACATACACAATAAATATAATTTTTGTCAATATTTAAATGCAAGTATTGATAAGGGGAATAAGGAAGATGATTTTTATCTGATATGACCCAGGGACTTTTTGGAGAATTTCTAGTTATGGCTGAACTGGGTATTTTAGAGGCCGGAGCCACATCTGTCCCTTTGTCTGTCCCTGGATTGCTTTTATGTGTAGTCCCGCGACTTAACACCCACACAGGCTTTCCCAGTTCCTCCTTCCATCTGACAGGGACCTACCTTTGTCCTTCCTCTTCCTCCTCCTCTTCCTCCTGAGCGTGAACGAGGTCACGGAACGACGTCACCCTGTGGTCGCTGGAGAAGGAAAAGCAAGTATGAAATGAGTTTGCTGCTGTCACCTTCTCCTCAGAATCTTTCAGGCTCTGACCAGGGTGAAAATACTTAAGATGCAGTTGTAAACCAGGAAGTGGACTTGCAACAGCCACCAAAAGGGTTACACAGGGTCACAGGGAAAATAAGCTGCCAACTGCATTCCAGGTCCAATCAAAGATTATTATTTTCATCTCTAAATCCATTGACGGCACTTCTGCATTCAGGTTTTTGGCCCAGTCTGCTGGATTAAGGTTTTTCAAAATTTAAGAATGTTGACTTCAATTCCCCAAAACTCCCCAACCAGCAGGCTTTAAGATGGGTGGACTTCAACTCCCAGAATTCCCCAGCTAGCAAGGTTTAAGATTATGGACTTCAACTCCCAGAATTCCCTAGCCAGCAGGATTTAAGATGGAGGGACTTCCACTCCCAGAATTCTCCAGTCAGCATGCTTTAAGATTGGAGTTCAATTCACAGAATTCCCCAACCAGCAGGATTTAACATGAGTGGACTTCAACTCCAAAAATTCCCTAGCCAGCAGGATTTAAGATGGAGGGACTTCAACTCCAGAATTCCCCAGCCAGCAGGATTTAAGATGGGTGGACTTCCACTCCCAGAATTCTCCAGTCAGCATGCTTTAAGATTGGACTTCAACTCCCAGAATTCCCTAGCCAGCAGAATTTAAGATGGAGGGACTTCAACTCCCAGAATTCCCCAGCCAGCAGGATTTAAGATGGGTGGACTTCCACTCCCAGAATTCTCCAGTCAGCATGCTTTAAGATTGGACTTCAACTCCCAGAATTCCCCAGCCAGCAGGATTTAAGATGGAGGGACTTCAACTCCCAGAATTCCCCAGCCAGCAGGATTTAAGATGGGTGGACTTCCACTCCAGAATTCTCCAGTCAGCATGCTTTAAGATTGGAGTTCAACTCCCAGAATTCCCCAGCCAGCAGGATTTAAGATGGAGGGACTTCAACTCCCAGAATTCTCCAGTCAGCAGGATTTAAGATGGGTGGACTTCTACTCCAGAATTCTCCAGTCAGCATGCTTTAAGATTGGAGTTCAACTCCCAGAATTCCCCCAACCAGCAGGATTTAACATGAGTGGACTTCAACTCCCAGAATTCCCCAGCCAGCGTGCCTTATGATGGGTCAAGTTCAATTCACAGAATTCCCCAGCCAGCAGGCTTTTAAGATGGGTGGACTTCAACTCTGAGAAGAGTTGAAGATATAATCCCTTTTTGTGGTGATCTGCCAAGCAAAACCAATGGGGAAGCCAGATTCACTTAATGACAGTGTGACTCACTTAACCGCTCTGATTCGCTTAACAGCTGAGGCAAGAGTGGTTGCAACATGGGGCAAAGTTCATTTAATCACTATCTTGCTCAACAACGCCAATGTTGGGTTCGGTTGCGGTCGTAAGTCAAGGACTACCCATAAAATCACATTGTGTTGACCCCAGAGCATGGCACAAGGGCAATACAGTCACATAACTTAAGAACCTCCAATTTTGCTCCCAATGTACAGGTTACCTTTGGCTGGAGAAAAACTCTCTCAGGAACAAACTTTTAAGTGGAGGAAATTCAGTCCGAAAACAAAGTACATACAAACTGAAACTAAAAATCCAAACAAACCATGCTAGAGTAATTAACTTGACAGGGCAGGAGAAGGAATTGCAAGATTTGAAAGGCCAACAAAACTCACACAATTGGGAAGACACCAGGAACCCAGATAAGCCTTGACAGTAACAGATAACTCACCATTTCAACAAGTTGCTGTGTGCAATCTCCCTTTTAAACGCTGTGTTCCAGCTGCAGCTAATGAAGGGAATCAGGGCCCTTTCCTCCCTGTAAGCCATGCAACTCACGTTGCTCCCTTCTCCGTTCCTCCCTGCATACCCTAGCATGAAGAGAGGGTGGGCCTGGGTCTTCCTCTGATCTCACTCTCCCTTGTTCCACCTCTTCCCTGCTCTGCCCAGCCAGACTTTGCCCTTTCCAGTTCTTCCACAGCCAACGGAGCCACACTCCCACTCTGTCAGCTGCTCGGCCTCCCCCTCTAAATCAGATTCCAACAGGGACATGACACACATCCTCACTGAGAGCCATTTTCACAGAAGCTCCTTGTTTAGGAAATGCCGTTGCTACGAATCCTACACCTCCCTGGCAGACCCTGCTCGGCTCTTCAAGACCTGAACCCAATGTTTTTTTTTCCACCAGAGAAGAATCCAATGTTATGATCTCACGTTGACTCCCGCAAAGACAGGTAAGGTTACATCACCTGGCTGCAGTGCCTCTGGTAACCGAGCTGGAGGTTGGTTGTGGGAGCGTCATGATGTCTTCATCACCACCATCTTCGTAGAAACTAGCCAAGGCAATCTGGGGGGAAAAAAAGGAACAGCATCACACGTTAAGAAATGATACCATCCAGCAGCACGTTAACAGAATAAGAGGGTTGGAAGGGACATTGGGGGGGGGTCTTCTAGTCCAGCCCCCCTACTCAAGCAGGAGAACCTCCTAGACCAGTGGTGGCTAATCTTTTTGGGCTCCTGTGTCCCCATGCCTCCTGCGTATGTGCACGCGATTCCTCCCCTTTCCCCCACAGCCCTTTCCTGCACTGTGCCTCCCACCTGATTTTCCGGGCTTTTTCGGCCTGCCAGAGGCTTGAGGGAAGCCTCTGCAAGATTTGCAGGCCGAAAAAGAGACCCGTTTCATCACTTCCAGTATTTCCGGAAATATAGGAAGTGACGAAACAGGCCTACTTTTTGGCCTGCAGAGGCTTCCCTCAAGCCTCTGGCAGGTTGAAAAAGGCCTGAAAATCAGCTGGGAGGCACGCGCATGCGCAGCGAGGTAAATTTGCCTGGGGTTCGCGTGCCCGCCCAAATGGCTCTGCATGCCACCTGTGGCACATGTGCCATAGGTTCGCTATCACGGTCCTAGACCATTTCAGATAAGTGACTGTCTAGACTCTTCTTAAAAACATCCAGTGACATGAGAAAATACCATTAGAGAAAGAAATTATTAAGAAAATATTGGGATGTGCTGAAATGAGTAGATTGACATTTGAAATTAGAGAACAAGAAGATAAACAATTTTAAGAAGTTTGGGATCTTTTTTTATCAATGGTTAGATAATACAATATCATAATAGAATATTTAGAAACTTAGGAAATAATGAATATATAATTTTTCTTTGATAATTTTTAAGAATATTTTATTAAGATAGATTTGGTATGATTCTATGATCTGTTATAAAATAATTTAACTCAATTATAGTTATCTCGCTTAAGTATGAATTAGTAAAATTATAGTCAAATGATTGTTCAATAATGATATTGGGATATTTTATTGATGATTGATCATGTGAGTTATTATGTAATATAATTATTCTGATGACTATGAAATGGATGCACAAAAGGGAGTGGTAAACCAACCGATACACTGTAAATTTATGAAGAATGTTATAATTTTTTTTTCATGTTATGTTTTATGTCTTATATGTTTTTTGTCTGTCGTTAAAATCAATAAAACTTTTACCAAAAAAAAAAGAAACATCCAGTGATGGAGCACCCACAACTTCTGGTGGCAAGCTGTTCCACTGGTTAATGGTCCTCACTGTTTTGGGGCGTAACTGGCCCCCACTCTAGCAGCCTTCCAGAAGGCGGACCTAGTTCTGGCAGCGGGCCTGGAGAACCTAGAGAGGGATGGAGCCCATTAAATGGCTTGTGTGATCTGCTGTCACCAGGGTGGGGGGTGAGGGGTTATTTTATTTTATTATTTTATTTTATTGTATATGATTATTTTTAATACTTTTGTTTTTTATATGATGTTTTTATATTTTTGTAAGCTGCCTTGAGTTGGATATGGGAATAGGTGGCTGTCAACTCATAAAACATTTCTATGGCTGTTTTATAGTTGCCAACAGAAAGGGGGGGGGCAAAAGGGGTTTGTAAGAGCAATGTGACTGCTTGGAATAGATGGTAACGACTGGAATCCTGATAGCAGCAATGTAAATCTCAAGAAAGAAAGAAAGAAAGAAAGAAAGAAAGAAAGAAAGAAAGAAAGAAAGAAAGAAAGAAAGAAAGAAAGAAAGAAAGAAAGAAAGAAAGAAAGAAAGAAAGAAAGAAAGAAAGAAAGAAAGAAAGAAAGAAAGAAAGAAAGAAAGAAAGAAAGAAAGAAAGAAAGAAAGAAAGAAAGAAGAAGGAAGGAAGGAAGGAAGGAAGGAAGGAAGGAAGGAAGGAAGGAAGGAAGGAAGGAAGGAAGGAAGGAAGGAAGAAAGAAAGAAAGAAAGAGACAGAGTGTCCATGGGGAAGCCAGATTCACTTAACATCTGTGTGACTAGCTTAACGACTGCAGGGATTCCCTTAACAATGGTGGCTAGAAATGTTGTAAAATGGGGCAGAGCTCACTGAACAAATGTCTCACTTAACAACAGAAATTTTGGGGTCAATTGTGGCCATACGTCAAGGACTCCCTGTACTGAATTCAGCTCTCTCCGCCCCCTCCAAAGGACAGTGGCATATATTACGACAGTCACATGAACTGGACTGAGAATCTCCACAGACAGTAAGCTGCGACGGTCATAAATATGAACCCTTGGCCAAGCGTCTGAATTTGGATCACGTGACCACGGGGATGCTGCAGTGGGCGTGAGTGTAAAAAACAGTCACTAATGCCGTAGTGATTTTGAACAGTCACTAAACGAACAGCTGCAAGTGGAAGACTAAGCCAAAGCTTCATATTTTTTTTCACCTCAAGCACAAAGTCCAGAAGTGGTTTCCAAGTAGAAACCAAAGTAATTGTGGTTTTTTTCCCTTTCTTTAATCAAAGCAGTCAATTTAGCCATCTCTGCTAACTCCGCCCACTTTGGCAGCCATTCCTCCATTGTGGGAATCAAAGGGTTGGAAGAGAGTGTTCTAAATGCTGCTGTCATTCTTGCTGTCCCTCAATGATTTGTCTCTCTCTGAAAAGTTTTCGCTGTGACTTCAAACTCTTGAGGAGTAGCAGTCGTATCGCAAGGGTTTCTCCAGAAAGACCAGAGTTTTTGCTCTTTTCCTGCAGTCCTGGCTGTGTGCGTGGGACTGTTGTCATTTGCACAAAAGCTGCTTTTCACTTGGAAAGAGGTCGCCCCAATGGAGTACTTAAAAACAAAACAAAAATAAAAGGTCTGTTGTGGACCGAAAAAGTCACAAGCTCCAAAGGGGTATTGAATCGTTCACTTTGGAAAGACACAAAGCGAGTCGCTTTCAAAGGTTATCAGGATTCTGTTTTGGGTGAGTCGCTCTTTTCGCCCTTACAAGGTTGATGGCTGAATGTGACATATTTTGAAGCAGTGATGGCGATGGGATGGAATAGAAAATTGGAATGGAATGGAACAGAATTAGAATAGAGTAGAATATTGGATGGAATGTAGAATAGAATGGAATAGGAGAATAGAAATAGAATATAGAATATAATATAGAACAGAATATAACAGATTAAGAAGAGACTTTGGAGGTCTTCTAGTCCACCGCCTATACCATCTCAGACAAATGGCTGTCCAATCTCATCGTAAAAGCTTCCACTGTTGGAGCATGCATAATCTCTAGTGCAGGGGTCTCCAACCTTGGCTCCTGGAAGCCTGGCGGACTTCAACTCCCAGAATTCCACAGCCAGCTTTGCTGGCTGTGGAACTCTGGGAGTTGAAGTCCGCCAGGCTTCCAGGAGCCAAGGTTGGAGACCCCTGCTCTAGTGGCAAGTTGTTCCACTGGATAATTGTTCTGTCAGAAAAATTCTCCTTATTTCTGGGTTGCTTCTCTCCTTGATTATTTTTCCACCCCTTGTTTCTTGTCTTGCCTTCTAGTGCTTTGGAAAATGAGGGAACCCCCATTTCTTTGGGGCATGCCCTCAGATACTAGAACCATGCTATCATGTTACCCTTTTCATAATACACCGAGGCATCGTTTAGAAAAGTAGACTAGCCATGTTGTGTAACTAGTGGTGGGACTCATCTCGCAGGGGGCAGGGAGAGGAAATGGGTCTGCCTACCAAGATGAGGTGAATCGGTTGCTTTTGTGGTGTGGAGACAATAACTTGGTCCTCAACACCAATAAAACCAAGGAGCTTCTCGTGGACTATAGAAGGAACAGATCAGACCTCCAGCCCTGGCTTATCAAGGGAGACCGAGTGGAGCAAGTGGCCAGTTTTAAGTTTCTGGGTATTACCATAAAAGAGGACCTGATCTCTTCTGGGGGGGGTCACATTGCAGCCCTGGTCAAAAGGGCCCAGCGGAGATTATACTAACTGAGACTTCTCAGGAAATAACAACTGGATGGAAAGCTGCTGGTGACCTTCTACCGCTGCACCAGAGAGACTATCTTAACTTACTGCACACCTGTGTAGGCTTTGCCAATTGCACCGTGGGCAGATAGGACAGCACTGTAGAGGGTGAATGTCATTGCCCAGAGGATCATTGGTTGCTCTCTCCCCTCTTTGGAAGAGCTTCATAGCTCCCGCTGCCTTAAGAAAGTTCAAAGCATCCTCAAAGATCCATTTCATCCTGGGTACCTTCTTTTTGAACTATTATCATCTGGCAGACAGTGCAGGATAATAAAAAAAAAAGGGCAAATAGACTGAAAAACAGCTTCTATCCCAGGGCAGTAGCTCTGTTGAATTCTGCTGTATAGTGCAGTACTGGTGCGGTGTCGTGGGTTTCCGGTTCAATGTGTGAAGGGTGAAGGATGTGTGTTTGTGTTTATTTTCAGGGTCATGATGTGCACTGAAGAGGGTGTTTGATTTCGAGGTGCAAGGACAATAAAGTAAACTAAACTAAACTATAAACCAGCCCCCACATCTGAGGTGAAATCAGAAAACTGGGTCAACTAAGTACCCATAGATCAGGGGTCCCCAAACTTGGCAACTTGAAGACTTGTGGACTTCAACTCCCAGGATTCTCCAGCCTTTATGGTATCATTTTTTTTATGCCAAACACAGGCCGCCTTTGATTTACGCCTACAAGTGAGCCCAAAATCTCTTTTCCTAAGCGAGACAATTGTTCAGTGAGTTCTGCCCCATTTTACGACCTTCCTTGCCCCGGTTGTTAAGTGAATCACTGCAACTGATATGTGAGGAACCTGGTTGTTCAGTGAATCTGGCTCTCCCCCCATTGGCTTTGCTTGTCACAAAAAGGTCACAAAAGTTGATCGAATGACCTTGGGACGCAGTAACGATTCATAAATACGAAGCCATTGACCATCATCTGAATTTTGATCACATGACTATGGGAATGCTGCAAAGTTGCCACTGTGAAAACTGGTCACCGGTCACTTTTTGCAGGGCTGTCGTAAGTTGAGGACCACCTTTATTGAAAATTCACAACCAATTGTAGCATTTTTCGGGCGGTTTTTCTGGCATATCACTGGCTAGCCTGGAAGACTCCCTCAATTGTGGGCAGTAAGTAACATAATTGGAACAATTTCCACCTCCCTGTAAGCAGAACCATTGCAAAGAGAAACCAAACCAGTTCCTCCTGGAATGCCTGTTGCCAAATTACAACCCCTTGCAAATGATGCCGTGAGGATCCAAAGGGTGGCATCTGGTGCCTGCCAGTGCCCGATTCCTTCCCCCTCAAGCTCTCTTCAATGCCAAACCTGCCACGATGACTTGCTTGTTTCTCAGGGATGTGCCACTTGCCATCCCGTCGAATGAGGTTGTTATCTGCTCTTTTTGGGGGGAGAAAATGGAAATATTTGGTGGAACCGGACCGATATGTAAGTCCTCGACTTACAATCGTTCGTTTAGTGACCGTACAAAGTCACGAAGGCACTGAACAAAGGGACTGACCATTTTTTGTGTGACTATTGCAGCGGGCCCATGGTCACAATTCAGACTTGTGACAACTGAACCGTACTTAGGACAGGATGCAGTGTCCTGGGGTCATGTGATCCCTCTTTGGTGACTTTCTGACAGGCAAAGTCAATGGGGGAAAAGCCAGATTCGCTTAAGAACTGTGGTACTAATTTAACAACTGCAGTGATTCACTTAACAACCATGGCAAGCAACATAAAAATCACTAAACTGTCTCACTTAGCATTGGAAATTTTGGGTTTATTTGTGGTCATAAAACAAGGACTACCTGTAGTATTAAAATCAAGGCAACCTGGATTAGAATAGAATTAGAATTATAATAGAAATAGAATAGAGAATAGAATAAGAAAAAAAGAGAAAACAGAATAGAAAATAGAATAGAATATTGGAATGAAGAATAGAATAGAAAATAGAATAGAATATTGGAATAAAGAATAGAATAGAATACGATAGGATAGGAGTGGAATAGAGTAGAGTAGAATAGAATAGAAGTGGAGTAGAATAGAAGTGGAGTGGAGTGGAGTAGAACAGAACAGAATTCTTTACTGGCCAAGTGTGATCACACACAGAAGGAATTTGTCTTGGTGCAAATACTCTTAGTATACACAAAAGAAAAGATACATTTGTCAAGAGTCATCAGATACCACACTTAATGATAGCAATATGGTACAATAAGCAATCAAATCATACTAGGAAACAGTCAATATAAAAATATATAAAATCAAGGCAACCCACACTGAAACAAAACAATTGAACATGGGCATGTATGGCTTTTCCTCACCTCCCTGAACCATTTATTTATTATTAAATTTGTTTATTGTTCAATTTATATAGTATCCTCGCCTCACAACCATTTGTTTAGGGAGGGTTCAACGTGACAACTGCACTGGAAAAAAATGACTTATGACCATTTTTCACCCTTACAACCATTGCAGCATCCTTGTGGTCCCCCGATCATAATTTGGATGCCTGGCAACTGACTCATACTTATGACGGATGTAGTATCCTGGGGGGGGGGGGCATGCCATCCTCTTTTGTGATCGTCTGACCAGCCAAGTCAATGGGGAAAGTAGATTCATTTAACAAACAGTGTCACCAGTTTAACAGCTGCGGGGATTCGCTTAATAACTGTGGCAAGAAAGTTCGTGGAATGGAGGAAAAGCACACTGCTGTCTTGCTGAGCAACAGGCATTTTGGGATGAACTGTAGGCCGTAACACGAGGACTGACTGCACCACCCATCTTGCAGAGTCTTGGGGAGTCCCTGGGCAGCTCCTTAGCAAATGAAGTTACCCAAAGGAGGCTGACTTTGCAGGGAGGGAGGGAGGGAGGGAGGGAGGGGGAAGAAAGCCCCTCCCAGTCATTTAATTTGTACTACATACCCCATCATCCACAGGCTGGGTTGCGCACAGACAGGGCAGGAGAAGAAACTCTTCCACTTCTTCCCCACTCCCTTTTGCAATAATCTTGCCCATCCCCTCTCCCCCCACTGCCAGAAGAGAGGTGAGGGCCCCTTCCCTGCGAAGTCTCTCTCCCCACCATTTCAATGGACAATAAGGGGAGGGGCTTCGTCCTAGAGGGGAGGAGACTGGCCCAGGGAAGACCCCCTTCCAGGCCTCCCTTCACAGGCAGGGGTGATGGGGTGGAGAAGGGAGGGTTTCCAGTGAACCCCCACCCCACCCCATTTCAATGCAGAATGGGGGAGGGGGGCTTGTCCAAGAGGGGAGGGGAGACGCTCAGGGAAGAGCCCCTTTCAGTCCCCCTTGACAGGCAGGGGTGATAGGGTGGAGAAAGGAGGGAAGCCCCCCACCCTATTTCAATGCAGAATAAGGTGGGGCTTGATCCAAGAGGGAGGGGAGGGGGCAAAGAGACGCGGGGAAGATCCCCTTCTAGTCCCCCCTTCACAGGCAGGGGTGATGGGGGTGGAGAAGGGGCGGCTTCCAGTGAAGCCCCCCCACCCCATTTCAATGCAGAATGGTAGGGGCTTTGTCCAACAGGGGAGGGGTGAGGAATTGCCCGAGGAAGACCCTCTTCCAGGGCCCCCTTGACAATGAGAGGTGATGGGGGTGGAGAAGGGGGGGCAGCTGGGTAGAAAAGCCCCCCCACCCTCAGAGGGGAGGGTTCCCCCACTCCTTTCCGAGCCCCGGGAGGGGGAGAGAAAGGCGGGATCCCGGCCTCCCCCCTCTCCCCAGGGAAGCCACGGAGACTCCGGGGACTTTTTTCCCCCTCCCGTCGGGCCTACCTGCAGATCCCCGCCCGCCGACTCTAGGAAAAAGCGCGCCCGCTCCTCCTCGGCCCCGGTCACGGCCACGAACTCCCTCAACGCTTCTTCGCGATCCGCCATCTTGCCCTGTGCAACCGTCAAAGCGCTCCGGCCGCGCCGCAACTGGCCGCCAAAGCGCCTCACGCCGCTTCCGCCCGTCTTCGAAGGCCACTTCCGGCCCTTGCGCCCTTCCACAGGGGTCGCGCTCGGGCCCCTCCGAATCGAAACCTAAAAGCCGCGCGTGGAGGTTCCGGCCTGCGGTTTGAGATGGGGGGGGGACTGGGGTTGTGGGATAGGAGAGGTAGATGTGACGGTGCACTTAGACTGACCGCCTTAATCTCTGCTATCTGAAGGGTCCCGGGTGCTCTGTGAGTTGGGGAGGGTCTTGCAGGCGTTTCATGACCCAACTAGGTAACATCATCAGTGCTTGAAGGTAGTGGAGTGGAATGCATGAGAAGAAAAAGGGGAAGAGGAGGAGGAGAGGGAGAAGGACTTTGGGGTCCTTGGTGCCAGCGTTGCCAGATTCAAAATGTAAAATTATCGTACCCGAGACTCAAAATTATCGTTTTTTTGAGAAAATTATCGTACATATAGCAAACTCTATATCTCACAGGAAGTACCAACTGTAGTATATCCATGTGGAAAATGTCCGAACTGAAGGCATGAAGCCACAAGATACGATCCCGCAAAACTTACGATCAGCAATAAACTACCTCAATGGGCCTGACGCGCGCGACGACTAGCTGACTCGACTCGTACTCGTACTTGTACGTAGCTCGTGAGCGAGCGTGTATCACGTATGCACAAACTACACGCGCGTACGCACACACACGTGATCTAGACTCATGAAGTTGCATGAACCCACGAAAAGTACAGTCACGAGGCACAAAAAAGGGTCAAAGTAGGCCAACTATCTTCTTAAATTGCCAAACTGTAAAATTATCGTACATTTGACCTTTTTGGGAATTATTGATCGTACATCGTACAGAGGGCCAAATTATCGTACAAATACGACAATTATCGTACGTCTGGCAACACTGCTTGGTGCTCTCTGAGCTTGGTGGCTTTCTTTTCAGACGTTTTGTGACCTAACTAGGGAACATCATCTGTGCTAGAAAGGAGTGGGGTGTGCAGAGTGGAAGAGAATAGGGAGAAAGGGAGGGGAGGCCTGTGGAGCCCTTTGTGTTCTCTGAGTTTGATTGTTTTCTTGCGGGCGTTTGGTGACCCAACTAGGTAACGTCATTAGTGTTAAAAGAGAGTGAGGCTTGCAGAGAGGAGGAGGGAGAGGACATGTTCTCTGAGCTTTATTATTTTCTTGCGGACATTTCACTACTAAACTCGATAACATCATCAGTGCTACAGTGAACACCAAGGGCCCAACAGTCCTCCTCCTCCTCCTCCTCCTCTCTGTAAATCCCACACTGCCTATGACCTAGTTGGGTCATGAAATGCTTGCAAGAAAACAGTCAAACTCAGCACAAAGGAAGCCACAATGGATGAGAAGGAGGAAGAGCCACTTCCTCCTCTTCATCCTCCACTTTATCCTCATCTTCCCCCTTCTCCTTCGCAAACCCCACTCCCTTCTAAGACGGAGGATATTGCCTAGTTGAGCAATGAAATTCCTGCAAGAAAACAAGGAAGCTCAGAGGACCAGATAGCACCAAGGACCAATATTTATAGCTGAGCTATAAATATTCTCCTTTATCGGTCACTGCGCAAAGGATGCTTCTCTCATCTGTGGGTACACAGTTTAGTCTTTCTCAAGATGCCACCTTCCCAATCTTCAGGGAATAAAACTGCTTGAAGTCCAAAAATAAGACAGCAGAGATCAATAAAAGAATATTTTTAGCTCAGGGTTGAAAGGAGGGGTGCTGGGTGCTCTCTGAGCTAACTTGTTTTTTTTTGCAGATGTTTCATGACCCAACTAGGGAACATCAGTGCTCAAAGGGAGGAGGGTTTATGGAGAGGAGGACTGAGGGGTCCTCAGTACTTTCTGAGCTTGGTTATTTTCTTGCAGATGTTTCATGACCCAATACTGAAAAGCCAAACCATTAGAAAATAAATTCAGAGCAAGCTCCACTCCCCACTATTTCTGATGATATAACCTAGTTGGGTCATGAAACATCTGCAAGAATAGGACCAAGCTCAGAGAGGACTAAGGACCCCTCCACACAAATGAAGTTGGCTAACTGAAGAACACATTTCAAACCCAATATATGTATGTAGATTTTCTTCCCTATCTTAAGGTTGTTCTAACCTTGTAGCTGCATGAGACCTATCTTTTACTTATGCATAAATAAAAAGATGTTAATCGGCCTTTCCAGTTCAGATCCTATCCTGCAAAGGTCACACTCAACTAAAAATCTTGCAATGGTTTATAACTAACAGCTTATTCCTCATGGATATGAAAGAACTGCACACACTTCTCCAGTCGCTGCCATCCCTCCTCTTCTCCCCCCCCTCCTCTCAAAGAAGGATCTTGGAATATTTTTCTTTCTTTCTTTATTAAACCAATTTATCTAACTACCCAGCTTGCATGTAGGTGAATCCAGGCAGCCGAGAAAATGTAATTTTGTGTTTTGAAATAGTCTTTATTCTTATTTGGACTGATTTATATCGCTGGAAAGTTGCTTGAGGTGGATTTCTTTTTCCTGCAAAGTGAAATATAAACAAGTGTAATACATAAATATTTTATTTTCAGCATCCTGTTCTGTAGATACAGGCACTCAGCCACTGGAAGGACTGTTTTCCTTTTAAAGTGCCTTGAATTTTCTTTCTGAATAAAAAGGCAGCATATAAATCGGGTTCTGCATTGTCCTTGTTTCTAGTGCGGATCATCTTCAACTTACAACCACAATTGAGCCTCAAATTTCTGTTGATAAGTGAGACAATTATGACGTGAATTTTGCCCCGACCATTCTTGCAGTTGTTCAATGAATCACTGCAGCTGTTAAGTTGACTTTGCTTGTCAGAAAGTTGTAAAAAGGGATCACATGACCCAGGAATATTGAAACCATCATAAATATGAACCAGTTGCAAAGCATATGTTGCATGTTATGTGTTTGAATTTTGATCAGGTGACCATGGGGATGCTGCAACAGGTCATAAGAGTGAAAAACAGTCATAAATCACTTTTTCAGTGCGTTGTAACTTCAAACGGTCACTAAACGAATGGTTAAATGGACAACAATCTGTAGATGATCCAAACTTAAGCAGAGAATCGAGTCTATTTTTCTACCTCTATGTCTTTTTGCTGTTTCATCCCTGAAGCTTGCGCTGCGCATCATTCTACATGTTTCTATCTCTCTCGAGGTCTTCCTCTTCCCCCCCCCGACTTTATCAATCACAGGATATGGGCGGGCTGGCGCATGCGCCCGGGGAAGGTACACCCAGCTGTTTACGCCTCCGCGGCGCGTCCTCGCAGACGATTGGCGGAGGTGGCACCTACGTAGGCGGAAGGCGGGACCGTGTGCGTGGCCAGGGGGAAAAGGAAGACACGGAGTCCGGCAGGCCGCCGGGATGAGCCTCTGCGGTGGCCGGAGACCATGACCCAGCCGAGGCCGCCACGGCTACATGACAACGCGGAGCGAGGTACGTAGGCGGGCCCGAGCTGGACCGCCCGCCGGTTGGCGATCTCGGGAGACACTCGAGGCCTTCTCCTCTGAGGGAAAAGTTGATGCTTCGGTGAGGGGAAGGGAAGGGGCGTGGTCGCGCGGAGGCCCCGCCTTTCTTATCCTCTGACGGGGCAGAGGCAGCCAATCAGAAGAGGCGGCACTGCCCAGAGGCGGCCAATGAGGGACTTGTTTGGCCCCCTCCTTGAGCCCCCCAGGCAGGCAAGGCGAACAATTGGGCGAGCGTCTTGCCTGGGTTAAAATTAGAATTAGAATAGAATAAGCTGGAAGGGACCTTGGAGGTCTTCTAGTCGACCCCCCTGCTCGAGCAGGAGACCGTAAACCGTTTCGGACATATGGCTGTCCGGGGTTAGGGTTAGGGTCACAGCCTGGTTGGGGTTGTGGTGAAAATAGGCGGAAGGCATATCCGATATATTATTGGCTGCCTTAAGTTATTGTAAAGAAATAATCATGTGTGTGCTTGTGTATCTGCACGTACTCCTCAATTTACAACATGTAGTAACACACATAGTCAGCATTCAACATATAGTAACATGTAGTCATCAACTTACAACATGTAGTAACACAGTCCTTGACTTACTTCATGTAGTAACACATCCTCCACTTACAACACATAGTAATAGACATAGACCTCAACTTACAACACGTAACACACGTCCTCAACCTACAACATCTAGTAACACTGTCCTCAACTTACAACATGTAGTAACAGTCCTCAACTTATATGTAACACACATAGTCCTTGACTTACAATACATAGTAACATGTCCTCCACTTACAACACATAGTAGCACATGTAACAGACATGTCAACCTACAACATGTAACACACTCATAGTCCTCAACTTACAACAAGTAGTAACACTCAGTCCTCAACTTACAACATGTATAACACATAGTTCTCAATTTACAACACATAGTAACACACCTCGTCCTCAATTTACAACATGTAATAACACACACTCATAGTCCTCTACTTACATCACGTAGTAACACATACATGGTCCTCAACTTACAACACGTAACACACACACATAGTCTTACAACAGCTCATTTACTGACTATTCAAAGCTACAAGGGTGTTGATAAAAGTGACTTATGACCATATTTCACACTTACGGCCATGGCAGCATCCCCACAGTCATGTGATCAAAATTCAGGCTCTTGGGCAATTGACTTGCATTTATGACAGTTGCCGTATCCCAGGGTCATGCGATCCTATTTTACGACCTGACAAGTAAAGTCAATGGGGAATTCAGATTCACTTAACAACTGTGTCAACAAATGTAGTGATTCACTTTACAACCATGGCAAGAAAGGTAGTAACATGAGGCAAAATTCACTTAAATGTTTCACTTAACAGTAGAAATTTTGGACTCAATTCTGCTCATAAGTGGTGAACTATGTGTATGTATGTACCTTTGTGTGTGTATACGGTATATACTGTTTTCTTAAGTTTTTGCGGGAACTTACATGTATGGTATTCAGCTTTGTTCGGGTATTTTCACACGTCATTGCAATTGTGCTTTTAAAGTTGTAGCAACGTTTCGGCAGAATCTCATCTGCCATCATCAGGCTTCTGTATTGTGTTCGTCTGTGAGTTAGACTTTCACAGCATTTCTGTTCTAAATTTGGGGCAGCCTATTGCTGTGCCAGAATGGTTTTTTCTTCATCCTGATTGCTTGAGAGTCTTGGTCTGTGTTTATTGGTCTTGGAGTTTGCTGTGTTCTGCTTGATTGGTGTTTCTGATATCTTCTGTCTGTTTTGTGGCTTTTTTTGTGTCTTGATTGGCTGGCAACATTGTGTTACTTTATTGGAGGCCTTTAGTGCAGCTTGGCTTCGGGTAAGTGGACGGCTATCATTTGTTAGGAAGCTGGGTTTCATCTGGGTGCCTGGTTGGGGTGTGTTTGAGCTGGAGGTATCAGGGGGGATCTGTTTGTACCCAGGTGTTTGCCTGGCTTGTGGTGTGGAGATTTTTTTGTTTGTGAGTGCAGGCTTCCAAATGATTGACAGCCTGGTGGAATCATCTCTTCTGTTCATGCTTTCTGGTCTTTTTTCAATCTCCATGGCTTCTCTGATGATTCTGTGGCTGGGATTTTCTATAGTGGCTAGGGTTTTGGTGCCACTGAAGTCGATACTATGACCTGTGGCTTCCATGTGTTGGACTAGTGAGGAAGTGTGTTCCAGCTTTTTGACTGCATTTTTGTGTTCATCTAGGCGGGTACTTATTCTTCTATTGGTCTGTCCAATGTATGTGGCCGGGCATGATGCACAGGGGACTTCGTATATGCCTTGGTTTTCCAGGTCAATTTTATCTTTGGGGTTTCTTAGGATGGCTGCTACTTTTCTGTCTGTTTTGAAGGCATTCTTCATGTGATGCCTGTGTAGTATCTTACTAATTTTGTCTGTAGTACCTCTTATGTAAGGCAGGACAGCTGTTCCATAGGTCTGTTCATCTTCTAGGTCTCCATTATGTCTCAGTGTGTTTTTGTGGATCAAGCCGGTGATTTTGCTTTTGTGGAAGCCGTTGGCTGTCAGTACTTTAGTCAGGGTGCATAGTTCAGTCTTGATGTGTGTCTTATCTGCAAGTAGTGTTTTAGCCATTGAGTTTATCTGTGCTGGGTAGTGGTGGGATTGGGCGTTGAGGTAGCAGTTGGTGTGTGTTTTCTTCTGGTATACGGTGTGTCCTAGTGTGCCATCTGATTTTTTGTAGATTAGTACATTTAGGAATGGTAATTGTTTGTTTGTTTCCGTTTCCATGGTGAACTTGATTTTGAGGTGTGTGATGTTTAGGTGTGTTAGGAAATTGTTTAGGTTTTCTTTTCCATGGGGGCAAATCAGAAATCTGTCATCGATGTATCTTAACCATAGTTTGGGTTTGTGGGTAGCATTGGCCAGGGCTCTGGATTTGAATTCTTCCATGAACAGGTTTGCAATGACGGGTGACAGTGGTGATCCCATAGAGACTCCTTCAATTTGCTTGTATCTTTGTCCTTTGTATATGAAATATGTGTTTGTTAAGCAGTGTTCTGTTAGTTCCATGAGGTGTTTAGATGGTATTTATTTTTGATGATTTCAAGGGTCTCTTTTATCGGGACTTGAGTGAATAGTGAAACCATGTTGAAACTTACAAGCAGATCTTCTTGTTCCATGTGTAGATCTTTGATCATTTCCAAGAAGTGGTATGAGTTTTGTACATGTGAAGCTGCTGTTTCAGCATGGGGCTGTAGCTGTTTTGCTAAATGTTTAGCTAGGTTTTGTAGTGGTGCTCCTCTGGAGCTGACTATGGGTCTGAGAGGTATGCCTTCTTTGTGTATTTTTGGGAGGCCATATAGTTTGGGGCATCTGGAAGATTTTTCTCTTGGGATGATCATCTGTTGGATCTCTTTGCTCATGTGGCTGGTTATAATTTTCTTGGTTATTTTTTCCAGATATGTGGTTGGATCCGTGTTTATGGGTTTGTATGTGGAGTCTTGGAGTAGGTCTGTCAATTTTGTTTCATAGTTTTTCTGTCCATTACTACAGTGGCATTCCCTTTATCTGCTGGCAGGATGATTATGCTGCTATCCTTTTTTAGGGCTTGCAGCGCTTTTAGTTCTTCTTTGTGCAAATTGCTTTTGGGTGGATTGCTTGTGCATAGGATGTTAGTAACTTGGTGTCTTATTCTATCAGCTTCATCTGTATTTAATTTGGTTAGGCTGGATTCTACTGCACATATGATAGATTCTGTGGGGATTTTTTTGGGTGCTATAGCATATATATATACTATTGTACATATATATCTGTGTGTCTGTGTTTATACATGTACAGATACACATGCACACATACACATACATTTAATATATACTTTGTGATTTCCTCCTGTTCTTTTCTTTTCTGCTGCTTCCCTGTACTGTCATATCCACTATGCAAACTTTTTTTATTTTCTTACTGTGATTATTCTTTCTACCTTTTATTGATTTTGTGTGTTTTATTGATTTTGTGTTGGTGTGTGTGTGTATGTATTTTATACATACATAGGGGTGTGTGTGTGTGTTTGGTGGGGGGGGGCAGAGTTTCTTCATCTTACAACCAACAATTGAGCCCCACATTTCTATTACTCACTTTGTTAAATGACTGGCTGAGGTTTGATCACGTAACCATGGGGGAATGCAGCAGTGGTCGTAAGTGTGAAAAATGGTTATAAGTCACTTTTTCAGTGCTGGTGTAACTTCCAACAGCCACTAAACAAACTTGTAAGTCAAGTATTACAGGTTGGTATGTAGGTAGGTAGAAATAGAGAGAGAGATGTTATCTAGACCTGATAACGAAATGTTTGGAAACCAACCAACAACCAACTTCCACCCTCATAGAGATATATGGATATGGATGGATGTTTGTGTGTGTGTGTGTGTTGGAAAAAAAACCCTCAAGGCAGCAAACATACCTAATACTCCTATTTTCCCTCATTTCCTATCAAATCTTCTACATACAGTATGTGACCCTTTATTTTTGCTGGCCCTGGCATACTTAATGGGAAAGAAATCCAATCCACAGCTTTCCGCCAAGGTAATATTTGGGGAAAGAAAGTGTCATGCCCCTGTTGGAGACTGACTCCAGGGAAAGGAGGAACAGCGGACAAGAAGTAGAAGTGTGGCTTCGGAGGCTGGGGAAGGGCATAGCTGGCTGAGCAGTCAGAGGAGGACCCAGGCCCATCCCCTCTCCATCCTAGGGCACACAGGGAGGAGGGGATAAGGGAGAAATGTGAAAAGTGTGGTCTACGGGGGAGGAAAGGGCCTTGATCCCCTTCATGGGTGGCAGCTGTGAGAACTATTTAAAAGGACTGGACTGTGCATAAGCCAGTGCTGGAAACAAAGCGTGAAAATATTTCTAGTCTGTCCGTTCTTACCTGAGTTTGACGTCCTTCCCAGTGTGTGTTCCGATATCTGTGGACGTCTTCAAGCCCTTATCTTGCCTGGTTCCCTTAATTGCTTCAGTGTGTGGTTTGTGTGGTTTTTTCCTAGTTATAATTCATAGGTATTTTTAGTTTAAACGGCATTCCCTCCTTTTTGCAACTGCTTGTGGGGGAGATTTTTTTGTCTCCAGTGGAGGATATTTGGAGCTTTGAAGCCAACTTGAAGGAATTAAAGGGACTTCACCTGTTTTTGTGACTCTGTTGCTTTTGCATCCCACCCTGGGTCATCACAGAAAGGGCATTGCCTCCTGCAAATAAATGCCAAGGGAGGGGCGTTTCCTTTCTGCTCTTCAGACCCTCCAGCAATTTGGCAGGAAAGGAAGGTGAGGAGACCAACACCCCATTGTATAAATCAATTAGCGCTTCCTCAGCATAAGCTGAAATCAGCATAATGTCAGGAGTTTTGCATTTGGGCAGGTTTTTTGTTGTTTTGTTTTGCATTTTTAGATGTTGGGCCTTTGCTGGAAATAGAATAAAGGAGTAAACTTCCAGGTGTTTGTATGTGTTCAGCAGTCACTTCAGTCTGTGTAATCATCAGAGGATGGGTTGATTCTCAAAAGGTACCTGTTCCTTCATATGCCAAGAAAATACAGATATTTCTCGGCTTAATGGACACAATTGGGACCAGAATTAAGCAAGCTGGCTGTTAAATGAATCACAGCCAATTTTACAATCTTTTTGCCAGGGCTGTTAATTACAGCCCTTCAGAAAAATCCACCTGGCTGTTAAGTGCTTCATGTGGTCCTTAAAAGAATCCAGCTTCATTTGCTTGTCAGAACTCTGTTGGGAAGGTCGCAATCCCATCACCCGGGATGGAGCACCTGTCACCAATCCATGCCAGTTGCCAAGTGCCCAAATTTTGATCCCGTGACTCTAGGGTGCTTAGATGGGTGTTAAATGCAAGGGCTGCCTTTTGTAAATAACTTTTTTTTTTTCAGCGCTGTCGTAACTTAGAACGGCTGATCAATGAATGATTGTGAGTAGAGCATTACCTGTAACTACATCCACAGTTCTGGGCAAAGGAACAACTGGCTGGAGTTTTTGTGGTGACAATCAAGCTGAAATAAAAAATTTGGAGAATAGAGTACATATGGGGGATGGGCGGCCACTAAATGTGATAAAGAACTGTTGACATACATCATTTAATGATGTTCCAAGTAACAGCAGCCCTGAAAAAGGGATTTATGATCATTTTTCACACATAGGACTGTTGCAACTTCCCCATGGTCACATGATCAAAATTCAGAGGCTTGGCAATTGTCATGTACTTTTGACGGTTGCACTGTCTCAAGGTGATTTGCGACCTTCTGACAATCAAAGTCAATGGGAAAGCCAGATTCACTTAACAACAGTGATTCACTTCACAACCGTGGCAAGAAAGGTTATAAAACGGGGCAAAATTCACTTAACAAAAACGTCTCGCTATGCAACAGAAATGATGGCTCACTGATGTTGTAATCTAGTCGTAAGTCAAGGACTACCTGTACTGAAAGGCCAAACCACTAGAATATAAACAGAGCAAATCCCACTCCCTTCTAGCACTGATGATGTAACCTAGTTGGCTCATGAAACGTCTGCAAGAAAACCACCAAGTTCCGAGAGCACCCAGGGGCCCTCAACACAAATGATGCTTCCCAGCTGAAGAACAGATTCCAAACCTAATATTTTTCAACTGGACATCAAGTGATTTCTTTCCTATCTCAGGATCTTCTTGCCTTGTAGCTAAACACATCTCTCAGCAACAAAAATTCAGGGCTCAATTGTGGTCATCAAGTCGAGGACTACCTGCATTAGGTGTGTTACCCACTTTGTGTGTCAGCGTTCCAGAAAACCTCCACTCCAACAAATACGGTAACTCCGATCCAGACATCATCCTCTCCAAGGTTCTTTTTATTTGAATAGTAAACTGGCACATCTGCGAAATCCCAGATCTGAAAGTTCCTGGTTTCCTTTTGCAATAAGTAGGAAATTACAAATCCACCCCCTACTCCCCTCATGGCATTATATGCCCCAATCACCCTCTGTCCCGACTTGAGACATCCTCTCACCCAGGTGCAGAAAGAACATGACCTTGGCTTAGAAGAAAAATGCTATTATGTCTAACCACATACACTCCAAGAAATTCCCCCCTCCCATTTCCCCAGGCTCAAGAATGTGGCAATATGAAAACGACTGGTGCTAATATGGCTTCCACAGCTGACATTGAGTTACTCATCAAAAGGCAAGATAATTTGATTGCTGATTGTACCCTATGACTATCATTAAGTGTTGTACGTTATGATTCTTGATTCTTAATAAATATCTTTTCTTTTATGTATACTGAGAGTATTTACACCAAGACAAATTCCTTGTCTGTCCAGTCACACTTGGCCAATAAAGAATTCTATTCTATTCTATTCTATTTTATTCTATTCTATTATCTAATAAATAAATAATATTTCCTATTGCATCTTTTATTCACATGGCAGAGGCTGATACTTTCGCATGCAAGTCCTCCTTGGGGGAATTCTCCTTCTTTTTAAAATGCATACTTTTAAGGTTGAATGCTTTTAACTAGCCATCATTATATTTGCATCTCAATTTTCTCCTTTATTTTAATTGCCTATACTTCGAAGACATCCCGTATTTGACCTTGGAAAGAGGATCTTTGCTTTGATGCTAGAGACAAAAAATAACTTTCTTTCCTTTACTCAGTGTCCCTGCAGAAAAACTGGCTTGGTTCGACAGACTTACGACCACAATCAAGCCCAAAATTTCTGTTGCTAAGTCAGGCATTTCTTAAATGGATTTTGCTCCATTTCATGACCTTTCTTGCTACAGTTGTTAAATGAATCCCCGCAGTTGTTACATTACGGTTGTTAAGCGGCTTCCTCATTGACTTTAGGTTGCAAAAGGGGATAGCAAGACTCCGGGACACTGCAATCCGTCATAAATACGAATCGGTTGCCAAAGCATTTAAATTTTGGTCACGTCACCATGGGGATGCTGCAAAGGTCATAACTCTGAACAATAGTCGTAAGTCCCATTCTTCAGTGCTGTTGTAACTTTGAACAGTCACTAAATGAAATGGTGGACTACCGATAGTGGAAATCTGGTTCTGTTGTTTTTTTTTCAATATCAAGGGCAACAAAGCTGATTATTGTTCCTTACCAAATAAATAAATGCAAATAAATCCTCTCAATTCTCCGTCTGAGATTGGAGAAATCAAATGTAAAGAATCCATTCAAAGAGTTGACAAGGAAAGCTTAGTTCAGTTTGGAGGGAACGAAGGAGGAAAAAGAACGTGTCCAAAATGAAATGTCAATCAAAATAAACAAATAAGACAAAAAAAAAAAAAGAGGGCAAAATCAATTTTGGGATCTAGGCCAGCCCTTTGCTCCTGCTGTCTTGCCATTACAGCTAGTCCTCAACTTACAACCATTCGTTTAGTGACTGAAATTATAAGGGCCGAAAGTTACAACCATTCGTTTAGTCACCGAAGTCATAAGTTATAATGGTTTTTTTCTCCTTAAAATTTGGTGTTTAACACAGTAAAAGAGAAAATAATTTATATAAAAAAGGAAGATGTATTCTACATAGTTCATATAACTTTATACAACCATTTCAGCTTCAGTATTTGCCCTTTTACAATTTGCATTCCCCCTCTTTGTTTAGCCTGCTAATTCTGAGAAATATTTGGGTCAGGTATCCTGATATATTTTGGTGTTATATTCTTTAAAGCTTGTGAAATTTAGAACTTATGAAATGCGCCACATGCAGCTGAACAGGCTGTTCCGTTACTTATTCCAAAATCCTTTTTTAAAGACCAAGAATTTAGATCATTTAGATCAATAGGATGTATTAAATCCAAGCCAAAAGACAAGAGCTTCACCAGATTCAACCCTCCCGATCGGATTATTTGAGTATGAATTCTAAAACTGCACATTAGATATGCAATTAGGTAAGAGGTGTATTATGAAAGAAGGCTTTAAATACAAACAGGTTGTGCTACTTTGTTCTGGACTCACCTGTTCTGAGGTGATTGTATTATTTTTTCCCCCAACAGTAATATAGTTTCTTCCTTTTCCTGATGATAATAAGGCCTGTGAAATAAATAACTGAGGATAACCAACTTTTTCCTGGCTTTGATCAGATATGTAGGACAGCCGTGATGTAAATGCAAAATTTCTCGGCACATTGGATGCTTTTTACACATCAATATTTCTTTGCTCCTTTATCTTTCAATTTAAATCTATGGGTTTTTTTTTTTAAGGTGGGTGCTATCTTTTTTAAAACAACCTTCTGAAGTGAGAATGTTTATGTTGTCAATTCAGGTTAGGAAGCAAGGGTGTGACTTCTATTGAGGTAATTCCCCATTAGGAGAATGAGTGCATACAGGGAGATGTAGTGAGAGTGTAGTGAGCACAACCAGCACACAGATACTCTGTATAGTAAAGTGTAGGTTTTTACTTCCAGGAAATGGTTAAGCAAAGTCCAGAAAGCAGTCCAAGTCATACACAGTTAAGGCAGCCAGTATTCAGTCCAGGGATAATCAAAAAAACAAAGTCTAGTATCATAAACAGTTCAATAACAGACTTACATCAAATCCAAGAAGAACTACCATGTTTCTCCAACAATACGCCCCCCCCCAATAGGAAGACCCATCATGTTTCATAGGCATAAAATGAAATTAAGCCCCTCCCCCCAAATTTAGGCCTATTTTAAAACATGTGAAATGGGGGGAAGGGTGGAGGGGACTTGCCATTAGGAGCGCCCGCAGGCAGCCATGCCTCGCCACCAGCCACTCCTATCAGGCGATCATGGCGGAGCACAGAGAGCTCCCTACTCTCACCAAGCACCTTTGCTGCAGACCCAAGACTTCCGACGCCCGCCACTGTTGCTTTCCCTTCTGCCCATGCCGCTGCTGCGTTTGGAGCTGCCACTTCTGCATTTGAAGCACCGCTGCTGTTTGGAGCGCATTTGGAGCACCGCCGTTTGGAGCACCGCCGCTGCGCTTGGAGCTGCCGCTTCTGCGTTTGGAGCATCACCGCCGCGTTTGGAGCTGCCGCTTCTGCGTTTGGAGCATCACCACCGTGTTTGGAGTGTGTTTGGAGTGGTGGCAGTGCTCCAAATAGCAACGGTGCTCCAAACATGGAAGCGACAGCTCCAAACACGGCAGCAGTGCTCCAAACGGCGGCGGTGCCCCAAATGCGGAAGCGGCAGCTCCAAACGTGGCGGTGGAATGGGCAGAAGGGAAAGCAACAGCGGTGGGCGCCGAAGGTCTCGGGCCTGCAGCAAAGGTGCGTGGTGGGAGTAGGGAGCTCTCCGTTCTCCACCATGATCACCTGTTAGAAGCGGCTGGTGGCGAGGCATGGCTGCCCACAGGCGCTCTAGGTGAGGATGCAAGGGTGGGGGGGAATTAAGTCACACCTGAAATGATGGCCTAGCCGTTTTTTCGGGGCTCAAAAATAAAAAAAAAAGGCCCAGTCTTATTTTGTGAGAAACACAGTATGATCAGCAAGGGTCAATAGGGAAATATTCAGGGAACATCAGAACATCCACCAACTAGCAACTATCAACAACAGGACTAAACAACCCAGGTTTCTGGCTCCACCTTATGGCCATTTGAAGAACCACACCCCATTACAAGTTTAGCATTCCCTTAAAGAGACAGTATTAATTTGTCTATCCTGGTTTATATCTTTCCAACCCAACTGTTAGGTGACTTACATTCCTAACAACTTCATTTGTAAATCCTGGTTCAACTGGCTAGACTGATTTCTGTTGGAACTTCCCTTCTCGGGCTTTGATCCTGAATTTCTTATTAGATTTTTATCCCACCTTCATTACTTTATACTGAACTCAAGGTGGCCAACATGCCTCATTACTCCTCCCTCCTGCTTTCCCCATAGCAACCCTGTGATGGGTTGGGCTGAGAGAATGAATAGGCCAAAGTCACCCAGCTGGTTTCCATGCCTAAGGCTGGCTAGAACTCATTGTCTCTTAGTCATTGACCGAAAGTCACCCTCCAGATTTCATCCCTAAGGTGGGACTAGAATTCACTGTCTCCTGGTGATTGGCCCAAAGTCACCCACCTGGCTCCCGTGCCTAAGGCAGAACTAGAACTCACCTTCTCCTGGCAATTGACCCACAGTCACCCAGCTGGCGTCTGTGTCTAAGGTGTGGCTAGAACTCACCACTGGTTTCTGGTTTCCAGGCCGGAACCTTAACCACTAGGCCAGACTGGCTTGAGGCCAATTCTGGTTGGTGGGAGAAGCGGCCCTTGACTGATGTCGGTTCCTGTCTCTTTCAGACTCGGACGTCAAGCAGAAGAGGAAGGTAGCCGAGATCTACCAAGTGCTAAACAATGAGCCGGTGGACATTGCTCCCCTCCGGCGCATGGCTATCAGCGAAGGAGGCCTTCTCATGGACGAGATTCGCTGCAAAGTGTGGCCCAGGCTTCTCAACGTGAACATAGACGATCTGCTGCCTGCACCAGGTGAAGCCCCCCCCCCCTTCCCCCGGTTCTGACCACTCGCCGAGCCTTGGAGCGTAGGGCTGGGGGTGCAAGCCCCTCTTGCCCCCAGAACATTCCAGCCCTTAATTGGGGGGGGGGGGTGTCTTGATGCTCTCTGAGTTGGGTTGCTTTCTTGCAGACATTTTATTACCTGACTAAGTAACATCATCAGTCCTAGAAGGGAGTGAAGTCTGCAGAGAAATGAGGAGCAGGAGAATTGCGGAATCTTTGATGCTGTCTGAGCTGGGTTTTCTTGCAGACATTTTATTACCTGGCTGGGGAACCTCATCAGTGCTAGAAGGGAGTGGGGGGTTGTGGACAGAAGGAGGAGGAGGAGGAGGACTATCAAGTCCTTGGTGCTCTCTAAGCTTGGTTGTTTTCTTGAAAACGTTTCAGGACCCAACTAGGCAATATCATCAGTGAGCTTTGCAGAGGGAAGAAAGAGCAGGAGGATTGTGGAGTCTTTGGTGCTCTCAGAGCTGGCTTTTTTTCTTGTAGACATTTCAAGACCCAACTAGGTAACATCATCAGTGCTAGAAGGGAGGGGGGTTTGTGGGGAGCAAGAAGAGGACAAGGACAGTGGGATCCTTGCTGCTGTCTGAGCTTGGCTGTTTCCTTGCAGGCGTTTCATGACCAATTGGGTAATAGCATCAGTGTTATATAGAAGAGGGTGGGATTTGGGAGGAAGAGGAGGAGAAGGGCTGGTGGGGCTCCTTGGTGTGCTGTGAGCTTGGCTATTCCTTGCAAATATTTCGTTACCCAACTGGATAACAACACTGATAGAAGGGAATTGTCAGCTCTGAGATTCAGCTTCCAAGAATGTTCAGGAATGAAAGTGGGGTGGAGGAGTTGGAAAGTTCAAGGTTATTTCGTAGGTCGCATTAAAAAAAAATCCCAGCTGCAGTTAATTGGTTCTGGTGATTGATGAAGTGTAAGAAGTGGGAGGAGAGAAGGTGGATTTAATGAAACTCTCTCTGAAAATGACTTTCAATTTGGGAAATTCCAGAGATGTACCAGAGATGTTCTAATCAATCAATTGGAGCTTATACTTGTCTCGGAGTGATTGATGACCCTGGACAATTTCTGGACGCCTAACAGAAATGTGGTTTGTAGGGGGGAGGAGGAGGAGGAGGAGGAGGAGGAGGAGGAGGAGGAGGAGGAGGAAGAAGAAGAAGAAGAAGAAGAAGAAGAAGAAGAAGAAGAAGAAGAAGAAGAAGAAGAAGAAGAAGAACGGAGGGAAGGAAGGGAGGGAGGGAGGAAGGAAGGGAGGGAGGAAGGAAGGAAAGAAGGAGGAGGAGGAGGAGGAAAAGAAGAAGAAGAAGAAGAAGAAGAAGAAGAAGAAGAAGAAGAAGAAGAAGAAGAAGAACGGAGGGAAGGAAGGGAGGGAGGGAGGAAGGAAGGGAGGGAGGAAGGAAGGAAAGAAGGAGGAGGAGGAGGAGGAAAAGAAGAAGAAGAAGAAGAAGAAGAAGAAGAAGAAGAAGAAGAAGAAGAAGAAGAAGAAGAAGAAGAAGAAGAACGGAGGGAGGGAGGGAAGGAAGGAAGGAAGGGAGGGAGGGAGGAAGGAGGAGGAGGAGGAAGAGAAGGGAGGGAGGGAAGGAAGGAAGGGAGGGAGGAAGGAAGGAAAGAAGGAGGAGGAGGAAAAGAAGAAGAAGAAGAAGAAGAAGAAGAAGAAGAAGAAGAAGAAGAAGAAGAAGAAGAAGAAGAAGAAGAAGAACGGAGGGAGGGAAGGAAGGGAGGGAGGGAGGGGGGAAGGAAGGAAAGAAGGAGGAGGAGAAGGAGGAAAAGAAGAAGGAGAAGGAGAAGAAGAAGAAGAAGAAGAAGAGGAGGAGGAGGAGGAGACTGTGCGGTCCTTGGTGCTCTCTGAACATTGTTTTCTTATAGACTTTTAATTACCCAACTAGATTACATCATCAGTACTTATTACATGGGAGTGGAGTGAGATGCTTACAAAACTGCCCATTTAGACAAACAAGCTAACAAGTCAACAACAACCAGAAATGGCATTCAGTCAGTTCAGACCGGGACAGGCAAACCGGTCGTTGTAAATTTTGAGTAGTTTGGAGAACCACCAAATATCACTTCTGGATGGCCCCACCCATTTGACCAGAGGCTGCAGAGGCTTCCCTCAAGCCCCTGGGAAGGCAAAAAAAGGCCTCAAACGGGCCGAAAATCAGTTGGGAGCTTGCGTGCCCTCACAAATGGCTGTGCATGCCACATCATGGCACTGGTCTATAAGGAAACAGTAAAAAAAAACACTCCCTTCTAACCCTGAAAATATTATCTAGTTTGGCCACGAAACATCTGCAAGAAAACAACCAGGCCCCAAGGACCCCACAATTCAACCCTGAGCTACATTTATTCTCTTCTATTGAAACTCTTGGTTGCTGGTTGTGAGGGTTTTTTTTTAATAATTTGACTCCCCTAATATGTTTGGAACAAACAAAATGTTAAAAAGTTATGATATTTATGTCGTTCCTTCCCAAGGACATTTAAATTATATTACAAGTAAGCAAAAAATCTTAACAATTCCCAAGGCCTCTCACAACCTTTGAGCAGCCCTAATGTTTGGAAGTTGAAAGTTTGATGCCCCCTAAATGGGTTGTGCTGGGAAAAAACAAATCCAGCTATCTCTAGGACAGGGGTCTCCAACCTTGGCCCCTGGAAGCCTGGCGGACTTCAACTCCCAGAATTCCACAGCCAGCTTTGCTGGCTGTGGAACTCTGGGAGTTGAAGTCCGCCAGGCTTCCAGGAGCCAAGGTTGGAGACCCCTGCTCTAGGAAGTTAAAGCATTTTAAAAATCCAGATTCTCATGACAGTTTTCATCGCTTTCAGCTGTACAGATGGCAATGGCAAGTAACCATGATAGATGGTTTAATCATGGTACATATTTTTTTTTTCCAACGAAGGCAAAGCTGTGCTTTGCAGAGATCGTAGGGAGAGAGCTAGATTAGTGCACAGGTAATCCTCAACTTATAATGGTTCATTTAGCGACCCTTCAGAGTTACAATGGTACTGAAAAAACTAATTTATGACCATTTTTCCTACTTATGACTGTTTCAGCATCCGTGTGGTTACATGATTTACATTCAGACCCTTGGCAACTGGTTCATACTTACAACAATTGCAGTGTCCTGGCGTCGCATGATCCCTTTTTGTGACGAGCAAAGTCAGTGGGGGAGGCCCGATTCACTTCCCAATGGGTGTTAACTAACTTAACTGCAGTGATTTACTTAACGATAGCCAGAAAGGTCGTAAAATGGGTCAAATGTCTCACTGAGCAAGAGAAAGCTTGGGTTCCATTGTGGTAATAAGCCAAGAACTACAGGTAATCTCAATTTACGACCACGACTAAGCCCAACATTTATGTTGCTCAGTGAGCCATTTGTTAAGGGAGTTTTGCCCTATTTAAAGACATTTCTTGCCACTGTTGTTAAGTGAACCACTCCAGTTAAGTTAGTAACACCCGTTGTTAAGTGAATCAGGCTTCCACACTGACTTTGCTTGTCACAAAAGGGGATCACGTAACCAGGGGTGGGATTCAAGTTTCTTAACAACCGGTTACGTGGGCGTGGCCTAATTTGTGGGCGTGGCTTGGTGGTCATGCGACTGGGTGGGCATGGCTTGCTGACTGGGTGTGGCTTGGTGGTCACATGACTGACTGGGCATGGCTTGTATGTAAATATTGTAAATATTTATGTAAATATTTATTTTTTTATAAAAAAGAGCAACGTTTACCCCAAATCAGGCAAAGCAAGCAGGCAGATTGAGTTGCTCCCAGAATCACAGATTCACTCAGAGATCTATCTTTCTGCAATCTGCTACCTGAGTCTGTCACATAAAATTTGCTTGCAAGCAAACTCACAAAATTAACACAACACACCATTATGTAAATATTGAATTTTTTTATTTAAAAAAAGAGCAATTTTTTACCCCAAATCAGGCAAAGCAGGCAGGCAGATTGAGTTGCTTCCAGAATCACAGATTCACTCAGAGATCTCTCTTTCTGCCATCTACTACCTGAGTCTGCACTGAAAAATAGAAGCTAGGAAGGTTTGGCTCTGCTTTTGGATTAGCTAGAAAGCAAGAAATCCAACTGTTTCCTGCTTTCTAGCTAATCGAAACCTCCAGCACAGCTGATAGTCAGAACAGCTGATGGTCAGGGGGGGAAAAAAAGGAAAAATAGCAACTTACCAAAAATTAGGCTAACGCAGGCAAGTTGGATGGCGCGCATGCCAGGTAAGCAGTGAGTGGGCGGGGAGGAGACGGGAGTGGCAGGGCCAGCCAGTGGTGCGATTTGCCGGTTCTCCAAACTGGGCAGAATCATAACAACTGGTTCTATAGAACCGGTCCGAGCAGGTAGAATCCCACCCCTGCACGTGACGCCACGACACCGCAACCATCGTAAGTACGAACCAGTTGCCAAGGGTCTTGGGAATTTTGATCTCGTGACGCTGGGGATCCTGCAATGGTTGTAAGCGTGAAAAACGGTCATCAGTCACTTTTCTCCAACGATGATGTAACTTTGAACGGTCATTAAATGAGCTGTTGTAAGTCGAGGACTTTTCATGATGTTGGTTAGTTGCAAAACGAGACTCCCTGTCTCCCTGAGACTCCTTAACCGTCTTTTTAAGAGATGTCAGAACACAAAGCAGGCCTGGCTGAAAATCGTCAATGGTTTAACGGCACATTTTCTTAGATTCCTGGTCTGTCTTTGTAATTACAATTAACTGGGATATTCTTTGCTGTTCCGTTTAGAGGAAGAACTTCGGGAAAACAGCAAGGATTATCAGCAAGTCCTGCTGGATGTAAGGCGTTCCCTCCGACGTTTCCCGCCAGGTATGGTGATCGGTCGATCCTTTTCCTGACCGTGACAAATTCTGGACTCTCCTGCAAAATTTTATTTATTTTATTCATTTGATTTGTTCAATCGCTTACAAGGTAATAGGTATAGATATCAACATGAGTAAGAGTAGAGGAAATAGGTACGAATAAATGGGGACCATAGGACAAGGACTGGAGCAGAGGTGGTATTCAGCAGGTTCTGACAGGTTCTGGAGAACCAGTAGAGGAAAATTTGAGTAGTTCGGAGAACCGGCCAATCCCACCTCTGACTGGCTCCGCCAACCCCATCTCTTCTCTGCCTCCCCTTGAGTCCCATCTGATCGGCTGGGTCTTCTTTGGTTGCCCTGCACAGGAGAACGGAGCTGGAAAGCAGGCTAGTGGGGTGGGGAGGGAAGGGGGATTTTACAGTATATCCTTCCCCTGCCACGCCCACCAAGCCACACCCACAGAACCGGTAGAAAAAAAAAGTTGAATCCCACTACTGGATAGTAGGCACAATTGTGCACTTATGCACGCCCCTTAAACAACTTGAAAACAGATTCATTTGCTGCAGCTTTCCTCAAGGAAAGCTGAAGGAATACAGGGAGTCTTTGACTTACAACAATTCATTTAGTGACCGTTTGAAATTACAAGGCACTGGAAAAAAAAGGGGGGGCTTATGACTGTTTTTCACACTTAACAACCATAGGAGCATGCCCAAACCAGGTGATCACAATTCAGACGCTTGGCAGCTGACTCATGACAGTTGAAGTGTACCAGGGTCGTGCGATCTCCTTTTGCAACCTTCCAGCAAGCCAAGTCCATGGGGAAGTCACAACTGGGGCAAGGAAGTCGTTGTGGCCTGCCAGCGGAACTGGTGGCAGACTCGGACAGTGAGGAGGTTGGGGAGGGACATGGGCCAGTCCTGGAGTCTGGGGAAGGCTCGGACGGGCTCTGCGTCGGAGGCAGAGATGGGGCCAGGGCCGTCTGACAGTTATCAGCTGCCTTCGTAGTCGGAGAGCAGCGGGGAAGAAGAGCAGCAGGAGCCTGTTCCCGGTGTGTGCATGCGCAGAGCTGCCAGATGAAGGGAACAGCTAAGGAACAAGGGTTGACTTGGCAGTAAAAGCTCTGGTGGATGGTGAATAGCCCCTCCCATAGGGAATAAAAGAGGAGCAAAAGGGAAGAGGAGTTTGTAGGAAACAATTAGTTCAATTCATTCAGATTCCTGACTTCTTGCCAAGTCATTGCTGCCACAGCATGGGGTTTAGGAGCTATCGGCCTGGCAACTTTCCCAGCCTGATCAAGGTCTGTGGTTGTGAGATCTCTTGAAAGGCTCTTTGCTGGAGAGGAATTCCTTGAACCTAAATAAAAGGGGTTTTATCCGGACGAGGAGTCGGCTTCGTGATCTTGGGAAGGTCTAAGTCAGAACAGGAAGGTCGTAAAAATGGCAGAAAACTCACTTGACAAATGCTTCACTTAGCAGCAGAAATTTGGGGCTCGATTGTGGTCGTAACTCGAGGATTACCTGTACATTTCTGCAACAGTCTGCTGTTTTCTGATGGGGTTGTGTTAATTCTTGAGTCCTTCCCAAGGTTTTCTTTGCTACAAAACAAGGAGAGTTGGATGTTCTCCTATTAGAGGGAATCCTTGAGTTATAACCGGCTGCTTAGCAACCCCTTGAATTCAGGGCATCCTCAACGTTCAACCATTCGCTTGTATGACTGTTCAAAGTTACAAAGCCCCTTTGTAGATCACACTTAACGACCGTTTGCAGCATCCCCCCGCGGTCATGTGGTGGAAATTCTGACGCTTGGCAACAGACTCACATTTTTGACAGTTGCAGTGTCACATGATCCCCTTTTGGGACCTTCGGACCAGCAACCTTCTGGGGAAGCCTGATTCACTTAACAAACTGTGTTACTAACAGAACAATTGCTGTGACTCCCTTAACAACTGTGGCAAGAAAGTTCGTAAAACAGGACAAAACCCATTTAACTGTCTTGGTTATCAACAGACATTTGGGGCTCGATTGTCATTGTAAGTCAAGGACTATCTATACGACACATTCCCAGAAAGCTATTTATGACCCGTTGCCAAACGCATCCCATAGATAAACCATGGCTTAATGATGGCTACGTTTGCTTAACAGCTGCCACAAAACAGGTTGTAAAATTGGCTCCGGCCACATGCTGATCCACGCCCCAACTGTCACAACTTATTCCATCAATTTTCTTTCTTATTGATTCAGAAGATTAAAATACAAAAGAAACCAATAAGTCCTGACTTTAGGACCATAATTGCCAGGCTGAATTAATCTTCTATATATATATAAAAGCGAAATACCCCTCATACATCATCGCAAAATCTCCAGAACCGTCAAGCCTACAAACTTGAAATTTGGCAGGTAGGTTCCTCTTGGCTTGTAGATGCTCACTAAGAAAGGATTTTTTGAAATGACCATCATAGCATCAGTATTTCCTATATGATTATTATTAACACGCTCTGATGCTAAGGAGTTCTACTCCCCCTCCCCACCTGAAAAAATGAAATTTCCAAATGCAAAACACAAGCAGAGGAGTTGCAGTTTCGCAGCACCAAGCAGCATTAATACAGAACGGTTGAGCTAAGCCATGCCCAGGCTCCTTGCTGTCACACAGCAAATACTGTTTCAGTTTCCAAACAGCCCTCAACTCTCTCACACACTGAGAGGACTCTAGCCAGATGGATACCGATGGATGCTGGTAGGCCAAGGCAGAAATTCCTCCTCCTCCCCTTATTTTCCTCCCCAAAAACTAAGCCTGATCACAAAGTTTTGTGATCTGAGCAAAGCACAGATATCCGGATAGTAGAGAATAGAAATAGAAATAGGAAAAAAGGACAAGAACAAAACAGAATAGAATTAAATAGAAAACAGAGCAGAATAGGAAAAAAAAAATGGAATGGAATCGGGGTGGGATGGGATGGGAATGGGAATCGAATTCTTTATTGGCCAAGCGGATTTGTCTCAGGCGTAGAAGCTCTTAATATACATACAAGCAACAAAGTGATCAGACAGAGATCATAAATCATAAGATAACAAGCAGCAAGTGATAAATCATGACCAACCAATAGGAGAAGATAGCAGGAGAAATGAGAAGATGAGAAAACGAAGACAGGGCTGTGGGAATTCAGTGTTTAGCAGAGTGATGCCAAGCGGCTGGCGGAACTATATGTCTATTTGTTTTGGCAAATGACGGTCTACTTCAAGAACTCCCCATCTCGGATCCTTCCCTTCCCCAGCTCAACCCAGGGCTGGCGATCTTGTGGCTATAGCAACACCCCCAAGTGGCTCAGAACAAGTCAATCCTGTCCCAGGGGATCTGCCGGGTGCTCTCAGCCAATGGGGACATTGGGTTGCTTTGAGCTCCACATTGCGACATGCTGGTCAGTCTCAACATTTCTCCTGCTAAGTGAGACCGCTTGTTCAGTGGGTTTTGCCCTCCCTTTTACAGCCTTTCTTACCACCGTTGTGAAGTGAATCGCTGCAGTTGATGTGGACCTGACTCGGTTTGTGAGGACGTGAATAAGGTTGTAACTTTGAACAGTCCCTAAATGAACGGTTGCAACTCAAGGACTACCTGTAGATCATCCATCCTAGCTTGGTGGTTCTTTAGAATAGAACTGAATAAAATGACTGGCGGTGGGGGGACCTCGGAAGGTCTTTTAGTCCAACCCACTGCTCAAGCAGGAAGACCATTTCAGACAAAATTGTTGCCCAGTCTCTTCTTAAAAAACTTCCAATGTTGGACCATTCACAACTTCTGGTGGCAAGTTGTTCCACTGGTTAATTTTTTTTCTCACTGTCAGGAAATTTCTTCTTAGTTCTGGGTTGCTTCTCTCCTGGATTGTGAGACTAGGATTCAGATAAGCATCATTTCTTCTGCGGTTGCTTCATTCACTCCTTCTCTCTTTTGTTATGATATGTACAGAATAACAAGGATATGCACATGGAAGCATTTGTGAGAGTAGTTATGAATAATTATTCAGCCACACAAAGATACACTAAATTGAGTTAAAGTTCACTTTAAGAAATAGCACAGTCCAATAAACGGTCTGAGTCATAGACATTTAACAGTTCACCCAATCGGAATATAGTCTAAATCAGTACAGTGATTTTTGTCTTAAAGCTACAAACATACATTGTTGGTTTATATATTGCCAACTCAACTAATTGGTGGACAGATTCCTAACCCTTTTCCTTTCTTCCCTTCATTCTAGACATGCCTGATGAGCAGAGGGAGGGTCTCCAGGAAGAGCTGATAGACTGCATCCTCCAGGTTCTGCAACGCAACACACAACTCCATTATTACCAGGGATACCATGACATTGTGGTCACCTTCCTCCTCGTGGTGGGGGAGAGGCTGGCCGCCACCCTGGTGGAAAAACTCTCAACCCATCACCTCAGGTATTTGAATTCTCCAGCATTTCTCAACGTTGCTGGCTTGAAGATGGGTGGGCTTCAACTCCCAGAATTCCCCAGCCGGCCTTTGCCAGCTGGGGAATTCTGGGAGTTGAAGTCCACCCATCTTCAAGCAGCCAAGGTTGAGAAACATGGCTTTAATTTATTGAAGTATCTGTAGTTCAGTTTATGGGTCTAGAGCAGAGGTCGGCAACCCGCAGCTCCGGAGCCGCATGTGGCTCTTTCATCTCTCTGTTGTTGGTCGGCACCACAATTTAGAGAGGAGCTTCCAGTTAGAGGGCAGGGGAAGCATGGTGCACCAGGAAGAGACTCTATGGCAAGGCATGGGTTTTCCAGTCGGCTGCACAATTGATAAAGCTTTCAGTTAGGACAGGTAGAGGAAAAAGGATGCCGCGCTAGAAGGAGACTCTATGGTGGGGGAACCGGACTTCTGGTTGGCAGAGGGAAAAGGACGCTGCACAAGGAGGAGACTCTATGGTGGGAGAACCGGACTTCCGGTTAGCAGAGGAAAAATGATGCCGTGCTAGGAGGAGACTCTATGGTGGGGGAACCGGACTTCTGGTTGGCAGAGGGAAAAGGACGCTGCACAAGGAGGAGACTCTATGGTGGGAGAACCGGACTTCCGGTTAGCAGAGGAAAAAGGATGCCGCGCTAGGAGGAGACTCTATGGTGGGGGAACCGGACTTCTGGTTGGCAGAGGGAAAAGGACGCTGCACAAGGAGGAGACTCTATGGTGGGAGAACCGGACTTCCGGTTAGCAGAGGAAAAAGGATGCCGCGCTAGGAGGAGACTCTATGGTGGGGGAACCGGACTTCTGGTTGGCAGAGGGAAAAGGATGCCGCGCTAGGAAAAGACTCTGTGGTGGGGGAACCGGACTTCAGCGGCACTGAAGTGGCTTACGACTGTTTTTCACAGTTCCAACCTTTGCATCATTCCCCACAATCAGGTGGCCCAAATTCAGACGTTTGGCACCTGGTTTCATATTTACGATGGTCGCCGTGTTTCCTGGGGTCACGTGATTCCTCTTTTGCGGCCTTCTGATAATTAAACTCAATTGGGAGGGGGGGAGGGAACCAGATTCACTTAACAACTGGGTGACTCACTTATCAACCGCAGTGATTCACTTTACAATTGTGGCAAGAAAGGTCGTAAAACAGTAAAAAAAAAAAAAGCTCACTTCACAAATGTCTCATTTATCAACTTAAATGTTGGCCTCCCTTTGTGGTTGTAAGCCAAGGATTCCTGCGGGCACGCGAGCTGTCAACCCAGCTGGTCTCTGCCATGCATGTGTGGGAGGACGGGGTGCATTCATGGTGGGATGTACGTACATTGCATTTGGGGGGGTTTGCGCACACATATTTTGGGCACTGACGTAGAACATAACTAAACACTTTACATGGCATGTTTTGGGTGTCTTATTTCCCACGTCTTGCCCACATCTTTTAACTGTAACGTCCTGTGATGGCCCAAGGCAAAGTAGGATAAATTCCCTTTAATGCCTCCAATTTGGCCCCAATGTCCAATTATCCTCGGCTGGAAATCGATCTCTTCCAAAAAACAGTCTACGAAGGGCAGAAATACAGTCCAAACCCAAAGTAAAGATAATTAGAAATAAAAACAACCAACACAAACCACACTGAAGGAATTAACATGGCAGGCCAGGACGATAAATTGCAGACTTTCAAAGGATAATGCAGCAATCACAGTTGGGAGGATGTCAAAACCCAGTTAAGCAAAGATAATGTCCGCTTTGCTTCCAGCAAGGAGCTGTGTGCAGACACCCCACTTACATGCTGTTCTCCCAGCTGCAACTAATGAAAGGGATCAGGGCCCTTTTTTCTTCCATAAGCCACGTTGCTCCCTTTCTCCGTTCCTCCCTGCGTACCCTAGGATGAAGAGAGGGTGGCCCTGGGTCTTCCTCTGAATGCCCAGCCGGACTGTGCCCTTCCCCTGTTTCTTCCACAGCCACTGGAGCCACACTCCCACTCCCTGTCAGCTGCTCAACCCCCCCCTCAGAATTGGACTCCAACAAGGGCATGACACTTCCCGCTCCCGAACAAACTTCTGAAGTTTAAACCAAAACAGGACAACACACCCAAAATGGCTCCAGGATGTTAGACAAGGAATGCCAAACGTCAGCCTTTTCTAAACGTCCTTCGAGGAGCCCTAATGAACACGAATGTTTCTCAGATCGCAGCTTGCATCACTTGCATTGTGTCCTGTGACATGCAAGATGTTCGTGGTTTTGTGTATATGTGTGGGTGTGCTTTACTCTTGTGGCCTCTTCATCCTAACTTGGCTAATCCTTTCTTGCTTGCAGGGATTTTATGGACCCGACCATGGAAAACACCAGACATATTTTAAATTACCTGATGCCCATCATAGACCAAGTGAACCCAGATCTCCACGATTTCATGCAGAGGTAAAAGTAATTTTTAAGGTGTTTATTAAAAAAAAAAAAAAAAAAGTTCAGGTAGGCCTTTGATGACAAAGGGGTCAAGCTGTTCTCCAAAGCCCCTGAAGGCAGGACAAGAAGCAGCAAATGGAAATAAACCAAGGAGAGAAGCAAGTCAGGAGAAATTTCCGAACAGTGAGAACGGTTAACCAGTGGAACTGCTTGCCATCAGATGTTATGGGTGCTCTTATCACTGGAGGTTTTCAAGAAGAGGCTGGAAAACCGTTTGTCTGAAGTGGCGTAAAGTCTCCTGCTTGAACAGGTGGTTGGACTAGAAAACCTCAAGGGTTTCTTCCACGTGTATTCTGATTGATTGATTCATAACAACACAAGAGCAAACAACAGATACAAACTCAAGGTTAACCGCACCAAACTTGATTGCAGGAAATACGACTTCAGCAACCGAGGGGTCAGTGTCTGGAATCCTCTACCTGACTCTGTGGTTTCTTCCCCAAACCCCCAAAACTTTAACCTTAGACTGTCTACTATTGACCTCACCCCCTTCCTAAGAGATCTGTAGGGGCCGTGCATAAGTGCACCAACGTGCCTACCGTCCCTGTCCTATTGTTTCTTTTTATTTTTCTTATATCTACCGATTTCATTTAGTCATAACTATGTATATACTTATCCCTATTATCTTGTAAGCAACCGACAAATAAAAATAAATAAATAAATAAATTAAATACGAAGAACGGTTGCAGGAACTGGTTGGGCCTAGTTTAATGAAAAAAAGGACCAAGGGAGACAGGATAGCAGTCTTCCAATATCTCAGGGCGCGCTCCAAAGAAGAAGGGAGTCAAGCTATTCTCCAAAGCCCCAGAAGGCAGGAGAAGGAACCACGGATGGAAATTCAAATCAAGGAGTAGAAGGCAACCTGGAATGAAGGAGAAACTTCCTCGCAGTGAGGACAATTAGCCAGTGGGACTGCTTGCCACCAGAAGTTGTGGGTGCCTGGAGGTTTTGAAGGAGAGACTGGACAGCCACTTCAGTTTGAAAAGGGTCCAGGGCCATGATGGTGAACCTAGGGCACGTGTGCCACAGGCGGCATGCAGAGCCCTTTCTGTGGGCACACAAACTCTCTCCAGCATGCATGCATGCGCACCTACCGCCAGCCAGCTCTGATTTGGGGGGTCTCTGCTGCGCCAAGGCCGGTCACATGCAGGAGGGGGGAATGCAGGGGGTATGCACACACAAAAAAAGCCCCCCTCCCACGCCCTGTTTTTGCTGCAGGGAGGCCTAACTAGGCCCAAAATGGGGCGTGGGGGGAGTGGGTCACGCACGCATTGCATTATGGGTGAAGGCGCACACCCTGTCGTGCAGGAACACATTTTCAGCACGCGATGACAAAGAAGTTAGCCATTCCTGCTCTAGGGTTTCCTGCTTGAGTGAGGGGGATAGATTAGAAGACCTCCAAAGTCCCTTTCCAGCTCTATTCTGATTGATTGAACATGGGGGATGGGCTAGAAGACCTTCCGGGTCCCTTCTAGCTCTGTTCTGATTGATTGAACACGGGGGATGGACTAGAAGACCTTCCGGGTCCCTTTCCAGCTCTATTCTGATTGATTGAACACAGGGGATGGACTAGAAGACCTTCAGGGTCCCTTCCAGCTCTATTCTGATTGATTGAACACGGGGGATGGACTAGAAGACCTTCAGGGTCCCTTTCCAGCTCTATTCTGATTGATTGAACACGGGGGATGGACTAGAAGACCTTCAGGGTCCCTTCTAGCTCTATTCTGATTGATTGAACATGGGGGATGGACTAGAAGACCTTCAGGGTCCCTTTCCAGCTCTATTCTGATTGATTGAACACAGGGGATGGACTAGAAGACCTTCAGGGTCCCTTCCAGCTCTATACTGATTGATTGAACACAGGGGATGGACTAGAAGACCTTCAGGGTCCTTTTCCAGCTCTATTCTGATTGATTGAACACAGGGGATGGACTAGAAGACCTTCAGGGTCCCTTCCAGCTCTATTCTGATTGATTGAACACGGGGGATGGACTAGAAGACCTTCAGGGTCCCTTCCAGCTCTATTCTGATTGATTGAACACGGGGGATGGACTAGAAGACCTTCAGGGTCCCTTCCAGCTCTATTCTGCCTAATTGAGCAGGGGGGATGGACTAGAAGACCTCCAAAGTCCCTTTCCAGCTCTATTCTTTTTTTTTTTTTTTACAAATTTTATTAATTTTACAAAAACAGTACACAAACAATCAAGGCATAACAGGTTACAAATTCTTTTCTAAAAAAAGAATAATAATAATTAAAGAAAACCAATAGAACATACAAAGTGATTCCAAATTATAATATCAATATTTACGTTATGTATTTAATTTCATATCTTATCCCAACTTCTCCTTTTCATTCTAGTTATCCAAATTATATTTCTTGCTTATTAAAATTTTATTGCCTTTCATAAACATACAAAACACAGAACATAGAAAAGAAAAAAACAAACAAACCTAAAACATCTTTTCTGAAGGCTGCCTGATCCCGGGTTGAAACTCTTCACACAGACACAAATTCAAACATCATATTCACTTTATATATCCTTCCATATCTTATTACCATTTTCAATATCATTCTTTGTCTGTTCTATTTCCAGCTATCCATTCATCTTTTTTCTTTTAATATACTTCTCCTATACTCTAATTGGAGTGACGCCTTTAACTCATTGTCCTAACTTAAAATTACTTCATATAACACTTAATTTTTCTTGTTTAGTACATTCTAAAATTACACAATAAATTTCACAAGAAAGGTAAAAACACAGCAATAACTAAAAAACAACCTATATAACCACTACCCATATCATTTAAAAAGAAAAAAAAACTAATCATATATATTAATACTCATTTATATCTTAAATGTTCTACTCTAGATACACATATAAAAACACAATCTTATGTACCTTCCAGATTCCCCCCCCCTTTTTTTTCCCAATTAGATTCACCTATTGTCTCTAAATAAGCTTTTTTTCTTTAAATCTTGTTTCCCACCATTGAGGCTTCTCCTCCCCCCTTTTCTCTCTTGCTTATTCTTCTCCTTGCCCTTTTTACCCCTGTGTCTCTCCTCCTCCCTTTTCTTACTCCCTTTCCGTTGCTTTCTAGCCTTACATCCACCTTTCTTCTCATTTTTCTCTTTTTTGGTTGTTTTTTCAAACCTTAAAATCCCCTTTTTCTTATCCTCTTTCTCTTCCTCCCCGGAAAGAACCCATTGTTCATCAAAGATGGCTTCTCCTTCCTCTTCTTTGTCCCAGTTGTTCTGCTGCGTTGTCAACTTTTCATAAGTGCATAACGCCATTTCTAAAAATTGAAACAGAGTGCTCAAAGTATCTTTTCCATCTTGTTCTTCCTTTTTATATTTTTGATATTCAGTCTTTAATTCATCCACAAGCGATGCCATCATGAAAAGAGAAACTTTTCCCAAAACAACCACCCAAGTATTTTTACTCAAGAATAATTCAAAAAAGATTCCAAAAGTTAATACTTTTTTTTCCTTCTTCTACTTCTCTTTCTGGGGTTACTGTTTAATCAAAGAGGTCCAATTACCATATATCTTTCTTTAGAATTCTAGGCAATCTCCTCCTTTTTCAACTTCTGCTCCAATTTTTTTCCTCTCCCTTCCCACTTACAACAACATTTTTTTTTTTTAAAGGATCAGAAATCCATACCTCCAATAAGGATTTCCCGATTTCTTAAATTATTAAGTCCAATGTCCAAAGAGTTTTTTGTCCCTTGGCTTTAACTTTCAAAATAATTCACCTTCAGTGCCCAAATAAATTTCAAATCTTCATCTGCTGTTTCTATGGGGTGGGAGAGTGTAGAAAAAAAAAAAAGTTTCCCTTTAACAGCTTTCTCTGCCGCTTTCCGATCTTCTTAGGGATACAATGTATCCTCCAGCAATTCAAACAATTCAGTTCCAGAGAGTGTGAGAGATGTTGATTGACCCGGCTCAGCCAGCACTTTCACTTTTCTTGCTTCCTCCAGCGCAATCTTACCCGGTTGCAGGCTTCTTCGTGGCGGCCATTACTGACCGCCGCTCCACCACCTCAGGAAAAAGGAGTTTTTTCCAGAGGAGGAGGGGGTCTGCGACACCCCCAACCCCCTGTCCGGCTCCCCTCTCTCTTCGGCTGCCTCTACAGGGCAGCCATATTCCCCTGACCCATTTGGATTGGGGGCACCTCGGCGGCAAGCGCCGTAGGAATCGCGAACAGTCACGAATTCCTGCTGCCACCGAAGCCACGCAGAACTGGAAACCCCTTTCCAGCTCTATTCTGATTGATTGAACACAGGGGATGGACTAGAAGACCTTCAGGGTCCCTTCCTGCTCTATTCTGTCTAATTGAGCAGGGGGGGGTGGACTAGAAGACCTCCAAAGTCCCTTTCCAGCTCTATTCTGATTGATTGAACACAGGGGGGGTGGACTAGAAGACCTCCAAAGTCCCTTTCCAGCTCTATTCTGATTGATTGAACACAGGGGATGGACTAGAAGACCTTCAGGGTCCCTTCCAGCTCTATTCTGATTGATTGAACACAGCAGATGGACTAGAAGACCTTCAGGGTCCCTTCCAGCTCTATTCTGATTGATTGAACACAGGGGATGGACTAGAAGACCTTCAGGGTCCCTTCCAGCTCTATTCTGATTGATTGAACACGGGGGATGGACTAGAAGACCTTCAGGGTCCCTTCCAGCTCTATTCTGATTGATTGAACACAGGGGATGGACTAGAAGACCTTCAGGGTCCTTTTCCAGCGCTATTCTGATTGATTGAACACAGCAGATGGACTAGAAGACCTTCAGGGTCCCTTCCAACTCTATTCTGTCTAATTGAGCAGGGGGGATGGACTAGAAGACCTCCAAAGTCCCTTTCCAGCTCTATTCTGATTGATTGAACACGGGGGATGAACTAGAAGACCTTCAGGGTCCCTTTCCAGCTCTATTCTGATTGATTGAACACGGGGGATGGACTAGAAGACCTTCAGGGTCCTTTTCCAGCTCTATTCTGATTGATTGAACACAGCAGATGGACTAGAAGACCTTCAGGGTCCCTTCCAGCTCTATTCTGTCTAATTGAGCAGGGGGGATGGACTAGAAGACCTCCAAAGTCCCTCTCCAGCTCTATTCTGATTGATTGAACACAGAGGCTGGACTAGAAGACCTTCAGGGTCCCTTTCCAGCTCCATTCTGATTGAGTTTGGGGGTGGGGGGAAGCTGGGAATCCTCCATTTGCGCTTCCCTCGGAAGGCAAAGAATTTGTTCGGCTGCAACTCCGAAGAAAGGGGAAAAAGTCTGTTTGCTGAGTGGATACAAACATTCATATTTAGTATGTTTACATTGGAAACATTTTTCCCCTCCTTTTTTTTTTTCCCTCTTCCCCCCTCCCACCCCCGCCCACCCGACCCCCCCCCCAGAGCCGAGGTGGGGACCATCTTCGCCCTCAGCTGGCTGATCACCTGGTTCGGACACGTCCTGTCGGACTTCAAGCACGTGGTGCGGTTATACGACTTCTTCCTCGCCTGTCACCCGCTGATGCCCATCTACTTTGCAGCCGTGGTGGGTGTCCACGGGGGGGGGGGGGCAAGCACGGAGGGGAACAGCGGGAGAGGAGAGGGGAGACCCTCTGAAGGGGGGGAGGGCAATATGGCTCTCGGGTCCTGGGACCCCAGAGGGGTTACCCAGGAGCCCCTCAGAGACACCCCCCCCCCAAGGAGGATAAGAACAAGAATCGCATCTGACTCGAGAGTTTCTCTTAGGGCAAGGGGCCTTCAAGCTTGGCCGCTTGACTTGCGGACTTCAATTCCCAGAATTCCCCAGCCAGCTTTGCAGACTTCAATTCCTGGAATGCTGGGAGCTGAAATCCTCCAGGCTTAAGGTAGCCAAGGTTGGAGACCCCTGCCTTAGGCACTAATCCCTTCTCTTCTCTTTCCAGCTCCTCCACCTCCCTCCCTTTCCTCCTTTTCCCTATTTTTCTCTCCTTCCCTTTCGTTTCAATCCCCTCTCCCATCCTTCTGTCCCTCCCTCCTTTGCTCCCTCCCTTTTTCCCGTTTCCTTCCTCCCTTTCACTCCTTCCCTTGTCCTCTCTCCTCCCTCTCCTTTTTCCTGTTTCCTCCCTTCCTTTCTTTCCTCCCCCTCTCCTTTTTTTGTTTCCTCCCTCCCTCCCTCCTTCCCCTCTTCTTGTTCTCCATTACTCTTTTCTCCCTTCCCTTCTTTTTCCCCTTCTAAGACATGCCGGTTCCAACTGATCAGGGTGCTCTACAATTTTCCCTATTTTTCTCTCCTTCCTTCCCACTTTCCTCAAGATCTCCCTCCCCTTTCTTTTCAATCTCCTCCACTGTTCTTTCATCCCTCCATCCTTTCCTTCCTCCCTTTTGCCTGTTGTTTTGTCCCTTTCTTCCCTCCCTCTTTCCCGTTTCCTTCCTGTCTTTCACTCCCTCCCTTGCCCTCCATCCCCCCTCTCCTTTTTTCTGTTTCTCCCTTCCTTCCCTTTCCTCCCTCCCTTCTCCTTTTTCCTGTTTCCTCCCTCCCTCCTTCCCCTCCTCCTGTTCTCTATTATTTCCCCCCCCCCTTTCTTTTCCCCTTCCCTTATAACACACACATTCCAACTGATTGGGGTGGTATACAATTCTCTCCCCACCCCCCAATCTAAGTCAAAGGAAGACCCCTTTTCGGAAAGGCTTCACGGGAGCCTTTGGCTCTTCATCTTCACAAACCCTCTAGGGCAGGGGTCTCCAACCTTGGCTCCTGGAAGCCTGGCGGACTTCAACTCCCAGAATTCCACAGCCAGCTTTGCTGGCTGTGGAACTCTGGGAGTTGAAGTCCGCCAGGCTTCCAGGAGCCAAGGTTGGAGACCCCTGCTCTAGGGGGAAAACATTGGCCCTCTGCCCAGTGGGCCGAGCTGAGTTCTTCCTTTTGGGGCTTCCCTTTGCAGATCGTGCTCCATCGGGCCCCGGAGGTTCTGGCCTGCGACTGTGACATGGCTTCTGTCCACCACCTGCTCTCCCAGATCCCGCAGGATCTCCCTTACGAGACTCTCATCAGTCGGGCTGGCGACCTCTTCGTGCAATTCCCGCCTTCAAAGCTCGCCCAGGAAGCTGCCCAGCAGCAAGCCGAGAGGTGAGGACAGGTCTCCTTCCCTGGAGGGTATTTTATTTTTTATTTTTTGGCCCGACAGGCTCCACACCCAGAGGTGGCTGCTGCCGGTTCACACTGGTTCGGGCGGACTGGTTGTTAAGATTAGGCACAGTTCGGCAAACGGGCATATCCCACCGCTGGCCAGCCCCCACCCCTGCCTATTTTGGGGTTGTTTCCCGGGCCATTTTCCCAGCCCAAAAATGGCCTGAAAACAGCCTGAAAAAGAAGCAAGGGTGGGGCCAACCAGTGGTGGAATTAGCCCCAACCGGTTTAGCCTAAACTCTTCCTTGGAGGCGAGTGGCCGGGAGGCAGGGCTGGATGTGATGAGTGACATCACCCACCCAGTCACGTGACCATCTGGCCACGCCTCCCCAGCCAGAGAACCAGTTGTTAAATAATTTGCAGCCGCCCCCCCCACCCTCCCCCCATTGTCCATGCCACCATCCCTGCCAAGGCCTTTGTGACATTCGGTTCCTGTATCTCCAGGGTCAGCGTATCTCCACGTGACAGCTTTAAAACATGTGGACATCGACTTCCCAGAATTCCTTAGCTAGCATGACTGGAGGAGGAATTCTGGGAGTTGAAGTCCGCAAGCTCTTGTGACTCGGAGGTTTGAACCTGCCTTGTTAGAAGATACAGACTTAAGTAATGAGGGAGAGAGGGATTTGGCTTCGAGATTTGAGCCTGCCTTGCTGGAAGACACAGACTTGAGCCAGGAGGAAGAGGAGGACTTGGCTCTGAGGTTTGAGCCTGCGTTGCTGGAGGATTCGGAGTCCTCTCCCTCCCCAGGACCTTCCTCCCTGGTTGTGCCTCAGGTGTCAGCAGATAATCAGGAGAGCGTGCTGGAGTCCTTGGCTGAGGATCAAGCCGAGGAATGCTGGTCTGATGCAAGGCAAAGACACAGGCTGAAGTGAGAAATGCAACGTAAAAGGAAATGTCAAATCAGGAACTGACTTCAGGGAAATAAAAGAGGGTGTGTTAGCTCGGAATACTCGTTCGGGACAATTTGTTTATTCGTGATAGCAGCTTGGATAGGCTCTCCGTGTGGCATTTGCTTCTTGCTTTATGGTCTTGTTTGTTATCCAATCAAAGGAATTTAACTCTGTTGTTCCTGGTGGTCCTGTCTGTTTATTTATATTCCTTTGAAAACTTGGACTCTTACCTCGTGGTCACAGGTGAGACAGAACACAAGCTGTACCCCGTTTCCTCAAAAATAAGACCCTGTCTTCTATTATTATTATTATTATTATTATTATTATTATTATTATTATTATTATTATTATTATTATTATTATTATTATTATTTTGCCATCAAAAAAGCCACCAGGTCTTATTTTGGGGGGAAGTCATCTGCTGACTAACCTCACTTGCATGCGTCACCCCTGGCTTCTTTTTCGCTGTCAGAGGCCTTCAGGAATTTCTTCTGCATCCAGCAAGGCTTTCCCGAAGGCCTCTGCAACAGATAACAGACCTTTGGATCGATCCAGAGCTTTGTTCTCAGCTCCAGAGGCCTTCAGGAAAGCCTTGCCAGCCTTGCTGGCTGCAGAAGAAATGGGCCGGCAAGGCAGGTGTCGGGATATGCGAGGCCTGGCTACACCTATCCAAAGGTAAGTAGGAAGGCAGCTCTACCCTCCATCCCCACCCTAGCTTAATTTTCACCCATCCACTCTGGAATGGGTGGGATCTTAGGGCTTATTTTGGGCACATATGTAAAAAAAAAAAAAAATCAAGCTAGGGCTTACTTTCAGGGTAAGGTTGTATTTTCGAAGAAACGGTATTTCACAACTGAAGTTCCTCCCCCCTTTTTTTTTCTTTTCTCTCCCTCCCTCCCCCCCCCTACCCGGCAGAACGGCAGTTTCCACCTTCAAAGACTTCGAGCTGGCTTCATCCCAGCAACAGCCGGACACCATCCTCCGTCAGCGCTTCCGAGAACAACTCCGGTCGGAGGAGAGAGCCAAGTCCCTCTTAGCGACCAAACCCAGGACCAACCGCTTCGTCAAGCTGGCCGTGATGGGCCTGACAGTGGCATTGGGGGCGGCCGCCGTGGCGGTGGTCAAGAGTGCCCTCGAGTGGGCTCCCAAATTCGAACTCCAGATCTTCCCCTAAAGGCTGATGGACAGAAGGAATGTCCTCTCTTTCTCTCCTCTCAGCGGAAGACGAGCCGAGTTTGGAGGCCAGCAGCTCCGAATCCGCTCCCTTCTGCAAGCAACCTTCGGGTGTGGAGAAGGGACCGTTGCCTTGGGCTGCTACAGGTTTGGGTGGTCTCAATGTCTCCGGGCCAGCTAAGGGGCAAGACCCCTTCTGTCCTCCACCTGCTGCCTGACAAACAGAGAAGGAAGTCTCGGTGTGCCCACTTGGGGTAAAAACGAGGAGGTTCCTGTGCTTTTTATCCGAAGGAGAGACATGGCTTGGGATCTTGAGAACTTCTCCCTTCTCCAAGCAATTCGATTTATCCGTCTTACCAAAAAAGGGAAGGAGATAGTTAGTTTTTCAGCAGTTGCCAACAGCAGGACTGGATTCTCGTTCTGCTATTCGATATTTCGATATTTGCGTCAGCCGGAATCTACAGGAAAAGAGGTTTTTGTTAAAACGCGCAGAATAGATTGGCAACTTTGAAGACTCGTTTGAGACTTTTAAGAATTCTGGGAGACAGAAGTCCACAGACCTTAAAAGTGGCCCAGGTCGGATGCCCTTAGAATAGATCCTGTTCAAACTGATCCGTTGTCATCCAAGCCAAAACTAAAAATAAAAAAATCGATCCAGATCACGCAGTTTGGAGGGCGATACACAGAAACCTGACCCCCCCCCCAAAAAAAAACAACAACACAAAACCTTTTCTTTTTCCCTGCATGGAGAATTCTCAGCAAGGAGGATCACTTAATGCATAATCGCCCCGCTACAAAGGCCTCTACTCACAAGTGTCCTTACCCAACCTTGGCTACCTTTGAAAAGACACGTTCTTGGCTCTCTTGGAAGTGACCCAACGGAAACCTGCTAAGAACCATGCTTGCCAGTCCTCTCGAAAGCCGAGTCAAGGACTGCTCGCTTTGCCAGCTTTGAACATTGCATCGATCCAAGAGTAGGGCTGGACAGTTGGGCATCAAGGTGGACAGCCGACAAGTCCTGCCATGTCCTTCAGGCTGAACTCAAGATGTCCTTCAGAAGCCACAGCTTCCAGAAAACATCGAGATGCAGCTCCTGAGAGCATCTAGACTTCACCTCGGCGTGTTTCTTTTCAAAACCGTTGCATTGAATTCTCTTCTGTGGCGAGACTTTTGGCTTCTTCTGGAGAAGAACCAACCAGGACATGGTCCTTCTCACATCCTTCTCTCTTCCGGACGAGCTCAGGGGCTGTTGCCATAAGGTCTGTGCCTTTCTCCAGGAGGTTGGATCGTGCTTGCGTGGTTCTGAAGTCCAGTGTAACCCAAGAAAGCTGGTTGGACTTCAGCCTCTGCTCTGCCTTGAGAGTTGTTGTTCAGGTGTTTCTAGGCAGAACTGGACCACTGGGTCACCCAACATTTTTGATAATGGGTTTTGGGACGGCGCCATCCCTTGGAAGGCAGAGGGGGAGCATAGGTAGACTTTCTCCCAACAGATTGAATCTAAAACCCCGTGTCATATCATCAGAAGCAGGCATGGTATGGTGCCATCTGGGCAGCAGGGGGAAAAAAAGGACATGAAAAATCGAGGCCCACAAATATGGCCGAGAAACCCTTGACTTCTTCTTCTTTTTCTTCTTCTTCTAAAAAGCACTTTACAAAAATGATTTCTAAAAGAACAGCCTTTTGTTGGGAGAATTAACTAAGGCAGGAGAAGTGCTCTCTCACTTTTTGGGGTGGTACTCTCTTGTTGGAGGAATTTTCTTCCATTAGCCTAGGAAAATTTGAGCCCCTAAATGTTGCTTTCTAACCACAGGAAATACGCAGCGATCTGAAAGAGAAATTCTGCTTCATCCTGTTTCCCAAGAACCCGTCTCAAGCACTTCATTTTTTTCATTTTATATTCGTCCAGCAAAAAAGTACAAATTTGGACAAGGAAAATCAGAACGTGGCAGGGACGGTAGACAGTTGCACTGGCACACAACCCCTTAGGGACATCATATACACAGAGCGAGGTCCTCGGTTCAGCGTCGGTCAGCAGAATCTTTTACAACCCTGATTTTTTGGCGGATTGTGTGAAGGCTCAAGTCTTTTCCTTCCACCCGGAGTCCTATCCATAGAAAACGAACATTATCAAGGGGCGAACAGGAGTGAAAACTCATTAGAAATAATTTGAAGTTTGCACTGCAGTCTAGAAAAATTGGCCTGGTTATTTTGCTGGTTATTTGCACTTCTGTCGGAGAGGAAAGGACAGATTTGATGAGGAACGGGGTCTGCCCCACCGGTGGATTAAATGGGACCCCCATTGAAGCTGGGAAGTGGGGAACAAACATTTTTTCCTTGCTAGTTCTCACAAATGAAGGAACAGAGAGTGTTTGCCTTAAACGCCAACTGATGGCACCTTTCCACTTCACACAATCTCAGACTTGCGAACACAACAGCGGTGACCCTGGAAACCCACAAAATAGCGTGCCCACCAATGCAGGGCGTCTCACCCAGCTTAACTTTCACCCCTCTGTGGGCAGACAGGTAACTCAAAGAGGCTGAGTTCAGCGTAGAAAAAAAGGTGGATTGCAACAGCCCTTCGGTTGTGCATCCTGGGCAGTGTAGCTTTTTTGTATACTCGTGTACGTATGTAACTTGTAGATTTGTACAGGGCTTGTAAGTGTGTACATTCAATAAATGCGCTCCTAACTTACTAAAAGCTGTTTGCAAAGATGGTGCCGGAGCTCTTTAAATCAAGGTGGGGTTGGTTTTTTTTCCCCTTTCCTTGCTCAGCGTGGGCTAGAATGCGTCCACAACAGCTGGCCCCGGGAGAAGAATGACACTAATATTAAAGAAATGGCTGGATAGAACCATTCCAGAGATAATGCCCAAGGAAGGAACAAAATGAAATGTGAACGAAAAGATTCAAAATCGTTTAAAAAGTCACTTTAAATGATTTGATTGAATGCTTGAATTGGCTTGCGGCGAGTTATCCTACAGAATGAAAAGAAGGACTAGGGGGGAAATGATAGCAGTTTTCCAATATTTGAGGGGCTGCCCCAGAGAGGAGGAAGGGGGTCAAGCTATTCTCCAAAGCACCCAAAGGCCAGACAAAGAATAACGGATGGAAATTGATCAAGGAGAGATTTACTGACAGGGAGAACCATCAACCCATGGAAGAGAAGTTGTGGGAGCTTCATCCCTGGAGGCTTTCAAGAAGAGATTGGACTTCCCCTCAGTCAGAAATGATGTAGGGCCTCCTGCTTGAGAGGGGGGTTGGACTGGATGACCTACAAGGTCCCTTCCAACTGTTAATCTAAAATCCAAAAAGATAAGATGCTTTTCCTCTGATATCAATTTGAGCTCTTTGTAATCTCCAAAAAAAAAAAACCAAAATGCAGTCTCCTCCACTCCCCCTCCCTTTTCCCTTCCCCAAAGCAGTGATCAAATCCCTTATAACGTCTACCCGAAAATGGCCTGTTTGTATTCTTAATCAAGCATTTAATTCTCTTAACATAAAAAGCATGGCTTCAATCGTTCACAATGGGTTGGACTAGAAGACCTCCAAGGTCCCTCCCAACTCTTGTTATTCTATTTTTACTCTATCCTTTGGCGGGTTGTCCTGCAACAATTTGGTGAATTGGCCGTGGCGAGCCGTCCCATTTTGAAGCAGATTCTTCTATTTCAAGGCATCCTTGAAACGGACCCAGGGCAGCTCGGCTCATCCCAGGTTCAGGGCGGCTGTGAAACGGAGCCATGGCTCTTCTCAGGGAAGGGAAGGGAACTATCCAGTGGTGAGAAGGGAAAAGCCCCCAACGGAGCCCTTTAAATCAAGGGTGTCTCTCAATCTTGGCCAGTTTCCCTTGTGTGGGGGGGGGGGGGGGGGGGAGAAGACTCCAACCCCCAGAATTCCCCAGCCAGCATGGAGGGTTGCAGGCCTGGCCGGGGAATTCTGGGAGATGGAAGCCCACCTATCTTTAAAAGCTGCCCAGTTTGAGACACGCTACTGTTGCCTCTGGTTCTCAGCCTTTGCAAAACGACCTTTTGCTGGAATTCGGCAGGTCTAGTTTAATGAAAAGAAGGACGTGGGGAGGAACGATAGCAATATTGCCAATATTTGAAAGGGTGCCACAAGCTGTTTTCCAAATCACCAGAGGGCAGAAGAAGAAATAAGGATGGAAACTGATCAAAGAGAGAAGCAACCTTGAACTAAGGAGACCTTTCCTGACAGTGAAGACAATTAACCAGTGGAACTGCTTGCCTCCAGAAGTTGTAAATGCTCTAACACTGGACGTTTTTAAAAAGATGTTGGATAACCATTTGCCTGAAGTGGTGTAGAGTTTCCTGCCGAGCCAGGGGGTTGGACTAGAAGACCTCCAAGGTCCCTTCCAATTCTGTTATTCTATTCTACTATTTATGAAAAGTCAAGAAACTCCAGGTGCCTCTTGAAAAAAGACCTTTGGGACAACCAGGACTGGGTGGGCAGGGAATCTCCATAGATGATACCACCTCATACAATTTCCAAGTAATGAATTCCTAAAATGGTGCATTATTATTACTTTTTTTTAAAAAAAGAGCGAGAGAGATATTTTTAGCAATCTCAATTCTTTAATTCCCAACCCTCCGTATTTTGTAATCCTTATCTTGGGGAAATCAGGACGTCCATCGCGTTGAAGATCCATTCGGCAGGCTTTTCACGTTCCCTAAAAATAATTCTGTGCTTCTGTTTTATCTTAAATTTCAGAAACTAGATTTAAGGGTGGGACAGGGGACAGGAGAGGTGACCCCCCCCCCTCCCCCAAATCGCAAAGCTCCATCTGATCCTGATTTGGCCTGAAAAATCACCGAAGTGACCTAAAAGAAGCAAAGCAAGTAAAAAATAGAAGGCAGGCCAAGCTGCCCAGCTCCGTAATACCAGTAAAAGGAGAATATTGTGGTTCATTTTGTAAATCAAAACCACAACTCGAAAGTCTGGTTGGAGTGCAATGAGTGGCAAGATTCCGGAAAGGTCAACGGCGATCCGAGCTTGAAATATGGACCAGATAATGTTATGTGTGCAGAAGGATGCGAAGAACAATCAAACAAGCACCGCTGTTTTTGAGAAAGACGAAGCAGAACATCTAGAGCGAAACCAACCCACAGGTCAAGTTCTAGGCCCAACCGACACAGGTGGGGTGATGAAAAGACGCCCCCTTCCCCCAACTCTGAGGCTGGAGATCTTCTTGGCTCCGTCACTACCTCAGTCGACAGGAGAGTTGTCCCAAGACAGACGTGGGAAGGAACTGGTCGTGCAACAGAAGACCTGTGCAATTGTCCAAAAGTCCCCTCCGTCCATCGTCCAGGATTCCATCCCTCGTCTGCAAGCAAAGGGTCCCATCTGTCTGCAAAAAGTCCGATTTTCAGGGATCTCCACCATCAATGGCAGTTCTGGCAATTCGGATGGCAGGAGACGCCATTGACTTTGCAACGGCAGCCGCCACTGATGTCGCCCAAGCCCTAAAGGGGGAAAGAAGCACAGAGCGTGAAAAGGGAAGGGGCACAAGATCAGCTCCCAGAATCCCCCCCCCCCAGCCAGCAAAGCTGAAGCAAATCCTGTTCTAATCCAGCCCTCTGCAAAAATGTAGGATACATAAAATTACACACACATCCACAAGTGCAAGGTGGAGTTCTTGCCTCACAGAAGGCTATGAATTCTGATCCTAGGTAGCGTCAGGTATTTCTCTCTCTGGGCACTGCTGAACAAAAACTCCTCATCGGCAACAGGAAAGGTATCCAGCCAGTAAACGCCCAGCTCCATTCAGCTACCCAGATTCCAGTTGGGTAAGGGATTACAGGGTCATTAAAAGACAAAAATAAATAAAATCACACACACAGTGTTACTACCCTCTGTCAATACATACAGCTGGTCCCCAGCGAGGTCCTTTGGTCACCCAGCAAATCTCTGTGTGGCAGACGGTGCATCGGATCCAGTCGCAGCCGTCCTTCTTCTGCATGATGATCCTGCAGGTGGGGCAGTACATGGCCTCCCCATCCCTCACCAGCCTCTGAAAAAGGGAGCAAAGCCGTTCAAAACGTCCACACCTCTTCCTAGTGGCACTGTTTTGTCCAGTGGTTGAGGCACCCTGGCTAGGAACCAGGAGATGGTGAGTTCTAGTCCCGCCTTAGGCATGAAAACCAACTGGGTGACTGGGTCAATCACCAGGAGACGGTGAGTTCTAGTCCCACCTTAGGCATGAAAACCAACTGGGTGACTTTGGGCCAATCACCAGGAGACGGTGAGTTCTAGTCTCGCCTTAGGCATGAAAACCAACTGGGTGACTGGGCCAATCACCAGGAGACGGTGAGTTCTAGTCCCGCCTTAGGCATGAAAACCAACTGGGTGACTTTGGGCCAATCACCAGGTGGCAGTCAGGTGGCAGTGAGTTCTAGTCCCGCCTTAGGCATGAAAACCAACTGGGTGACTGGGCCAATCACCAGGAGACTGTGAGTTCTAGTCCTGCCTTAGGCATGAAAACCAACTGGGTGACTGGGTCAATCACCAGGAGACGGTGAGTTCTAGTCCCACCTTAGGCATGAAAACCAACTGGGTGACTTTGGGCCAATCACCAGGAGACGGTGAGTTCTAGTCCTGCCTTAGGCATGAAAACCAACTGGGTGACTGGGTCAATCACCAGGAGACAGTGAGTTCTAGTCTCACCTTAGGCATGAAAACCAACTGGGTGACTGGGCCAATCACCAGGAGACGGTGAGTTCTAGTCCTGCCTTAGGCATGAAAACCAACTGGGTGACTGGGTCAATCACCAGGAGACGGTGAGTTCTAGTCTCGCCTTAGGCATGAAAACCAACTGGGTGACTGGGCCAATCACCAGGAGACGGTGAGTTCTAGTCCCGCCTTAGGCATGAAAACCAACTGGGTGACTTTGGGCCAATCACCAGGTGGCAGTCAGGTGGCAGTGAGTTCTAGTCCCGCCTTAGGCATGAAAACCAACTGGGTGACTGGGCCAATCACCAGGAGACTGTGAGTTCTAGTCCCGCCTTAGGATGAAAATCAACTGGGTGACTGGGCCAATCACCAGGAGACGGTGAGTTCTAGTCCCGCCTTAGGCAGGAAAGCCAACTGGGTGACTTTGGGCCAGTTTCTCTTTCTCAGGCCAACCCACCTCACAGGGCTGTTGTGGGGGGGAAAGGAGGAGAGAGAACTATTAGGTATATTTCTTCCTAACTATGGGAGCGAGACAGAGATAATATATATAAAGAGAGATAGATATTAGATAAATGGGGAGAGAGAGATTATATAGATAGATGGATGTATGGGTGGACCAACAAACAGGATGGTGGGTAGGTAATTAAATGATTGATATGTTATAGGGAGGGAGGTAGAGATGATTGAGAGATGATAGGGTTAGGATTAGAGAGATGAGACAGAGATGATAGATGATTGGGAGATGATAGGGCGAGATGAGAGAGATGATATAAAAGAGAGATATAGATGACAGATGATATAGATGATAGATGACAGATAGATGATAGATGAGATATAGATAGGTAGGTAGGCAGGCAGGTAGGCAGATGATAGATGAGATATAGAGATAGATATAGATAGATAGGCAGGCAGGCAGATAGATGATAGATGAGATAAAGAGATAGATGATAGATGAGATATTGGTAGGTAGGCAGGCAGGCAGGCAGATAAATAAATACAGGTGCCCCCATCTGCTAAGAAGGTCCATCGGGTGGGACCAAGAAGAATGGCCTTCCCTCTGGTGTCTCCCTCTCTGTGGAACACCATCCCTGCAGAAATAAAATTGGCCTCCCCCCATCTCAGTGCTCTTCCAAAAGGCCCCCAAAGATCTGGTTTTGCCGGTGGCTCCGGGAACCGCTGGAGGAGACAGAGCCCTACAGTGGTGGGTTTGATTGTCATCACCAGCGGGAGTTTCTTATGGTTTTTGTGTGTGTGTGTGTGTGTATTTCTTAAGCCATCCAGAGTTGCCATGAGTTGGGCACCCCTATAAACTCCTTTATTCGGTAATAAAATGGCCCTTCTCACCAGCAACACCTCCGTGGTCTGTTGGGCAGCGTGGTCATTCTGTGCTCGTATCTGGAGATCGTCCTGATATTCCTTGCAGTTCATGTTTTCGTGAATAGCCTGCAGAGGAAAACACGACTTGGACCCTGATCCATCATCCAGCCAAGGTTGGTGTTCTCAGCTCCCCAAACACGACAAACCCTCTGAAGCGAACTCAAAAGATTCCTTTATTAGGAGCACCGGGAAAAAGTTCCTCTCTCACCGCCGTCTGGCCGGGAGATGAATCGTTGTTTGCCACAACCTATTCATCTCTGCCCCCTGCTTCTTATCCCCAGAGCTTCCGTCTCAAGGACCGGCCCATAGGTTTCCATTTGCTCTCCTCTGCCTTCTGCGTATCTACACATCAGGCACTGTACTCAGCTTTTCTTCCTCTTCCTCATCAGCCACCTCCGGACCTGGAGACTGTTGACTCTCCATCAGAGGGCTGACGGACAGCCCAGGCCCCGCCTCTGTCTCTCTGACAGCTCCTCTTCCCCCTCAGAGCTCCCAGGTTGCCTTGATGCTGACCCTGTCTCCAGCTCCTCCTCCTCTGATTACGTCAGCGCCCGACAGGCTACAACAGTCAGCTTGAGTGGACCTTCCCTTACACACAGCCCTGCCAGTTATCCACCCCATAGGGCAGTGGTTCCAAACTTTCTGGCAAAGTGAACCGGTTCTGTGTGGAGGTCAATCGCGAAGCGTGCGAGTAGTGAACCAGTAATTACACTGGGAGAATCCCACCCCTGACAGGACTCCAAAATCCCTCTCACGGTGCTGCAATTGAGCCAAGTTTCACCTAACCTAGTGGTGGCTAACCTTTTTGGCCTCCTGTGCCCAAAAGGCAATGTGTGCATGCCCCCCCTATGCCCCCTCCACATGCGTGTGCAACTCCCTCACCCCCACCACCCCGTTACCTGCACTGTGCCTCACAGCTGATTTTCGGCCAGTTTGGGGTCTTTTGGGGCCTCCCAGAGGCTTGAAAAAAGCCTCTGCAGGCTTTGCAGGCCATATAATAGGCCGTTTTCATCATTTCCGGTATTACAGGAAGTGACGAAACGGGCCTATTATTTGTCCTGCAAAGCCTGCAGGGGCTTTTTTTCAGGCCTTTGGCAGGCCCCAAAAGGCCTCAAACCAGCTGAAAATCAGCTGTGAGGCACAAGCATGTGCAGTGAGGTAAGTTTCCCTGCGGCTTGCCTGCCAGTACAAATGGCTCTGCGTGCCACCTGTGACATGCATGCCATAGGTTCGCCATCACGGGCCTAACTTGTCTCTGCACATTTGGCTTTTCTTGCCTAAGTGTAAAACTTTTACTAACTCAAACATATAGGACTGATGCGGTGTTCAAAGCTGGGGCATAACTCACCTGACACAGCAAGCAGTTGGGTTTGTGGCACACCGGGCAGTAGAACTCGTTCACGTCATCTTCGTAAAAACACCAACCCCGGCAGTCCGTCGTTTTGCAGTGGAAACTCGACCGGCTACGATTCTCAGCGATGGACATCCCCAAGTCCAGAAAGTGCTGGTATTCTTCTTCCGTTAATAACTACGGACGAAACGGAGACGGCTTTAGAGAAGTTCTTTAGGGCAACGGCCTCCAACCTTTTGGGCACCAGCGACCGGTTCCATGGGGAAAGGTTTTTCCATGGACCCGAGGGTTTTGCAAGCTGCCTACATCCCACAGATGGGTCTTCAAAAATTCCAAATGCCGGCCACACCTGTCCATACAGGTGAAACCCTACTTTGATCGTAGGTGAGAATGGGGCAGGGTGTTCTCAACCTAGCTCCCCCAACACAACAAAACCTCTGAAGTGAACTCAAAGATTTATTAGGAGCGTCAGCAGCCCCAGCAAACGTTTCTCTCTCACCGCAGGCTAACAAGGCCGTCTGGCTGGAGGATGAATATTTATCTCCCACATCTATTCATCTCCATCCCTGCTTTTTATCCTCAGGGCTAGGGTGGGACTTTGCTAGCAGCGGTGGCTCTTCCGTCCCAAGGACCGGCCCATAGATTTCCACTACTCTCCTCTCTTCTGCCTTCTGCACATCTATGGCACTGGACCCAGCTGTTCTCTTCTTCAACAGCCACCTCCACACCTGGGGGCTGTTGACGGTCCATCTGAGGGCTGACGGACATCCCAGTCTCCGCCTCTGTCTCTCTCGTTCTGCCAGTTCCGTTCCCTCTTCCTCCTCGGGAGTCTCAAGTTGTCCTCATGCTGATCCTCACTCCCACACCACCACCTCCTCCTCTGATTTGGTTGCTGGAGGAGTCAGCAGCCAACAGGCCACAACAGGCTACACAGCATGCCGTGGCCCGGTGCCACTCCACG
>CM066330.1:262155198-262157698 GCA_033807585.1 Hydrophis major
CTCGCGATCTTAAGAATTGGACAAAATGGTTCCATCATCCCTCCATCCATCTGAACCGTTGCAAGTCAAGGATTTACCTGTACATTCTCCAAGCGACGTGGCCCAGAAGGCGATGCTAAACTACACATCCCAGCCCCCTTCTGTGGGAATAAACTTTGACTTGGGTATTGGGTAATGATTAGTCTAAGACCTTATACATACATGTCTGCCGAAAGGTCACTGAGATAAAGCAAGGAAATTAAAAGCAAACACCAGAAACAATTAAGCAGCTCAGACAACTGTAAACAATTCTGTGTACTATAACTAATTATTGTAATCCACAATGTGAATGCTTACTATGTACAAAATTCTCAATAAAAGGGAGCACTAGAATTTGCTCTGGACTCCCATCCCGAGTACACTAGCCTCTGTGTCTTATTCTTTCCATGGGAGACCACCACACCCTTCAGCACTTGGGTGTTGGGAGTGGTGCTGGAAACCTCACCTCTTCTATACTGGGGCAGCCACAAGGCTGGAAGTAGGGGCGGTCTGGAGGCCACCACCTGGATACTCACCGCTTTGATCTCGCGGTCCAGCAGCTGCCAAGGGCAGGAGTAGTTGTCGTCTATGTAGGGGCACTTGACCTCTGGTTCTGGGCTGTTCAGGATGGTTCCCCTCAAGCAGTCCCTGAGGAGGCAGGGAGAAAGAACCGAGAGCATCATCACACGGAACCGCGCCTAGAACTTCCGCCGAACTCAGGTGTGGCCACGAAGAACTCTGCACCTTTGGACACTTTATAGAAGAGGATATATCCCTAGCTGAGGATTGAACCGCGGGGGTCCCTGGGGTTCTCTGAGCTTGATGCTGCTAGCACGGATGATATTACCGAGTTTGGTAATGAGACGTCTGCAAGAAAACAATGAACGAACAACTCGGCAAGGACCAAAGACCTCATAGTCGTTGTCTGCCCCTCTTCCTCCTCCTCTTCTCTGCAAACCCCACTCCCTTCCACTACGGATGATGTTATCTAGTTTGGTTATGAGAGGTCTGCAAGAAAACAGCCAAGCTCAGAGATCACCAAAGATCCTACAGTCCTCCTCTTCCTCCTCCTCCTCCTCCTCTCCACAAATCCCACACCCTCACACCCTTCCAGCACTGATGATGTTAGCTAGTTGGGTCATGAAAGATCTGCAAGAAAACAGCCAAGCTCAGACAGCACCAAGGACCCCACAGTCCATCTTCCTCTCCCTACTCCCCCTCCTCTTCGTTTCCTCCTTCTCTTCTCCTTTTCCTTCTCTTCCTTTCCTTCTCTTTCTCCTCCTCCCCCTTCCTATTTCCCCCCTCCTCCCTTCTCCTTTTCCTCTTCTTTTTTTACAAACCCTGCTCCCTTCTGACGATGTTACCTAGTTGGGTCATGAAACGCCTGCAAGAAAACCAAACAAGCTCAGACAGCACCAAGGACCCCAAAGTCCTCCTCCTTCTCTTTGCAAACCCCACTCTCTTCCAGCACTGATGATATTACCTAATTTGGTAATGAAACAGGTGCAAAAAAAAAAAAACAACCCCCACCAAGCTCAAAGAATATCAAGGACCCCAATTCTTGGCCACCAAGAGCTCAAGGCTCACGATTTAATTAGGACAACTGCCGGAATCCTGACACCCGTTTTAGATGTCCCCTAAGACCATCAAGGGTAGGAACTAGCCGTTCCCCTAGTACAGGGGTCTCCAACCTTGGCTCCTGGAAGCCTGGCGGACTTCAACTCCCAGAGTTCCACAGCCAGCAAAGCTGGCTGTGGAATTCTGGGAGTTGAAGTCCGCCAGGCTTCCAGGAGCCAAGGTTGGAGACCCCTGCCCTAGTAGGATGTCCAATTGTGCAAACCCATCTTAGATCTCTCTGTCCCCAAGAGATCGTCCAGGTTTTCCTCTTCTGCCTTTTGACCAGGCCTTGATAACAAAATCCTGAGCACGTTTTGGAAGCAAGGCTCACTTGCAGAAGGAGTGGAGACATTCTCGCAGGGTGACTCCCTCTCTGGCTTCCAGGTTCATGAAGCAGATGGGGCACTGAATGGCTTCCTCAGAAAGCACCAAGTTCTGGTTGTCCCAATGCAGGAGTTGCTTGTAGTTTCTCTCTTTCTCTTCTTCCTCCACCTGGAGCCCCAGAGAGAGAGAGAGAAGGGGAGCACTTGGATGGGTGGCTTTGATGGCCCAGATCTGGCTAGGTGGGATTCAGCCGGTTCGGGCTGGTTCGAACAAACTGGCTATTAAATTGACACCTGATTCGCCAAACCAGGAGTTGAACCAACCGGCTGGCCCCGCCCCTCCCAGGAGTCTCCATGGGGCCCATTTTGAAGGCAGGTAAGTGCAGGATTCACGCAGAGGCTCTGGGAGGAGGAAAAATGGGCCGAACCAGAGGTTCTGGAAGTCCAGAAACGGGCCTGTTTCTGATTTCCAGAGCGCCTCTGGAGGCCATTTTCACCCTCCCAGAGGCCTGAGGGAAGCCTCCGGACTCTGGGGAAGGTGA
>CM066330.1:262160198-262162698 GCA_033807585.1 Hydrophis major
CATTTCGCATCCAGGGCGGGACGGCTTGTTGATAAACGTGCAACTCGGACACTCCCAGCCGACCTAGGGAGCCACCCAGGCAGGTGAGAGGGGCAGGCAGGAGAACAACAGAGGCAATCCAATTTAGAATAGCAGAAGTTAGGAGAGAACCTTGCAGGTCTTCTAGAAGAGTTCCCCAACCTTTTGGGGGTTTGGGGGTCTGGAGCAGGGAGGGGCAGGCGCGAGTGTGTTGCTCCCATGTGTATGGCCCAGTTGCCAATATTTATTTATCTTTATTTATTTATTTTTGTCAATTGCTTACAAGACAATAGGTATAAGTAAAAACATAGCTACGAATACAAGGATATATATATAAGAAAAATAAAAGAAACAATAGGGCAGGGACGGTAGGCACGTTGGTACACTTATGCACACCCCCTACAGACCTCTTAGGAAAGGGGTGAGGTCAATAGTAGACAGTCTAAGGTTAAAGTTTTGGGGGTTTGGGGAAGAAACCACAGAGTCAGATAGAGTATTCCAGACATTGACCCCTCGGTTGCTGAAGTCGTATTTCCTGCAATCGAGTTTGGTGCGGTTAACCTTGAGTTTGTATCTATTGTTTGCTCTTGTGTTGTTATGGTTGAAGCTGAAGTAGTCATTGACTGGTAGGACATTGCAATGTATGATTTTATATCCTGTATTTAGATTGGACCGAAGGCGGCGTAGTTCTCGCTTTTCTAGGTCTAGAATTTCGAGTCTGGTGGCATCAGGTATTCTTTAATGAGTACAGGAATGGACCACCCCAATTATTGCAGAACAAACTCTTCTAACAGATGTTGAAGCTTCACGCATCACCTCCAACCAGTCTCTTCCCTAGACTAGCCAAGCCCAGTTCCTGTAACCCAGGGGTAAGGAACGTTGGCTCTTTTATCACTTATGGACTTCAACTCCCAGAATTCCTGAGGGAGCCATAAAAGGTTCCCCATCCCTGGCCTACTGGTTTTTTCAGTTGTGAGGGAAATCAATTTTTGACTTGAATGGGACTGTTTAATATACAAATGTAGGACATACAAAGAATATATATAAAAATATGTCCTACATTTGTATATTAAACAGTCCCATTCAAGTCAAAAATTGATTTCCCTCACAACTGAAAAAACCAGTAGGCCAGGGATGGAGAACCTTTTATGGCTCACTCAGGAATTCTGGGAGTTGAAGTCCGTAAGTGATAAAAGAGCCAACGTTCCTTACCCCTGCTGTAACCGTTCATTGTATATTTTAGCCTCCAGTCCCCTAATCCTTTCTGTTGCTCTTCCCTGCCCTCTTTCCAGAGTCTCAACCTCTTTTTTTATAGTGAGGTGACCAAAACTGTGTGCGGTATTCTAGGTGTGGTCTTACTAAGGCTTTGTAGAGTGGTATTAACACTTCACCTGATCTTGATTCTATCCCCCTGTTCATGTTAACTTGTCTGTTAACTTGGTGATCATACGCCCAGCAGGGAATTAACTCCACTGGAAGACTAAAACTATTTTTATTCAAATGTTATTGTTGTGCTAAGGGCTTTAAAGAAAAAAACTTTTCCCTAGGGAATGGCTGATGGGTATCCCAAAGGTGCTTTTTTCAAGAGGCAACTAGACTTCCTTTGTTTTTCCGTGAAGATGTTTCGCTTCTCATCCAGGGAGCTTCTTCAGTTCCGACTGAACGGTGGAGGATGGAAGGATTTATATTCCTTGCAGTCATCTGGCCGTTAGCGCTCTCTCTGAGAGCCCTTGAGGCCACTTGGAGGTTTATCACAGAATAACAAAGATAAGAAGGGATCTTGGAGGCCATCTAGTCCAACCCCCTGCTCAACCAGCAGACCCTTACAGAAATACCCTAAAATCTGGGAGTTAGCTTTCAACCGAGCTTCAAAATTGAAATTTCAAGCTTCAAAAACCCCAAACTTACTTTTGTCTGCACCCTCAGGTTCACCTGAATAGCGCAAACGGGCCCGGCGTCTTCTTGGACAGAGCGGAGCACTGGTTTGAAAGAGGGTTCAAGGAGGCCATGTGAAACTTTGGCAGCGACGTGCCTCTTCATTTCAATTTGCCATTAAGAGTAAGGGGTGGGAGGTGTTGCTTTAAGATAGGGGAAATGAAAGCTCCGCAGTTCCGCTTGAAGTCTGGGAGAGCCTGAAAGCTTTTCAAGGACATCAGAGCAAGTGTGGAGTCGAAAGCAGACGGTTCCCATGACAAAGGGAACCGGTTTACATGGCCTACGTGAGAAGGTTGGAGGTTTGGCTGGGTAAAGTATTGCTTAAAATTCTATGAACTGGTGCCTGGGAACCTCAGAGTTGGTTGTGCTTCAATATTACTCTGTTTCCCCAAAGATAGGATCTATGCTGAAAGTAAGCCCTAGCTTGATTGTTTTACATATGCGCCCAAAATAAGCCCTAAGATCCCACACACTCCAGAGTGGATGGGTGAAAATTAAGCTAGGGTGGGGATGGAGGGTAGAGCTGCCCTCCTACTTACCTTTGGAC
>CM066330.1:262165198-262205198 GCA_033807585.1 Hydrophis major
GGGAGGGCTCCGCTGGCGTCGAGATGCCCGAAGAGTCCGAGTCCCCAGTTCCCCGAGGCACCAGGACTCCTTCCGTAATGCCTAACTCTAAACGACAACACACAAGGGAGAAAGGAAAGATGTCACTGGGCGGGGGTTTAGATGATTTTAAATGTCACGGTGCTTCACCAGTTCAAAAAGTACAGATGCAGGAGGTCCTTGAATTACAACCGTTCATTTAAGTTCATTCGAGTGGTGTGGCGGCCTAGAAGTAGAACTCTTGCCCCGCAATCAGGAGGCTGTGAGTTCAATCCTAGGTAGAGACAGATATTTCTCTTTCTCTGGGCACGTTGAGAACATAGCTGCTGAACGAAACTCCACACTGGTGACAGGAAGGGCATCCGGCCAATAAAACGCTCTGCTAGCTCTGTTCAGTTGCCCAGGCTCCACTCTGATGCAAGGAATTATGGGGCCGTTAAAAGAGGACGATTTAGTGACCGTTCGAAGTTCATGGCACTGGAAAAGATGGCTTACGACCGTTTTTCACCTACAACCTTTCCGATATCCCCGCGGACACCCGATCAAAAAATTCAGACGCTTGGCAACTGTCCTGCATTTATGACGGTTGCAGCGGCCATGTTTTGTGATCTTCTGACAACATCAATGGGGGAAGCCAGATAATACAATCAGCGTCTGACAAATCCACCCCCCCCCCATTCAAATCTTAAATCTCTAGCCGCATCTCTCAGAGAAAATAAAATTGATTTATTAAAAGTGGCCATGTTGGTGTTAGCTGGATGCAGCCGATATTAAAATATATCATTCATTTCCCCCTAGACCCTGGCCTTCCCCCAACCCCCCTGGATATATATTCTCCAATGGGACACATCCATAGCCAAGAGTCATCAATCATACTCTCTAGTAATAATCTTGCGTGCCAACAGCTTCGGCTGCCTAGCAGTTATCTGAAGCATTTCAGGAATCCACTGTCTTCCCGCACTTCCTTTTTTCTGACAGCTAAAAAGACCAAAGGAGTAATTCTTTTTTTAGTTGACAACCAGGTTACTACCAGTAACTTAATAACTACAATCATTCACTTAACGAATGTGGCATGAAAAGTCATAAAACTGGGGCAAACCGCACTGAACACAACGTCTCCCTTAGCCACATCAATTCTGGGCTCCATTGTGGTTGTAAGTAGGGGGCTACCTGTCTAGATGGTCCTTGAATGACCCCCGGCCACCCCTTCTGGTGCCGCTTCGGACCAGCTCACCTTCCAGCTGCCTGCGTTCGTGGTCCAGCTCCACCGTTTCTTTATCCAGCTTCTTGGCCTTGGCGGACATCAAATAGAGGTAGGCCTGGTCTCCGTCCCTCTGGATACCTTGGTAGTGGAGGGTCTCGTGGTCCTGTGGAAGCCTCCGTCCCACCACCCACTTCTGGATGCTGGGTGGGAAACCATAATGGAGGTGCATCTGTTCAGGAGACAAAAGGCAGCTGTCAGGGAACCTTCTAGAATAGAATAGAATGACACGGGAGGGGACCTTGGAGGTCTTCTAGTCCAGTCCCTTGCTGTGATGACCCAAAGGGGCGAGGCACAAAAGCAAACAAAGTCACAAAAGTAGGTAAAGTCCCTTTAATGCCTCCAACTTGGCTCTCAATGCCCAGTTATCATCGGCTGGAGAAAAAAAAATCTCCCAAAAACAGTTTTCAAAGGAAAGGAATTCTGTCCGAGCTCAAAGTGCATATAAATTATAAATAAAAGCCAACACAAACCACGTTGCAGCAATTAACAAGACAGGGCAGGATAAGGGATTGAAGACGTCAAAAGAGAATGAAACACACACTTGAGGAGGACGCCAGATAAGACTTGGACAAACCAGAATAATTTCATGCTTTGCTTCCAGCAACTTTGCTGCTTCCCAGCTGCAACCAATGAAGGGGATCAGGGCCCTTTCCTCCCCCCGTAAACCACACAACTCACATTGCTCCCTCCTCTGATTCTCCCTGTGTGCCCTAGGATGAAGAGGGGATGGGCCTGGGTCTTCCTCTGAACGCCCAGCCAGCCTGTGCCCTTCCCCAGTTTCCATCAGAGCCACCCCCCCCCCCACTCCCTGCCAGCTGTTCCACCTCCCCCTCGGAACCAGATTCCAAAAGGGGCATGACACCTGCTCAAGCAGGAGAACCGATACCATCTCAGATAAGTGATTGTCTAGCCTCTTCTGAAAAGCCTCCAGGAATGGACCGAAAAATACTTTATTTCTCTTTTTTTCCAAGAGGCAACTGGACTTTCTGGTTTTTCTCTGAAGACGTTTCGCTTCTCATCCCAGAAGCTTCTTCAGCTCTGACTTGGATGGAAGGGATATGGAAGGAGTTCGTTCAGTCAGCGCTGATGAAGCTTCTGGGACGAGAAGCGAAACGTCTTCAAAGAAAAACCAGAAAGTCCAGTTGCCTCTTGGAAAAAAAAAGAAAATAAAAGCACCTTTGGAACCATCATGACCTGGATGACTGAGAATCTCCATCGACGCCGCCAGTGTTGGATCACCCACAACTTCTGGTGGCAAGCTGTTCCGTTGGTTAATCGTCCTCACTGTTAGGAAGTTTCTCCTTAATTCCAGATTGCTTCTCTCCTGAGATTATTTTCCATCCGTTGTTTCTTGTTCTGCCTTCAGGTACTTTTGAGAATAAATTGACCCCCTCCTCTTCGTGGCACAGCCTCTCAAATACTGGAATCCTGCTCTCATGTCACCCCAAATTCTTTTTTTCCTTAAACTTAGCCAAACCCAAATCCTGCAGCCGTTCTTCATATGTTTTAATCCCCAGGCCTTTGATCCTCTTAGTTGCTCTTCTCTGTACTTTTTCCAAAGCCTCAGCCTCTTTTTTTTTTTGTACTATAGTGACCAAAATGAGTTACCATACTCCAAGTGTGGCCTTACTAAGGATTTGTAAAGTGGTACTCATACTTCGTGTGATTTGGATTCTGTGCCTCTGTTTTTGCAAACCTTGGATTGTATTAACTTTTTCGGCTGGCTCATGTTTAAGTGGTCCATTAGGACTCCCAAGTTCCCTCTCAGTTTCTCCATCGTTGCTGTGGCAAAAACTTGAACTGAAAACCCTAACTTCTCCTGAAAATGGACAGGATGCAGAATATCATGATGACATCTTCCTAGTAGAAGAGAGCTGGAAGGGACCTTGGAGGTCTTCTAGTCCAGTCAAGCAGGAGAACCTATACAGATTTAGATAAGTGACTGTCTAGACTTTTCTTAAAAACATCCAGTGATGGAGCACCCACCAATTTCTGGAGGCAAGCTGTTCCACTGGTTAACTGTCCTCAGGAAGCTTCTCCTAAATTCCAGGTGGCTGGAGTCCTCCAAGATCACCCAACTTTTCCCCCAAATCTGCCTAGACAGGATCTCTGACGATTCATACCATGTCTTTGAGGGAAGCCATAGTCATGGAAGGCTGGACCTTCAGAAAGATAGGGGTGGTGACCATCTGGGCATCTTCCACGCCCACCCAGATCCTAGAAGAAAGGAGAGGCATCATGAGAAGCTTCCCTCACCAGGTCTGACTCCAAAACTCATCCCTTCTTCTTCTCCACAGCTCTCTTAACCTCTGATTTATTCATACTAGGAAGGTCAGAGGTCATCATTGTTGTGGCCTGTCAGCAGCCAACAGAGCTGGCAGCAGATTCGGACAGTGAGGAGTTTGGGGAGGAACTTGGGCCAGTCCTGGAGTCTGGGGAAGGCTCTGATGAGTTGTTGGAGGCAGAGATGGGGCCAGGGCCGCCTGACAGTGATCAGCTGCCTTCGGAGTTGGACATCAGTGGGGAAGAAGAACAGCTGGAGCCTGTTCCCAGTGTGCGCATGCACAGAGCTGCCAGATGAAGGGAACAGCTAAGGAACAAGGGTCAATTCGGGAGTAAAGGCTCAAGTGGACGGTGAATAACCCCTCCTCTAGGGAATAAAAGAAGAGCAAAAGGGAAGTGGGGTTTTCAGGAGACAATTAGCTCAATTCATTCAGGGGAAGATCTGGGCCTGACTTCTTGCCAAGTCATTGTTGCTACATTGTGGTGTTTGGAAGCTATCGGCCTGGCAACTCTCCCAGCCTGATCAAGGTCTGGAGTTGTGAAATCTCATGAAAGACTGTTTGTCGGGACTTTGCTGGAGTGGAATTCCCTTGAACCTAAATAAAAAAGGGTTTTTTCGGGACAAGGAATCGGCTTCATGTTCTTGGAAAACTTGCAGCCCGAAACTGAGTCATGATGTCCAGGACATCTTTGAGAATACCAATTCAGACATTGGATTTAAAACCAGTCAATATTTTTGTTGGGGGATTTTGCCTGAAACTTACCGTCAAGGAAATGCATATTTAATTATACATTAACTGCAGCAACTGCAGATTTAATTATACATTAATTGCATTTGCACAAAATTGGAAAAGTGATGAGATCCCTACAGATGAGAACGTGATTAGGAAAATATTAGAATGTGCAGAACTGAACAGATTAACGCGTGCTTTATAGCGAGAAAGGACAAACGGAATATTATATGACATGGGAGCTATTTTATGGATAGTTGGAGAATAAAAATAGAAGTGAGAAATAAATGGAGATTAGTGAAATATGTTAAGGTAGAGATGTAAACATTATGATGATTATTAATATGGCTGTTAAGATTATACCTAATATATTATATTTTCATTAGAAGATATGTTAGGAGGGAGAAATAAATCTTCTATCTTCTTCTTTCTTATATATATATAAAAGTGAAATACCCCTCATGCATCATCACAAAATTTCCAGAACTGTAAAGCCTACAAACTTGAAATTTGGCACATCGGTTCCTCTTGGCTTCTAGATACTAAGAAAGAATTTTTCCAAATGACCACCAGAACATTTAGAGTATTTCCCATATTATTATTATTATTAACATGCTCTGATGCTAAGGAGTTCTACTCCCCCTCCCCACCTGGAAAGAAATCTCTTCTAAATGCAAAACACAAGCAAAGGAGAGGAGGTTCAGTTTCAGAGCACTAAACAGCTTTAATACAGAACAGTTGAGCTAAGCCACGCCCAGGCTCCTTGCTGTCTCCTTCTTGCTCACACAGCAAATACTGTTTCAGTTTCCAAATAGCCCTCAACTCTCTCCCACACACTCACAGGATGCTAGCCAGATGAATATTGAAGGATGCTGGAAAGCAGAATTTTTCCCCCCTTATTTTCCTCCCCCAAAACTAAGTCTGACAACATACTTTCGTAGCGAAGCACGGGTATCCAGCTGGTAGAGTTAGAATGCTGATTATTTATATTGTAAGGTTAGAGAATTATCACCAATGTAACGAATATCATAAATTTTGATTGTAAAAGCACAGAGACGTTTGCACCCAGACGACATGCTGTTTAATGGAAGAGGATATGTTCAAGTTTTTTTTTTAAAAAAAAAAACTTACCAAAAATAATAATAGTGTGTATATAGCAACACTGTGTAGTGCAGTGTTGGTGTGGTGTTGGGCGGGCTTTCGGTTCAAAGTGTGGAGTGTGAAGGATGTGTGTTTGTGTTTATTTTCATGGTCATGATGTGCACTGAAAATGGTGTTTGATTTCGTTGTACGAGGTCCAAGGACAATAAAGTAAGGTAAACAAACAAAAAAAGGGGAATACGAATCCAGAAATCAGGACTTCACCATGCCAGGTGATACATAGATGAAGTCATTCTAAAGTCAAACTTGGCTCCTGATGGACACATCTCGTATACAGGTAGTCCTCAACTTATGGCCACAATTGAGGCCTCCCTTGTTAAGCAAGACAGTTGTGAAGTGAGTTTTGCCCCATATTACGAACTTTCCCACCACACTTGCAAACGGAATCACTGCCGTTGATAACTTAGTAAGGCGGTCGTTAAGTGAATCGGGGGGATTCCCTATTGACTTTGATCTGGGGGTCACAAAGAGAGGATCTCATGACCTTGGGACATGGCCACAGTCATAACTATGAGTCGGTGTCTGAGTTTGGATCACGTGACTACGGGAATGCTGCAACCGTCGTTAAGTGTGAAAAGTGGTCACAAAGTCGCTTTTTTTTTCAGCGCCGTTCCATCGGTCACTAAAAAAAAAGGGTTGTTAAATTGAGGACTGCCTGTATAGAATAATAAAGCAACATTCCCTGGAATCCTTAGCAAGTTTCTCGGCCTGGCCTACCTGGAAGGGCTGGCCGTCACAAACTAAAAAAAATTTGGTTTCTTGCATCAAAACGACGGGAAGCCCAACACTGAGGTGCCACAGAGCCTTTAGAAGCCACAGGCAGGATTTCCCGTCCTCTCCCCGATTTTCAAATTTTATAGGGTCTTCTGGAGCAGGGGTCACTAACTTTTGGACCTCAGGGACCACCAAACTCATCATTTTAAATCCCGCGGACCAGAGACCCTGGAAAAATCCCCCAAAAAGGTCTGCAGGAAAATCCCCCACCCCGTTTTCCTACCGATCGATTGATCTTTATTTGGGATCGCAGGATATCGTCTCCGGCTCTATTCTCAGGGGGAGAGAGAGAGAGAGACTTTTGGCTTCATGCAAGGAAAACAGCAGAAGCTGCAGAAGTCTTCCTTTCTCTCCCCCAAACTCCACCAGAAATGAGTCTTTGTGGGACTTGTCGCACCGGCGCAGCCTCTTGGAGCAGGAGGCCTTGCAGGGTCCCAAAGACTCATTTCTGGCGGAGTTTGGGGGGAGAGAAAGAAAGACTTCGGCTGTTTTCCTTGCATGCAGCCAAAAGCAGAAGCAGAAAGAGGCGGAAAGAAGCAGCCCGGTGGCCAGGCCAGCCGCGTGGGATGAGTGGGGCAAGTTCCCTCCCTCCGCCCTTTCCCCCCCTCCCCTCACTCCCTCGTGTTGTTCACAATGCAAGCGATGTAAGCCTTGTGTTTCCGCGCAGCCTGGATTAATTGCTTTGGGGGGAAAAACATTTCTCTACAGGCCACCAAAATTTCCTCGCAGACCACCAGTGGTCCCTGGCCCACTGGTTGGCAACCCCTGTTCTAGGAGAATCCAGCTGTTTTTTAAGATTCGCATTCAGGACCGCCTCGCCTCCCCTGGCATCACCTAATGTCGTGCTCCGGATAGGCGTCTCGTTCCAGTTGCACCTTGACAGGGACGCGCCGCTCGGCTAGCCAGACGGCGCAACGCTGGGCAACCTCTTCCTCCCCGTCTCGGATCGCCTCCGCCAGCCAAAGGGCTTGCTGCTCAGCTGAGGAAGAGAGCAGGAGGAGACAATTGGGCTATGGGACTCCTTGCCACATGACGCTGCTCTGCCCCCTGGGAGGCATTTCCTGAGGGCAGGGGCGGATCTCAGCGGTCTCAAGCTCCATTAAGGCAAAAGTGCCAATCCTGAGATCTCTGTCTTCCATTCTGTGTTGGGGAGGGAAAGGCAGTTTGGGGGAGCAGGCTAAGGGACTGTGGCTCTGGACCTCCCCCTGGCATGGAAGCTGATGCCTGACTTTGGATCAAAAGAACCAGGAGATGGGGAGTTCTAGTTGGAGGGAGAGAGGAAAAGAGACAGGATTAGGGAGGGAGGGAGGGAGGGAGGAAGGGAGGAAGGGAGAGAGAGAGAGAGAGAGAGAGAGAGAGAGAGAGAGAAAGAAAGAAAGAAAGAAGAGAGAGAGAGAGAGAGAGAGAGAGAGAGAAAGAAAGAAAGAAAGAAAGAAAGAAAGAAAGAAAGAAAGAAAGAAAGAAAGAAAGAAAGAAAGAAAGAAAGAAAGAAAGAAAGAAAGAAAGAAAGAAAGAAAGAAAGAAAGAGGCAGGGAGGGAAGGAGGGAGGAAGGAAGGAAAGAGGAAACAAGGGAGGGAGGGAGAAGAAAATGAATGAATAAATGAATGAATGAGTCAGGAAGGAAGGAAGGAAGGAAGGAATGGAGGGAGGGAGGAAGCAAGGAAGGAAGGAAAGAATGAAAGAAACAAAGAAAAGGGAGGGAGGGAGGAAGCAAGGGAGGAAGGGAGAAGAAAATGAATGAATAAATGAATGAATGAGGCAGGAAGGAAGGAATGGAGGGAGGGAGGAAACAAGGAAGGAAATAATGAAAGGAACAAAGAAAAGGGAGGGAGGGAAGGAAGGAAGGAAGGAGGAAGGAAGGAAGGAGCAAGGGAGGGAGGGAGGAAGCAAGGGAGAGTGAAGGAGGGAATGAATGAGGAAGGAAGGAAGGAAGGAAGGAAGTTCCTGACCTGTCCAGGTAGGAGTTAAGACTAGGAGTTAAGGCTCAAAGAAAAAAAAAACCCAATTTAGATGCTTTTAAAGGATGGACTTTATTGCCCCATGGGAAGAAAGACCCCTAAGACGGAGACCTTATTTCTAGCACTGATGATGTTACCTAGTTGGGTCATGAAACGTCTGCATGAAAAGAAGCAAACTTCCAGAGTTCCAAGGACCCGTCATGTCAACCCTGAGCTACAGATCTTCTCCTTTATTATTATTATTATTATCATTTCTGCTCTGGGTCAGGCAAGGGGCACCCAGAAGACCCCACCCCCATGGCCATCTCTGCTTCCTCTGGGAGGCCCACCCCATTCCCCTGCAAACTCACCTTTCCTTATTGCCTCCTCCATCGGCCACACGCTCAGCCACGCGGACTCCTGACCCAAAGAGAAGGAGGAGCCGTGAGAAAGAGCAGGACTGACCCAACCCCAACCCCATCCTCATGAACAACAAGGCTTTCCAGGTCCAATTTCAGCACCAGGCACTCCATCCCTGGAGGCTTTTGAGAAGAGTTTGGTCATCCAGGGGTCTGGAATGGTATAGGAGCTCCTGTTTTGAGCAGGGAGTTGGGCTAGAAGACCTCCCAAGTCCCCTCCAACTCTCTGTTTCTCAAATCTTGGCAACTTTCAGATGGGTGGACTTCAAGTCCCAGAATTCTCCAAGAGCAAAGCTGGCTGGGGAATTCTGGGACTTGGTCCACCTATCCTAAAGTTGCCTAGGTTGGAAAACCCTAACCCTATCCTAACTTCCCTTCTCTTACCCTACCCAACTCCATCCAGCCCAACCTTACTCTACATTACCCAACCCTATCTTAACCTACCCTATACAACCATACCATACCCTACCCTACCTTACCCCACCCAATCCTAACTCACCCTACCCTATACAACCCTACCCAACTGTACCCTACCTTGCCCTACCCTACCCTACCTTACTCTACACTACCCTACCCAACCCTACCCACCCTACCCTACCCAACCCTATCTTAACCTACCCTATACAACCCTACCCTACCCAACCCAACCCTACCTTACCCTACCCTATACAACCCTACCCAACTTTACCCTACTTAATCCTAACTCACCCTACCCTATACAACCCTACCCAACTGTACCCTACCTTGCCCTACCCTACCCTACCTTACCCTACCCTACCCTACCTTACTCTACCCAACCCTACCCACCCTACCCAACCCTACTTACCCTACCCTACCCAACCCTATCTTAACCTACCCTATACAACCCTACCCTACCCAACCCAACCCTACCTTACTCTACCCTATACAACCCTACCCAACTTTACCCTACTTAATCCTAACTCACCCTACCCTATACAACCCTACCCAACTGTACCCTACCTTGCCCTACCCTACCCTACCTTACCCTACACTACCCTACCCAACCCTACCCACCCTACCCAACCCTACTTACCCTACCCTACCCAACCCTATCTTAACCTACCCTATACAACCCTACCCTACCCAACCCAACCCTACTTACCCTACCCAACCTTACCCTACTTAATCCTACCTCACCCTACCCTATACAACCCTACCCAACTGTACCCTACCTTGCCCTACCCTACCTTACCCTACCCTACCTTACTCTACTCTACTCTACACTACCCTAACCAACCCTACTTACCCTACCCTACCCAACCCTACTTACCCTACCCTACCCAACCCTATCTTAACCTACCCTATACAACCCTACCCTACCCTACCCTATACAACCTAACCTACCCAACCCAACCCTACCTTACCCTACCCTATACAACCTTACTCTACACAATCCTACCCTACCTTACCCTTCCCTGCTTACCCAACCCTTCCCTACCCTACCCTACGTTATCCTATCCTACCCTGCAATTTAGGCCAAGAGGTACCTTTTCTGCTTGGGGCAGGACCCCAAATGAAAGCCCCTTCAAGGGAACAGCCTCACCTGTTCTGTGGGTCTCTACTTCCCCAGCTGACCCAAAGCTGCTTCCGACATTGAAGGAGAATCTCTTCCCTCCAGGGACGTCAATCCAGGTTTCCGCTTCTCTGCATTCTGATGGAGAAGAAAAACCCACCATGACTTTGCTCCTGGACAACTTTCCGGTGTTCCTCGACTTATGACACATAAAAGTGCCCCAAATTACAGTTGTACATCATAAGTCAAGGACTGTAAGCCAGTCATTAAGGGAGTCATCACATGACCACAGGTCCTAAAGGGGCCCTAGCTGCCCACTTTTTGCCTTTAGAGGATCTAGTACAGCTAGTCCTCGATTGACGACCACAATCGAGCCCAACATTTCCGCTGCTGAGCCATTAAGAGAGTTCTGTCCCATTCTACGCCCTTCCTTGCCACAGTCGTCAAGCGAATCCCTGCCACCGTGAAGCTGCTAACAGGGTTGTTATGTGAATCCCGCTTCCACGTCGACTTTACAGGGCAGATGGTCGCAAAAGGGGATCACATGACCCCAGGACATGCAACTGTCATAAGTACATGCCAGTGGCCAAGCCTCTGAACTCTGACCATGGGACCACGGCGAGGCTGCCACAGTCACTAAATGATCTGCAACAGTCACGAAACACACAGTTGTAAATTCAGGGCTAAATTCTGGGTTTGGTTTCATTGTTCTTCTCTTCACTGTTGTGGCCTGCCAGCAGCCAGCAAAACTGGTGGTAGACTAGGACAGTGAGGAGGTTGGGGAAGGACATGGGCCAGTCCTGGAGTCTGGGGAAGGCTCGGACGAGGGCTCTGCATCAGAGACAGAGATGGGGCCAGGGCCCTCTGACAGTTATCAGCTGCCTTTGGAGTCAGAGATCAGTGGGGAAGAACAGCTGGAGCCTGTTCCCAGTGTGCACATGCACAGAGCTGCCAGACGAAGGGAACAGCTAAGGAACAGGGTCGATTCGGGAGTAAAGGCTCAGGTGGACGGTGAATGGTCTCTCCCATAGGGAATAAAAGAGGAGCGAAAGGGGAGTGGGGTTTTGCAGGAGACAATTAGTTCATTTAATTAGGGTGAAGATTTGTTCCCAACTCCTTGCCAAGGCATTGCTGCTACAGCATGGCATTTGGAAGCCATCGGCCTGGCAACTCTCCCAGCCTGATTCACATCTGTGGTTGTGAAATCTCATGAAAGACTGTTGGCCGCAAATTTGCTGGAGAGGAATTCCTTGAACCTAAATAAAATGGGTTTTATTGGGATGAGGAGTTCGGCTTCGTAATCTTGGGAAGCCTGGGTCAGAACATTTACCTCTTTCGGATGCTCCTAATCCTCCTTTGAAAGACAGTGCCCGGACTTGAACCCAGGATCTGAGGCCGGAAAACCCCCAAGTGAGTTTTACTTCCTCCAACTTGTGACTCTGACATCCATCGTTTCAGTCGAAAATGGCATTTTCGGCCCAGACATGACTCAGCTTCAGGCTGCAAGACTTCCAATCTGCAGGGAGAACGAAGAACCACTGTCATGACCCAGGGTGAAATTAAAGCAAGAGAGTCACAAAAACAGGTGAAGTCCCTTTAATTCCTTCAACTCGGCTTCAAAGGTCCAATTATCATTGACTGGAGAAAAAAAAACTCCCTCACAAACAGTTGCGAAAAGGAAGAAATCCCGTTTATAAATTATAAACAGAAAAAAAAACCCTCACAAACCACACTGAAGCAATTAATGAGACGAGGCAGGATAAGGGCTTGAAGATGTCCACAGATATCGAGATATAAGGATGTCAGAACTCATATAAGACTTGACAAACCAGAATAATTTCACGCTTTGCTTCCAGCACTGGGCCATGCGCGGCTTGTCCTTTTAAACAGTCCTCACAGCTACAGTCCATGAAGGGGAACAGGGCCCCTTCCTCCCCTGTAGACCACGCCATTCATGTTTCTCCCTTATCCACTCCTCCCTGCGTGTCCGAGGATGAAGAGGGGATGGGCTTGCTGTGCCCTTCCCAATTTCCTCCACAACCTCCGGAGCCACACTCCCACTCCCTGTTGGCTGTTCCTCCTCTCCCTCAGAGAGATTCCAATAGAGGCATGACAAATGCTGTGAGAAATCGGGCACTATTCGACCCCAACACAAGACAGTCCTCAACTTACAAACATTCATTTAGTGACCGTCCGAAGTTACCCCGGCTCTGTGAAAGCATCTTACGACCCGTTTGAAGCCATTGCAGCATGCCAAAGGTCACACACACGCTCCAAATTTCAGCAGCTACGTTGTTAAGCAAGTTCGGCCCCGTTTTACTTTTCGCCACGGTTGTTAAGCGAATCAGGACATTTGTTCAATTGGTAATACGGTTGTTAAGTGAATCCGGCTCCCTTATTGACCTCGCTCATCAAGACATTGCAAAAGGGGATCGGGTGACTCTAGAACACTGCAATCATCATAAATACGAGTCAATTTCCAAGGGTCTGAATTTGGATCCCGTGAACATGGGGATGCAAACAACGGTCGTAAGCCTGGAAAAAGGTAATAAGTCATATTTTTCAGGGCCGTTGTAATTTCAAACAGTCACTAAACATAAGTCAAGGACTGCTCGTATTTCCAGGGCCTGGATATTTTTTTTTTTTGAAAAGTCCACAGCACCACAGCACAAGGGTGTTTCATACTGTTGGACATGATCCCACCAACTGATTCTTTTTTTTTTAAAACAAATTTTATTAATTTTACAGAAAACACAATAAAACATAAACAAAACTAAAAGATCTTTTCTGAAGGTTGTCTGATCCCGGGTTGAAACTCTTCACACAGACACAAATTCAAACATCATATTCACTTTATATATCCTTCCATATCTTATTATCATTTTCTTTTTTTTATATATATATATATAAACCATTTTTATCAATTTTATAAAAACAATGCACAAAGAATCAAAGCATAACAGCTTATAAATTCTTTTCTAAGAAAAAATAATAAAAGAAGAAAACCAATAGAACATAACAATTCCAAATTATAGTATCAATACTTTATCTATTTAACTTCATATCTTATCCCAGCTTCTCCTTTTCATCCAAATTATTTCTTGTTAATTAAAATTGCATTGCCTTTTATCAATATACAAAATCCAAAAAAAAACATAACAAAATCTTTATATATCCTTCCATATCTTATTACCATTTTCAATAACATTCTTTGTCTGTTCTATTTCCAACTATCCATTCATCTTTTTTCTTTTACTATACTTCTCCTATACACCAATTGGAGTAATGTCTATAACTCATTACCCTAACTTAAAAGTACTTCATATAACAATTTTTCTTGGGATTCTGTTTAATAGATTCTAAAATTACACAATGAATTTTATACTCTAAATACACATATAAAAAACACAATCTTATGTACCCTCCAGAATCCCTCTTTTATCCTAAATTAAATTCACCCATTGTCTCTGAATAAACTTTTTTTCTTTAGATCTTACTTCCCCCCATTGAGGCTTCTCCTCCCCCCCTTTCTCTCTTGCTTATTCTTCTCCTTGCCCTTTTTACCCCTTTGTCTCTCCTCCTCCCTTTTCTTACTCCCTTTCCTTTGCTTTCTAACCTTGCCTCCACCTTTCCGCTCATTTTTCTCTTTTTTGGTTGTTTTTATAATTCTTAAAATCCCCTTTTTCTTATCCTTTTTCTCCTCCTCCCCGGAAAGAACCCATTGTTCATCAAAGATGGCTTCTTCTTCCTCTTCTTCTTTGTCCCAGTCCTTCTGCTGCGTAGTCAACATTCCATAAGTGCATAACACCATTTCTAAAAATTGAAACAAAGTGCCCAAAGTATCTTCCTTTTTATATTTTTGATATTCAGTCTTTAGTTCATCCACAAGCGATGCCATCATGAAAAGAGAAACTTTTCCCAAAACAACCACAAATATTTTTAATCAAAAAGAATTCCAAAAAGAATTCCAAAAATTAATACTTTTCTTCCTTCTTCTCTTTCTCTTTCTGGGGTTAATGTTTAATCAAAGAGGTCCAATTACCATATACCTTTCTTTGGGATTCTAAGCAATCTCCTCCTTTTTCAGCTTCTGCTACAATTTTTTTCCTCTCCCTTCCCACTTGCAACATCAATTTTAAATAATCAGAAATCCATACCTCCAACAAGGGTTTTCCAATTTCTTAAGTTTTTCAATGTCCAAAAATCCTTTTGTCCCTTAGCTTCAACTCTCAAAACAATTCACTTTCAATGACCAATATGTCCAAACATTTCTGCTTTTTCCATGAGGTGGGAGAGTGAAGAAAAAAAAAAAAGTTCCCTTTAACAGCTTCTCCGCCGCTTTCGCTCTTCTTAGGGATACAATGTATCCTCCAGCAATTCAAACAGCTCAGTTCCAACCAATTTGAAAGATGTTACTTGACCCGGCTCAGACAGCACTTTCACTCTTCTTACTTCCTCCAGCGCAATCTTACCCGGTTGCTGGCTTCTTCGTGGCAGCCATTGCTGACGGCCGCTCCACCGCCTTGGGAAAAAGGGGTTTTTCAGGACAAAGAGGGGGTCTGCGACACCCCCAACCCCCTGTCCGGCTCCCCTCTCTCTTCGGCTGTCCCTACAGGGCAGCCATATCCCCCTGACCCATCTGGATCGGGGGTACCTCGGCGGCTAGCACAGCAGGAATCGTGAGCAGTCGCGAATTCCTGCTGCCCCGAAGCCACGCGAAACCGGAAAACCCACCAACTGATTCTTATAGTTAGGGATGAATGAAAAGAAAATTAACTAAAATTGCTCCCATGGAGAAATGGAACTACAGAACTTTTTCCCATTCAGTTAACAAGAATGCACTTCTGAAAACCAAATGTATCCAAAGGAATCCTTTACTGAGACGAGACAATTCATGTAGGAGTTCAAAGCTGCGTCTAAGGTCTCTCAGGCATACAGGGAGAGATAAGGGAATTTAGAACCCCTCCCCTTATCTCGATGTGTATTTAGTGGAACAAAAGCCAGTATGTTAATTCCCCCCACACCCATTTTGTAGAAACAATCATTTTCACAGTTTCCCAGGACATACCTAATTTCCTGCCACCCCCTTTTCAGAACGAACTTTTCCAGAGGTTCCCAGGACACATCTCACTGTGGAATTTTCATGGTCTCATCATCTCCTGGCTGTGCCTCTCAGAGGTGATAGGTTCCAGCCATCTGGGTTTCCTCCCTCCATTGTATCATGTGTAAGTTATACAAATTCGATATAAGATTAAATATATTCAGGTTACATCAAGAAAGGATTTCTTTATCAGTCTCCCCCCCCCCCCACTCCGCTTTTCCTCTTCCACTGAAGAAATGACAGATACACGGATCTGGCACCTATCTTTTTACTTCTACCGTGTTTCTCACATAATAAGGCCGGGCCTTTTTTTTTTTTTTTTTGAGCCCCGAAAAAATGGCTAGGCCGTCTTTTCGGGGGTAACTTAATTCCCACCCTTGCATCCTCGCCACCAGCCGCTCCGAACGGGTGATCACGGCGAAGCGCGGAGAGCTCCCTACTCCCGCCAAACACCTTTGCTGCAGATACCTTTGGCACCCCCCGCTGTTGCTTTCCCTTCTGCCCATTCCGCCACCATGTTTGGAGCTGCCGCTTCCGTGTTTGGAGCGCCGCTGCCATTTGGGGCTCCAAACGTAGGAGTGGCAGCTCCAAACATGACAGCGGGCGACCTTTTTATTTTGGTCCACGCGAAATTCAGAGCGAGCAAGAGAGGGAGACTGCGATGCCTCCATCCGAGATGGCAACCTCACTAGTGGATCACAACGTGGCTGGAAGCCTGAATCGGCGGGAAACGATGGCGATCTTTTTGGAGCGAGAGGAAAGGGAGTTGCGAGGCGTAATTTGCAGGAGGAAGTGGGTGTATCCTACGGCAGGGAGCCCAAGGAAGAAGGGCCAGTAGGCAACAGAGAGCATCCCGTAGCTCCGGAAGCAGCCTAGAGACGCGCCCGGGAAGAGGCGCAGATGCTACCTTGTAGTCCCCAAGCCAACTGCGTGCGACGCCTTTAGTTATGTGCGCTCCGCTCTTTGGGCATCTCCGTGTGATCGTGACCCTGTCCTTTCCACCTGGCGCCCTTGCTGCTTTCTGGCTCTTTAGCAAGGCATCGCGGTCTCCCTCTCATGCTCGCTCTGAACTTCGCGCGGACCAAAATAAAAAGATCGCCCACCGTCATGTTTTGGAGCTGCCAATTCCCGCGTTTGGAGCCCCAAATGGCGGCGGCACTCCAAACACGGAAGCAGCAGCTCCAAACGTGGCGGTGGAATGGGCAGAAGGGAAAACAACAAAGGTCTTGGGTCTGTAGCAAAGGTGTTTGATGGGAGTAGGGAGCTCTCTGCGCTTCGCCATGATCACCCGTTAGGAGCGGCTGGTGGCGAGAAATTGCTGCCCGCGGGGTGCTCCTAACGGCAAGTCCCCCCGCCCTTCCCCCTTATTTTGCATGTTTTAAAATAGGCCTAATTTGGGGGGAAGGGACTAAATTTGATTTTATGCCAAAGAAACATGCTTGGCCTTTCTATTGGTGGAGGCCGTATTGTTGGAGAAACACGGTATATATATAAATGCGAAAATACCATTCACGCATCATCACAAAATCTCCAGAACTTGAAATCTGGCAGGTTTGTTCCTCTTGGCTTCTACATGCTCACTAAGAAAGGATTTTTCCAAATGACCATCAGAGCATTAGTATTTCCTATGTTATTATTATTATTAACACGCTCTGATGCTAAGGAGTTCTACTCCCCTTCCCCATCTGAAAAGAAATCTCTTCCAAGTGCAAAACACAAGCAGAGGAGAGGAAGTTCCGTTTCAGGTTCACAGCTTTAGGACAGAACAGTTGAGCTAAACCACGCCCAGGCTCCTTGCTGTCTCCTTCTTGCTCACCCAGCAAATACTGTTTCAGTTTCCAAACAGCCCTCAACTCTCTCACCCACTGACAGGAAACTAGCCAGATGAATCCCGATGGATGCTGGTAAGCAGAGGAAGATTTTTTCCCCCCTTATTTTTCTCCCAAAAAAACTAAGCCCGATCACATAGTTTCTTAGCGAAGCACAGGTATCCAGCTAGTTAATGATAAACTCTTTTTATATTTTTATTTTTTGAAAGCTGTCCTCGACTTACAACAGTTCATTTAGTGACCATTCAAACTTACAAACGGGCCCTGAAATAAATGACCAATGACTGTTTTTCACTCTTACGACCGCTGCTGCATCCCCATGATTAACATTTAGATGCTTGGAAACCGGTTCATAGTTGTGACTGTCGACTTCCTGGAGTCATGTAATCCCCAGAAAAGTCAATGGGGGAATCCTGGTTCCCTTAACAACCAGGTTACTAATTTAACCAACACAACAATTCACTTAACAATGGTGGCAAGAAAAGTCGTCAAACGGGGCAAAATCACTCGGCAAATGTTTCACTTAGCAACATAGATTTTGGGCTCAATTGTGGTCTTCATTACAGGGCTACCTGTAGTTAGTGACAGGCCCTATACACCTTCTCTAAATAAATACAAGTTAAATACAATCAATGGCAAACTGAAGTTTCCAAGCCAACAGCTTGTTCAGAACAGAGTTTAAATTCCAGCTAAAACTGAAAAACACAAAACTCTGGATGCAAATGTAGAGTTACACTCAGGAAGAGTTTGTGCCGTTTTGCATTGTGCAAAAAATGGAGGCCTTTCCCCTTTTCCATCCATTTCATTTTTAAGGATCCAACTCCCCCCCCCGCCCCAAAAAAATATATATACACTGAGTTTACAGTCAAGTATGGGCTCTTTTCTTGCACTGTTTGCAAGTACTAAGTAAAGAATCAACAGTTGTACCAGGAAATGTAACGGAAGAAAAACAACACCCCGATTAGGGAACTGAGAAAAAAGCCCAGAAGTTTTATTTCATAAACGCAAAGTTCATAAGGCACAAGGAATTGACACCGTTTAGACCCCATTCGAAAGAGACTATTAAAATAAAAGCTAACACTGGACAAACAACCAAGCAAAAACAAGAGAGCTTTATCAAGGAACTATAAGGGAGAAGAAGACATCATCGCTAATCCTGCCACTGCAAACATTATTGCATATAAACGGGGGACCCACACTTCCCTGCACTGATGATGTTACCTAGTTGGGTCATGAAATGTCTACAAGAAAACAATTATGCTCAGAGAGCAACAAGGACCCCACAGTTCTCCTCCTTCTCCCTCCCTCCCATCCTTTTCTCTCCTGCCTTCCTCCTCTTCCTCCTCCTCCTCTCCACAAACCCCTGAAGTTTTAGCACTGATGATGTTCCCTAGTTGGGTCATGAAACGTCTGCAAGAAAGCAACCCAGCTTCAGAGAGCCCCAAGCACCCTACATTTCAATTCTGAGCTATATAAATAAAATCTTCTACTTGTTTCCACATAGTTTTCCCCTCTTTCATATTGATGGTTCAGTCTCTGAACGTAGCTATTGTTTAATCACAAAAAAACAGGGACTTACACCAGGCAACAATCAAACAGAAAACAATACCTCAATCAAGGAAGTGCCAAGAAGAAAACTGTTATGAATGCATAAGGTTTAATAAAGTTATTTTGAGCTTGGAGTCAAGTGCAGGGTTCTGGCCCTGCACTTCTGATTGGCTGTTAAATGGCAGAATCTGATTGGCCATTAACGGAGCCTTCGTATTGGTTAATGGAGCTAGCGCTCCTGGGTTATTATTGGTTAAATAGTTATTGGGTTGCCTATATAAAGAGGGCCTTAGCTGCCCTTGTTTTTTGAGCAGTCACCATGTAAATAAAGAGTTGAAATTCACTGTTCCAGAGGCTCGTCTCCATTCTTTCTCGCCCATTCTCCAAACTTAACACTGGCGACGAGGATGGGATTTGGAGACGTCAGAGCTGACTGAACTAGGAAGAAACATCAAGCACCTGGCTGACAGCGCTACACGACGGAACCATGTCCGCCGGCGTCACATCACCCGCTCCGTTCAATCCAGTGCAAGAGGACTGGGAGTCCTACATGGATCGTTTCCAAATGTTTTTGGAAACTAACAATTTGAAGGATGCCACAGCCAGGAAGAAACGGGCGGTATTCCTAACTCATTGTGGTCCAACCGTATTTAAGATGGCTAAAGCACTAGCCAAACCTGCAGAAGTGAAGGCGATGGACTGGGACGTCCTCGAACCCCTACTGAGAGCTCATTACGCACCGACCGTGCCCACGCTCCTGAGACAGCACGAGTTCTATCAGAGAAACCAGCGAAAAGGCAAAAGCGTCGCCGACTTCATAGCCGACCTCCGGAATCTGGGAGGCCTCTGCGGATTCGCCGATTTAGAAGAGGCACTGAGAGATCGAATAGTTCTGGGATTAGATGCACCAGGCGTGCAGAGCAAGCTGATGGCAAAAGGCAACATCAGCCTTGCCAATGCCATCGCCGATGCTACTGCAGCAGAAGCAACCAGGAAGTTGGCTGCACAACTTTGACGCAACCACGCTCCGGTCCACCAACCGACAGGCGAAATTTTACCCAAGTCAGAAGGGCAGCTTTCAACGGCCTACCACGAGGACCTCTCTTCGTCGTCAGACAGCGACGAAGAAGAGGTCCATCGACTGCGGTCTGACCGGGACCCCGACCCAAAGTCCTCACATCCCTGCGCCGGCTGTGGAGCCAACCATGCCAGGTCCGAATGCAAATTCCGCGACACGCTCTGCCATGAGTGTGGAAAAAGAGGCCACATCGGACGGGTCTCCCGAAGTTTCCAAGTACCCGGCCAAGCCTCAAAAAGGGCTGTGTCATCTGGGGTGATAGAGTCGTTATCCCAGAACGACTCCAAAAAGCAGTACTCAGAACCTTGCATGATGGCCATCCCGGTATCGTGCGAATGAAAGCCCTCGCACGAAGCTACGCATGGTGGCCTGGCATCGACAAGCAAATCGAGAATTGGGTTAAAGCTTGTCATAGATGCCAGGAAGTGAGCAACGCCCCACCAAAAGCCATTCCGACCGAGTGGGAAACGCCACGGGGACCCTGGTCCCGTATTCACCTGGACTTTGCAGGGCCGACCAAAGGCCACACCTTTCTTCTAACCGTCGACGCCTACTCGAATTGGCTCGAGATTCACTGCATGACGAACACGACCACCGAAGCAGTCATCAAAAGATTGGAAAGACTGTTTGCAACCCACGGACTGCCAGACGTCCTGGTATCTGACAACGGGCCCCAATTTACCGCGCTGTCCTTCGAGCAGTACCTGGCTGACTGCGGCATCCGACATGCGCTCACCTCGCCTGCGCATCCTGCCACCAATGGAAGGGCTGAGCGCATGGTTCAATTCGTCAAAAAGACTTTGCAGAAATTAGACTACGATAACATCGACGACAAAATGAACCGAATCCTCTTTCTACAACACATCACACCTCACAGCGTCACCAACAAAACTCCCGCCGAAATTCCTAATGGGACACAGGCTCCGCTCCCACCTCGACCGGTTACACCCAGCTTATGAACCGGAAAAACCACTTGGATCCAGCGGTCGATGCCACACCTTCCAGGTAGGCGATTGGGTATACGCAAAAAACCTATTGGGTGATCCACTGTGGGTAGAAGCGACAGTAATACGTGTAACCGGCCCGAGATCCTACATTGTAAAATGCCTTGACGATAAAATTTGGAAACGCCATATCGATCAATTACGATCACGGCTCCAGTCAGGCATTTCTGAACTCCCTTATGACCAAACTGAGGGGGGGGGGAGATACAGAAGAAGACGAATTTCAACTAGAAGAAAACCCGTTCGAAGGGAACGATAACGGAATAGAGACACAGGAACTGGAACCAGAGACAGGAGTAGGTTCACCTCAGGGAGTTACCGAAAATATTGGTGAGGACGAAAACGTGAACTCTGAACCAGAGGAAACCCCTTCGCTAAACAACGATCTACCTCAGCAAGATTGTAGCCAAATGCAAAACGCACAGCGAAAATCAAACAGACTAATAAAGCAACCGTCCCACCTCAAGGACTATGTAACTGCGCCCTGTAAAAAGAAGCCAGGGGGAAGGGGTGTTGTGAATGCATAAGGTTTAATAAAGTTATCTTGAGCTTGGAGTCAAGTGCAGGGTTCTGGCCCTGCACTTCTGATTGGCTGTTAAATGGCAGAATCTGATTGGCCATTAACGGAGCCTTCGAATTGGTTAATGGAGCTAGCGCTCCTGGGTTATTATTGGTTAAATAGTTATTGGGTTGCCTATATAAAGAGGGCCTTAGCTGCCCTTGTTTTTTGCCTTAGTCACCATGTAAATAAAGAGTTGAAGTTCACTGATCCAGAGGCTCGTCTCCATTCTTTCTCGCCCATTCTCCAAACTTAACAAAAAGCACATCCCACCAACAGTGGCAGGGCAAGCTGACAGACAGACAGACAAAGAGAGACGTTGATAGAGATAGACAGACAGACAGACAGACATAGATAGATAAAGAGAGAGAGAGGTTGATATAGAGATAGATAGATAGATAGATAGATAGATAGATAGATAGATAGATAGATAAAGAGAGAGGTTGATAGAGATAGCTGGATGGATGGATGGATGGAGAGTAGATATGATATTCCCAAGTTGGGCCATGAAATGCTGGCAAGCCAACAACCCATCTCAAAAAGTGCCAAAGATCCCACAAAAGAAACGGGGATTAACACCAGACAAAGCACCAAGCAGAAAACAAGATCCTGATTCACAAAACACCCAGAGAATAATACATCACCATCAACACTGGTGGGGCAAAGTAGCATGTAGAAACATAGCAAACCCCACACTCATTCACACAACAATGCATCCACCAGACAACCACAAGGGAGCACAAAAGACTGCACAAGAGATTTAATCTGCCGGGCATTTTTCCTGCTGATATTTCGCTTTTCCACCAAGAGACCATTTGATGCTTTTCAAAGGATGGGACACCATTTGCTCCCGACATACCTCAGATCTGGCTCTCATGACTTCATTATGCTACTGATGCAAATTAACGCACTTCGATTGCACAACGGTGCGTGTAAGTTTCTGCCAGTTGCGTTAGTGCCTAAATGTGTCCAGTCCCATTCCGATATTCTATTCTCCTCCAGTCTGGTCTGGTTTAGTCTGTAATCTCCTCTGTTTTACTTTCTTTTATAATCTATTCCAGTGGTTCTCAACCTGTGATCCGTAGACCCCTGGAGACTGTGATGTCCTTCCACAAAGGCTTGAAAAAAATGTTATGATTTAATCTTGAGTTAAGTCTTGGGTTAAGTCTCCGTAGCCACAAAAAGTATTTAAAGAGGGTCAGTGGTGAAGAAAAGGTTGAGAATCACTGATCTATCATTTATTTTATATTGCGTTCTGTTTTGTTTTCTACTCTAGTCTACTCTATATTCTATATTCTGTTCCATTCTATTGTCCATTCTGCTCTAGTTCTATTCTACTCTATTCTATTATTTCTCATTCTGTCCTATTCAGTTTCTTATTCTATTCTATTCCTATTCTATTCTCTATATTTTATGTTCTATTTTATTCTATACTATTATTCTATTCATTATTCTATTCTATTATTTTATTCTATTCTATTCCTATTGCTTTTCTATTCTATTCCTATTTCTTTTCTATTCTATTCCTATTCTATTCTCTATATTTTATGTTCTCTTCTGTACTATTCTATTTGTATTCTATTCATTATTCTGTTCTATTATTTCTTATTCTATTCTATTCCTATTCCTATTTCTTTTCTATTCTTATTCTATTCTCTATATTTTATGTTCTGTTCTATTTGTGTTTTATTCATAATTCTATTCCATTATTTCTTATTCTATTATATTTCTATTATTTCTTATTCTATTCTATTCCTATTCCTACTTCTTTTCTATTCTTATTCTATTCTCTATATTTTATGTTCTCTTCTATACTATTCTATTTGTATTCTATTCATTATTCTATTCTATTATTTCTTATTCTATTATATTCCTATTCCTATTTCTTTTCTATTCTTATTCTATTCTCTATATTTTATGTTCTGTTCTATTTGTGTTTTATTCATAATTCTATTCCATTATTTCTTATTCTATTATATTTCTATTATTTCTTATTCTATTCTATTCCTATTTCTTTTCTTTTCTTTTCTATTCTTATTCTATTCTCTATATTTTATGTTCTGTTCTATACTATTCTATTTGTATTCTATTCATTATTCTATTCTATTATTTCTTATTCTATTATATTTCTATTATTTCTTATTCTATTCTATTCCTATTCCTATTTCTTTTCTATTCTATTTTTATTCTATTCTCTATATTTTATGTTCTGTTCTATTTGTGTTTTATTCATTATTCTATTCCATTATTTCTTATTCTATTATATTTCTATTATTTCTTATTCTATTCTATTCCTATTCCTATTCCTATTTCTTTTCTTTTCTTTTCTATTCTTATTCTATTCTCTATATTTTATGTTCTGTTCCTATTCTTTCTCTAATCTGTTTTATCTCTATTCCTGTTCTATTCCTGAAGCTGGTCTCACCAAAGCTGCCACACTGGAGCGGAGGGATAGGGAGGTGGGGGATTAGAGATAGCTGGGGCTGTGTAGTCAAAATAAAATGCTTTCCCTTGGGAACCAAGGACGTTCCCACAGGTGGCCAGGAGGAGGAGGGATGTCACCAGACCAGCAGTCATTTGGGTTGGGGGGGGGGGACTTTCACTTTTAATTAGGTGAAAAACAAAGGGGGCTCCCAGAGTTGGTTTCCACCAGATATGTGACAATTTGATATTTCCAACAAAGCTATTCTTTGAAGAATCTACCTGTCTTGGAGTTCTTGCTTGCAGTGGATCTATTACTTGGAACCCTGACACTAATTCTATTTCTGTTTCTGTTTCAATTTCTATTCTATTTATTCCATTCCATTCCATATTTTCTATTCTGTTCTGTTCTATTGTATTCTATTTTATTATATTCTATTGCATATTTTCTATTTCATTCTATTCTATTCCATTCCATCATATTGTATATATATTCTAGATTCTATGTTCTATCGTCTATTTTCTTTTTTTTTTTTTGATAAAAGTTTTATTGATTTTAACGACAAACAAAAAACACACAAAACATAAAACATAACGTAAAAAAAATCATCAGTCTTCATAAATTTACAGTGTATCGGTTGGTTTACCACTCCTTTCTGTGCATCCATTTCACAGTCATCGAAATAATTAGATTACATAATAACTCACATTATCAATCATCAGTTAAGTATCCTAATATCATTATTGAACAATCATTTGACTATAATTTTACTAATTCATACTTAAGCGAGATAACTATAATTGAGTTATTTTATAACAGATCATAGAATCATACCAAATCTATCTTAATAAAATATTCCAAAAATATTATCAAAACCAAGAAAAATTATATATTCGTTATTTCCTAGATTTCTAAATATTCTATTATTATATTGTGTTATCTAACCATTGATAAAAAAAGATCCCAAATTTCATAAAATTGTTTATCTTCTTGTTCTCTAATTTCAAATGTCAATCTACTCATCTCAGCACATTCCAATATTTTCTTAATAATTTCTTTCTCTAATGGTATTTTCTCACTCTTCCAATGTTTAGCAAATACAATCCTAGCTGCTGTTAATACATTTACAATCAAATACTTTAAGTTTTTATTATATATATCAGGTAAGATTCCCAATAAAAAAAACTCTGGTTTCAAATCTATGTGTTTCTTTGTCATTTTTTCCAGCCATATGCGAATTCTAGTCCAGTATTTCCTGGCCTATTTTCTATTTCATTCTATTCTATTCCATTCCATCATATTGTATATATATTCTAGATTCTAGATTCTATGTTCTATCGTCTATTTTCTTCTGTTCCATTCTCTAGTCTAGTCTACTTCATTCTATTCTAGTCTATTAGTCTAGTCTCCAGTCTATTTTATATTCATTCCATTCTATCATCTGTTTTGTTCTATCTCTATTTCATTTCATTCCATGATATTATATATATTCTATATACTATGTTCTATATATTCTATATTCTGTTCCATTCCATTCTATTATCTATTCTATTCTATTCCTTTCTATTTATTTATTCATATCCTGCCATTATTATTTTTACAAATGACCCAAAGTGGCGAACCTACCCAACACAACTCCTTTCTAATTTTGCCCACGACAACCACCACCAATTATAGTGAGTATGAACTTGGCAGATGCAACTTCAGCAATTCCTTAATCTTTGCCATTAGTTTAGGACTACAATCCCCATCGCTCCAACTAGAATAACTGTTTGGGGGTTATAGGGCACCCCCTGGGGTTATTGGGGAGAATTGCTAGGTGAAAACATTTGTACTGAGTTTGGGCAGAAACCAAGAGGGGCACGTATTATAAAAACTTTAAAAGTCTATGTAACCGAATGCATCTCAATCTTGGCAGTTTTCGACTTTAACTCCCATAATTGGGGAGTTGAAACCCACCCATTCTAAGCCCCCAAAATTAAGAAACACGCTGCTTTAATGGTGCCTGGTTGTTTTTTCAATTTTTTCAATTTCATTCCAGCCCTTCTCTTGCATGCAAACAGCGAGAGGAAAGCTCTATAGCCCCCTCTCTGCCTGGGGGAAGGGGGAAAAGGGAGGGGGTGCGTGCCAGAGAGGGACTAGCACCCGCCCGGCCCCTTGCAAGACACACAAACGCACCCACAAACTAAAGCCTCTCTTAGGTTGCAACCTGGCGCCCTGGGATTGCAGGAAGCGGGGGAGGGGGGGGAGGTAGCCAAGCCCCCTTTGGGGAGAGGGGGGAGGATTTTAGTTGGGGGAGAGGAGCAGAGATCCCACCCTTCCCCCTCCAGCCCCTCCCCACCCCGAAGCGGCCTGGCCTCCCCCGCCCCGCCCTGCAAAAACTTGCCAAAGCTCCGAGAGCGGCCGGGAGGGAGGGAACGGGACCTTTTCCCGGGTGGGGGAGGGGGGTAAGGGGTGGGATTGCAAAGAAGGAGAGAGGAGGGGCGGCGGGGGGGGCGTCCCGCAAGACTGACCTCCAGCCCCGGCAGGGAAACCGCTCCGCCGCTTCCAGGAAACCGAAAGCAAAGCGGCGGGGAGGAGCAGCAGCAGCAGCAGAAGCGCTGAGCACGCGGCTTCCGCTTCGGAGCCCGGGCAGAGGGAATCCCCGTGACGTCACACGGGGCCGGGTCTTCTCTCTCCCCCCCGCCCCACGTCCCTCCCCCCTCCAGAGACCGGAGTGACTCCCTCCGCAGCCCAATCCCCGGAAACGGAGCCGAGCCGGATTAGCGGGGAAGCGAATCTTTCTTTCTTTCCTTCTTCTCTCTCTCTCTTTCCCTCCTTCCTTTCTTTTCTTTCCTTTTTTCTTTTCTTCCTTCCTTCCTTTCTTTCTTTCCTTCCTTTTTTCTCTCTTTCCTTCCTTCCTTTCCTTTTTTTCTTTTCTTCCTTCCTTCCTTTCTTTCTTTCCTTCTTCTCTCTCTTTCCCTCCTTCCTTTCTTTTCTTTCCTTTTTTTCTTTTCTTCCTTCCTTCCTTTCCTTCTTTTTCTTTCTTTTCTTCCTTCCTTTCCTTTCCTTTCCTTCCTTTCCTTTTTTCTTTCTTTCTTTCCTTCCTTTTCTTTTCTTCCTTCTCTCTCTTTCTTTCCTTCTCTCTCTCTGTCCTTCCTTCCTCCCTTTCCTTCTTTTTCTTTCTTTTCTTCCTTCCTTTCCTTCCTTTTTTCTTTCCTTCCTTTTTCTTTTTCCTTCCTTTTTCTTTCTTTCTCCCTGTTTTCTTTCCTTCCTTTCTTTTCTTCCTTCTTCTCTTCCTTCCTTCCTTTCTTTCCTTCTTTCTTTTTCTTTTTTTCCTTTCTTTCTTTCCTTTTTCTATCCTCCCTTCCTTTTTCTTTCCTTCCTTTCTCCCCTTTCTTTCCTTTCTTTTTTCTTTTCTTCCTTCCCTCCCTTCTTTTTCTTTCTTCCTTCTTCTTTCCTCCCTTTTTTCCTTTTTCTTCCTTTCTTTTTCTTTTTCTTTCTTTCTTTGTTTTCCTTACTTCCTTTCCTTTTTTTTGCTTCTTCTCTTCCTTCCTTCCTATCTTTCCTTCTTTTTCTTTCCTTTCTTTCTTTCTTTCTTTCTTTCCTTCCTTCTTCTTTCCTTCCTTTTTCTTTTCTTCCTTCCTTCCTCTCCTTTCTTTCCTTACTAACTTTTTTCTTTCTTTTCTTTCTTCTTTCCTTCCTTTCTTTTCTCCCTTCTTTCCTTTCTTTTTCTTTTTCTTTTCTTTTCCCTCTTTCCTTCCTTCCTCCCTTCCCTTCTTCCTTCCTCCTTTCTTCCTTCCTTTTCTTTCTTTCTTTCTTTCTTTCTTTCTTTCTTTCTTTCTTTCTTTCTTTCTTTCTTTCTTTCTTTCTTTCTTTCTTTCTTTCTTTCTTTCTCTCCCTTCCATTCCTGATTCAACCCTCTCCTGCTGCTTTTTTCAGGGTTGCATCTGTAGGTGTGGTAGAGGAGTCTCCACTTTGGGGGAGCAGCTGCCACTTTTCAGCCCAAAAGGAGCCAATGGGGAAGAGAGGCAGGGAATAATTGAGCTCCAAATGCCCATCTCTAAACAAGGCGGTCATTAAGTGAGTTTTGCCTCCTTGGATGACCTTTTTGCCACAGTTGTTAAGTGAATCGCAGCCGGGTCTTCTCCCCTGAAGTCTTGAAAGCCAAAGAGGATGAACTCAGGAATAAGTGGAACATGGTTTTTGTAATACTGTTAAGGAACATGGGCTTTCTTGTATTTTAAATTTGCTTTTTCAATTATCTTGGGAGATTCTCAGTCCTCCAGGTTGTCCCAAAGTGCTTTTTCTTTCAAGAAGCAACTGGACTTTCTGGCTTTTAACAGATAACAGATCATTAGAGTTGGAAGGGACCTTATAGGTCATCTAGTTCAACCCGCTGCCCAAGCCATTTCTGTAAAAAAACAAAAACAAACACCAACCTGAGAGTTTCTATGGAGAGTCTCCACAGGTCCTAGTTATCTCAGAGATGCTTTTTTCAAAAAAGAGCAACTGGACCATTATTTCCTTGAGGAAGAACAAAATGTTTCATTTCTCCATTGTGGTAGAGAAGACATTTCACTTCTCATCCAAGAAGCTTCTTCAGCTCTGACTGGATGGGAGGGAATGCTTTTTTAATGGTATTGCTAACAAATTTCCCCTAAGTCTTAACCTTCAAGAAAAAAGCTTCTCTTTCAGAAACCAGGACTGGCAGGAGAGCATTCAATAATTGTAGATAAGTTTCTTTGATTTTAGTTGTTTGCAAGCCTTCATGAACAAAGAAAACAGTCCTTGAACAAAGAAAACGGTCCTTGGGAAGCGCCAAGAAAGTATCTTAACTCACTTTGATGTTTTTCCCTTTGCAAATGTTTCTTTTCATTTTACTCTGAATACAGGGCTCTTTTCTATGGCTGTGCTGTCATTCTTTTCTTTTTGAGATTGATTTTCTCTTTACATTTTGTTAGTGCTTAAAAAACATCCTGTTGTCTTGAAATCCACCTCTTAAAAGTTGCCAAGGTTGAGAGAAACGGTGATATAGAATATACCTCTTGTTTTTAAATAGTATTTTTTAACATATATATATATGTATGTATATGTGTATATATATATATATATGTGTGTGTGTGTGTGTGTGTGTGTGTGTGTATATATATATATATATATATATATATATATATAGATCTTTGGTTATTCGGGTTTTCTCCCGCGTAAGATTGGAAGCATCTAGGCAACGTTTCGATGAAGTCTCATTCATCATCTTCAGGCTTGGTCTTCAGGTCTGGGCTTCTCAGAGTGATGTGAGCTTGCAGCTGCTTCTTCCTTTTAACTGCTAGTGGGGGTGTGACTTGATTGGGTGGGGGCTTGGCTGTGTTCTGATTGGTTGGGGGGTTGGCTGTGTTCTGATTGGTTGGGGGGTTGGCTGTGTTCTGATTGGCTGGAGGCGTGTTCTGTTCAGGTGGGGGCTTGGTTGTGCTCAGGTTAGTCTTAGTTGCTGGGGGATTTGAGCTGGTGAGCTGTGATCTTGCTGTTTGGCTTCAAGTTCGTGGTCGTGCTGCATCTTCATGGTGGAGGTCAGTTCGCTTCATGTATGGCTTTGAAGTGGGTAGTGATGCAGCTGCAGTGCGGCTTCTGGTCCGTGGTCATGTCTCAACTTCTGTGTGGGTGTGAGTCTGCTTTCTACGTCGAAGTGTGGTGGTGGCATCTTGTGTGGCTCTCAGGGGTGTGGGTCTGGTGTCATTCTTCATGTTAGGTACTCATCTGTTCATGAGGGCGGGTTTCCAAATGGCTGGTAGGCTCAGAACACAGCCAACCCCCCAACCAATCAGAACACAGCCAAACCCCCAACCAATCAGAACACAGCCAAACCCCCAACCAATCAGAACACAGCCAAGCCCCCACCCAATCAAGTCACACCCCCACTAGCAGTTAAAAGGAAGAAGCAGCTGCAAGCTCACATCACTCTGAGAAGCACAGAGCTGAAGACCAAGCCTGAAGATGATAAATGAGACTTCATCGAAACGTTGCCTAGACACTTCCAATCTTACGCGGGAGAAAACCCGAATAACCAAAGATCCACATACAAATACCCGCGAGAACGTCAGAAAACATATATGTATGTATGTATGTATGTATGTATGTATGTATGTATGGCATTCAGCTTTATTCAGGTATTTTCCCACATCATTGTAGTTGTTCTTTTAAAGTTGTAGCAATGTTTCGGCAGAATCTCATCTGCCATCATCAGGCTTCTGTATCGTGTTCGTCTACAGAAGCCTGATGATGGCAGATGAGATTCTGCTGAAACGTTGCTGCAACTTTAAAAGCACAACTACAATGACATGGGAAAATACCCGAACAAAGCTGAATGCCATACATACATACATTTATTTATTTATTTTAAAACGCTGTTTGATATGCACTATGTTTATTCTGTCCAGAAATCTTAAAATTGCCAAGTTTGGAAAAAATATAGCTTTAGAGTCAATTCGTACCTTAGGAAAACTGCAGAAACAGGATATAGGCAAAATATTTTATTCCAACTTCTCTGGGTACTTAAAATCTCAAAAAATATTGCTACAAATGCCAATCAATTCTTTTTTTAAAAATTTTTCCAAAAGACAGAAAAATCAGCAAACTTAAAAGAACCTGAGAGACTGGATTCACACGGCATATTAAACCCGGGTTTATCAAACACAGCAGTGCTGTTCACACAAGGAAATAAACTATAATCTGGCACAAAGTGATAGTCACACACGGGGTGCATGGAGGAGATCTTATACCCTGTGCACTGGCATAAATGAATTTTTAAATTTTAACTCATTTTTTGTGGAATGAAGGCTGCACATTTGCACGATATATTTAATTATGGACTTGATTCATGTATTTATTCTTATCCTGTCTTCATTATGTTTGCAAATGACTCGAGACAGCAAGCACACAAAATATTCCTTCTAGTTTTCGCACAACAACCCTGCAAGGTGAGAGAGTGGGCTGAGAGAGTGAATGATCCAATGTCACTCAGGTGAGTTTCATATGTAAGGCAGGACTAGAACTCACTGCCTTCGGGTGATTGGCCCAAAGTCACCCAGCTGACTTTTTTGCCTAAGGCGGGACTAGAACTCAATGTCTCCTAGTGATTGGCCCAAACTCACCCAATTGTCTTTCAGGCCTTAAGCAGGACTTGAACTCGTGGCCTTCCATTTCCAGATTTCCCTCAACCATTGAACTTCGACAATCGTCCAAACGGGTGTGTGATGTACAGGTAGTCCTCCACTTGCAACCACAATTGTGGCCAAATTTTCCATCGCTAAGTGAGACCGCTGCCCAGTGAGTTTTGCCCCCTTTTACAACCTGTCTTGCCCCCGTTGTTAAGTGAATCAGGCTAGTCAACACGGCTGTTGGAAGAATCTGGCTTCCCTGTTGATTTTGCTTGTCAAGAAGGTCGCAAAAGGAGACCGCGTGGCCCTGAGACACTGCAACCATCGTAAGTACGAGTCAGCTGCTAAGGGCCTGAATTTTTGATCACGTGACCACGGGGGGAGGGATGCTGCAATGGTCGTAACTGCGAAAAACGGTCAAAACTCACTTTTTCTAGCGCAGTTGTAACTCGAACAGTCATTAAATGAATGGTTGTAAGTCAGAGACTAACTTGGAGTAAACCCTCAAAATCCAAACCAAAGTTAATTCTAACCCAAGCTAACCAGAGTTTAGGGTGAAAAATTAACTTTGAACTGTCACTAAATGAATGGTTGTATATTGAGGACTACCTTCTGTATGCTTCGGCCAAATTGATTCTTCCAAAAGCAAATTGAGTCTCAAAGATTCTCACACACACACCAATACACACAAACACACACACACACACACATAAAGGAACCATAAAGCAACTTGGAAGACCCAGTGAGGTCTGTTCCCAAGGAATTCTGGGAGAGGTAGTTTTGCAGGCATGCTGGATATTTGGCTGGTTCTCGGGGAGGGCAGGCCAATTTCTCCTCCAGTTATGGTCTCTAGTACACAGGCTGCTTGAAGCATCCTCTCTAGATGGCCATGGGGCTCCCCATTAATCCCAGTTCTTCTCCTGAAGAAGATTCCCCATCATGGAGTGCAAAAGTTGACAGATCTTGTATGTCATGGGTTGGGTTGGGTTGAGTTGAGTTGAGTTGGCTGGGAAGATGGTCCCTGGCCACCCATGACCAAACCAGATCCATTCTTGGACAAACCAGGGTTGGAAGAGTGGGGGTTGCAACCATATCTTGCTCAACTAACTCAACAAGTGCCTTTCTTGATGGCTACCCTTCAATCCAACCATGATCTACTATGGCCCTCTACCTACAACATCTCAATTTCTGGAGTCAGAGAAAGAAACTTGAGAGAGGGAAGTATCCATAACTGTTATGGGGAGGGTTGTGAGGTCAAGAGGAAGGACCAGATCTTGGTGACCCCAAATCTTGGCTTGGTCTTCAAACCCAACCAAGAACTATGGAGCCAGATGACAAGACACCTTCTTTTTGCACCTTCAAACCACCTGTCTTCACAGGCCTGTGGTTAAAGTCAGCACACATACCCACATATACCTTCTCTTGATGGCTACCCTTCAACCTAACCATGATCTACTATGGCTTTCTTCCTGCAACATCCCAATTTCTGGAGTTGGAGAAAGAAACTTGAGGAAATGAAGTGTCCAGAATTATTATGGGGAGAATCCTGAGGTCAAGGGGAAGGACCAGATCTTGGTCACCTCAAATCCTGGCTTGGACTTCAAACCCAACCAAGAACTATGGGCTCACACAATGAGGACCTTCTTTTGCCATCCCGTCTTCACAGATCTGTAGTTAAAATAAACTCACACACGCACACATTAATGAAACCCTGAGTGGAGAAGAGGTGGAATATCATCTCAAGCCAAGTGAGCAAGCTTCGAAAACATGGTGGCCAACATTGTCTTCTTGAATCACAAGCCCCCTCCATGTTTTTGGATCAAGGAAGATCCTCTGGAGAAGAAGGCCCCAAACATCCCACATCTGTCAAGCAGAGTTGTGAAAAACAAAATTCGGGTGAGAAATTTTCTGGATCGAGAGTATCCTCCTTTTAAGGCAGGGTTGGAATTGAAAAATTTGCATCCCAAAAAAAACCAAAGGGAAAAGACGAGAAAGGACGTTGTTTGGAGCCAATCTTTTTTCAACCATGGCTACTTTTAAGATGGGTGGGCTTCAACTCCCAGAATTCCCCTGCTCTCCGAGGAATTATGGGAGTTGATATCCACCCATCTTAAAAGCAGGAAGTTTGAAAAACACCGATCAGCCCAACCCGTTTGCAGGGTAATTCATTATTCACCCTAAGGACTGCAGGATGCAAGCAATTTAAGGCCACCCCATTTTTGGAGTGAGGGTGTCAGAAAAAAACAGGGAAAGCCAATCCAAGGACCCCATCCCCTTTGGCTCCCCCCCACCCCCCACAAGGCTACCCTCTTCCTACCCCCTTCAGAAAGCACCAGTCCTTCCTTCCATCTCAACCTCTTCTTTGGCACCAGGCAAAACGATCCTACACTTTGCAGAAATATCCATCATTCCACGTTGCTCTCCTTTCCGGTCCATTCCTATCCCCACCCCCCCCGATATGGTGGACCATGAAATCCAGCCCTGGGATGCGGGAAAAAAACAGGATCTGCATCCAAATCTCTTTCGGTGGGGTCCTTGGTACCCTCTGAGCTTGGTGGTTTTCTTGCAGACATTTCATTACCATACTAGGTAATATCACTGGTGCTAGAAGAGGTGGCGGGGTATGTGGAGTGGAGGAGGAGAAAGGAAGGAGAGCTTGCGGGGTCCTTGGTGCTCTCTGAGCTTGGCTGGGTGTTTTTTTTTTGTAGACCTCTCATAACCAAACTAGCTAACATCATCTGTAGTGGAAGGGAGTGGGGTTTGCAGAGAGGAGGAGAAAAAAGAGGAGGAAGACAATGAGGACTGACTTTCAGGGTCCTTGTTGCTCTCTGAGCTTGGCTATTTTCTTGCGGACATCTCATAACCAAACTAGCTAACATCATCCGTAGTGGAAGGGAGTGGGGTTTGCAGAGGAGGAGGAGGAAGAGGAAGAAGAAGGAGAAGGAGAAGGAGAAGAAGGAGACAATGAGGATTTCGGGGTCTTTTGTGCTCTCTGAGCTTAGCTCTATACTTGCAGACATCTCATTACCAAACTACGGAACATCATCCATGCTACATCAGTTTCTCCCATCAATCATTCCAGCAGGTTCCTTGTCCCAGATCAACAATACAGATCGCAAACTAAAAGTGCAAAACTGCCTTCTTTAAGAGCTTGCTGGTGCTTAACAAAACTCCCCTAGGTTTCTTTGGCATAGGTGAGAACGCAAAGGGCAACAGGGGTCTCTCCCCATGTTCTGGGACCCCTGCCCCATGAAAGGGCAAAGGTGAAAGGTACTCTGTCCCCGCAAAAGGCAATTCCGAGGTGGCTGAGAGATATGGCCTCCGATGCCCCCATGCTTGCTTCCTTCTGCATCCTTCCACTCAAGGCCATTTCATGTCTCCGCTTCTTGCAATTTATCCGAATTCTTGCTGCCGCTCCCCATTTCGGGAACCACTTGCTCCAGTCCTTGCCCTCCAAGGGGGCTGATCCCCAACACTTTAGGGACTGGGTTCGAAGCCAGCCAAGGATGGAGCAGGATCCCACTGGCGGTCAGCCTTTCGGCCGGATCCCTCCTCAAGAGGCACCGGATGAGGCACTGGGCCTTGGGCGAGAGGTCACCCGGGACTGTAAAACGTCCACGACAGATTTTGTCAAACAACAAGATGGGCTTGGTGCCCTGGAAGGGGTAGCAGCCCACCAGCAGAGTGTAGAGGGCTACCCCTAGGCTCCAGATATCAGCAGCCTTTCCAGAGTAGGAACCCTTGCAGCTCAGGATTTCGGGACTCACGTAAGCCGGATAGCCGTGCTTGTCTGTCAAGGTGTCATTGGAACCCATCAGGACCTGAGCGTCTTCCAGGTTCTCCAGCAGCAACTTAGACCTGGAGAAACCAAAGGTATAGTTATGGTTCACTTTTATTGTCCTTGCACCTCGTACAACAAAATTAAAAACCACCTTGGGTGTACATTACGACGATGAAAATAAACACAAACACACATCCTTCGCGTTCTAGGCAATTGAATTGCAAACTCCCTGATATTGCATGAATATTGCACTATACAGTAGAATTCGATAGAGTTACTGGCCTGGGATAGAAGCTGTTTTTTCAGGCTATTTGTCCTTGTTTTATTATCATCCTGCACCGTCTGTCAGATGTTTAAAAAAAGAGGGCCTAGGATGAGATGGATCTTTGAGAGTGTTTTGAACTTTCTTTCTTTCTCTTAAATAAATTTTATTAGATTTTCATCTCTAAAAACAAATTCTATATACATTTTTTGCAGTTATTTGTGGCATTGGTTATTCCATTTTCCTGTACGTATATAAATATATACATACATACATACATACATACATACATACATACATACATACATACATATATTATTTACAATTTTACATTTATGTTATCTTTTCTTTCTATTATCTAACCTAACATACCATTTTCCCCAGACCGTATAATACTCTTTTTCTTCCCTTTCCTGCAATTCCATTGTAAGTTTGTTCATTTCTACACAATCTATTACTTTCTTTATAAATCATATCATCTGTGGGACTACTATCTAATTTCCAATTTTGAGCATATATTATTTTAGCTGCTGTTAATATAGAGTCTTTTGAGCAACTTTCTTAAGGCAGCGGGAGCGATGAAGCTCTTCCAAAGAGGGGAGAGGGCAACCAATTGATCCTCTGGGCAACGACATTGACCCTCTGGAGTGCTGTCCTATCGGCCCCTGTGCAATTGGCAAACAATACACAGGTGCAGGAAGTTAAGATACTCTCTCTGTTGCAGTGGTAGAAGGTCACCAGCAGTTTTCCATTCACTTGTTGTTTTCTGAGAAGCCTCAGGTAGTATAATCTCTGCTGGGCCCTTTTGACCAGGGCTGCAATGGGAGCCCCCCAGGTCAGGTCCTCTTTTATGGTAACACCCAGAAACTTAAAACTGGCCACTTGCTCCACTCGGTCTCCCTTGATAAGCCAGGGCTGGATGTCTAATCTGTTCCTTCTATAGTCCACTATAAACTCCTTGGTCTTATTAGTGTTGAGGACCAAGTTTCTGTCTCCACACCACGAAAGCAACTGGTCCACCTCATCTCAGTAGCCAGACTCATCCCCCCGGAAATGAGTCCCACCATTGTTGTATCACCTGCAAATTTAGCAATAGTATTACTAGCTGTGGGAATGCAGTCATGCACATGAAGAGTATAGAGTAAGGGACTCAACAGGCAACTCTGTGGTGGACCAGTGTTAAGAATAAGGCCGGAAGAGGTATGATTACCTTATCTGACCCTCTGTGAGTGGCCAGACAGGAAATCCATAATCCAAAAGCAGATTGAATTAGAAAGTGCAAGGTCCAGTAGTTTAGACTCTATGTGGAAGAATTGTGTTAAACGCAGAATTAAAATCTACAAAAGGCATCCTCACATAGCCCTCCCGCTGTTCTAGATGAGTCAGAGGAGCGTGAAGAATGATGGCTATAGCGTCCCTCTGTAGATCTAGTTCTTCTGTATGCATATATATATATATGTCTGGCATTCAGCTTTGTTCGGGTATTTTCCCACGTCATAATAGTGGTGCTTTTAAAGTTGTAGCAACGTTTCAGCAGAATCTCATCTGCCATCATCAGGCTTCTGTATGGTGTACAGAAGCCTGATGATGGCAGATGAGATTCTGCTGAAACGTTGCTACAACTTTAAAAGCACCACTATTATGACGTGGGAAAATACCCGAACAAAGCTGAATGCCAGACATGTAAGTACCCGCGAAAACTTAAGAAAACATATATATATATATATATGTATATGTATATGTATATGTATATGTATATGTATATGTATATGTATATGTATATGTATATGTATATGTATATGTATATGTATATGTATATGTTATGTCTCACCTATATCCACAAGTGAGAACAAGAAGTTCCACAGTTCAAAATATTCAAACAAAACAGAACCAGACTAAAAAAGGGTTAACAGTATTATATTCCAGTCCTTGGCAGACTTCCCGGAATCTGTCTGGTAATTTCAGAATGTCCATAAATTACAAAAGCCGCTCCACACATCAAACACTTTGCTTCCAAGCAAAGTTTGAGAATCATCACGCCTCCTTAAATCACCTGGATGGGCGTGTCAGTCTCTCTAATCAATGTCTGGCTTGGCTCCTCCCTTCAGCTTGGCGTTTCATCCTTCTCCTGGTTCTAGCATCAATCCACGATCTGTCAGTTTCCCCATTAGAAGCCTCTGACTCATTTTGTGGATCAGTTGCTGGCATGAATGAAGTCAAAGGTTCTGGCGAGGATTGTCTATCCAACAATCTCTCATCCTCCTGGCTCACATCTGTGTCCTCTGATAATTCAGACTCCACATTCACAGCAGGCTCCACCCTTTCATCTTCAGAGTCATCAGAGTCAAAACTCACAGCAGGATCGATCCTTTCAGTTATATGTGTGTGTGTGTCTGTCTGTCTGTGTCTGTGTCTGTATGCCTGTGTGTAGTGTGTGTACATGTGTATTATGTATCTATACCAGTGGTGGCTAACCTTTTTGGGCTCCCATGCAGAAAATTGTGTGCATGTGCACTCATATGCCACCCACCCCCGTGCATGTGTGCACAACCCCTTGCCCGCTTACCTGCACTGCACATGTGTGTGCCTCCCAGCTGATTTTTGGCCCATTTGAGGCCTTTTTCATCCTCCCAGGGGCTCGAGGAAAGCCTCTGCAGCCTCAGGAGGCTAAAAAACGGGCCTTCCAGAAATATCAGAAGTGCCAAAATGGGCCCATTTTTCAGCCTCCAAAGGCTGCAGAGGCTTCCCTCAAGCCTCTGGGAGGCCTCCCCCGGGCTCCAGAGGCCCTCCGGATGCTGAAAAACAGCCCTTCCGGAAATACCGCAAGTGCCAAAACGGGCCCGTTTTTCGGCCTCCAAAGGCTGAAGAGGCTTCCCTCCAGCCTCTGGGAAGGCGAAAAAGGCCTCAAACGGGCTGAAAATCAGCTGGGTGGCATGCGCCTGTGCAGTGCAGGTAACGTTTAGCTGGGGCTCACATGCCTGCACGTGTGCCATAGGTTCGCCATCATGGATCTATACGCTTTTGAGAGCAGCTGGTCTTTTCAATTCTCACCGTTCTCGATCTGTGAAGACAAACTTCCTCAGTTTGATGTCTCGGAGGACGATGTCGTGCTGGTGACAGTGAGCGATGGCTTCGGCCATTTGTCGGAAAAGAGCAACTGCCTCAGACTCCGGCACACGCTTGTACCGCCTCACCAGGTCGTGCATGTTGTGCTTCCCGGACTCAAAAAAGACGTAGACATTCTGGTCTCCCACGATGACTTCGGCCACCCGGGCAATGTTGGGGTGCGAGGGGAGAGCAGCGTATGGCGCCATCACCTCTGGGTAGCTCTTCGCCGGATAAACCTGGAGGGGAAGAGAAAGAAGTGAGAAGAAAGATCAAGTAGCAGAATTATCTGGGAGTAAGACGGGCAGCCTATAAATTTGATAGATTAGAGATACATAGAATGATGGATGGATGGATGGATGCATGGATGGATGGATAATACAGACAGACAGACAGACAGGTGGTAGATAAATATTAAATAGATATAGATGTTAGATAGATGATACAGACCGAGACATAGATGATAGAAAGATAATGACAGATAATAGATACAGATAGATGTTAGAGATAAGAGATTATTAGATGATAGACAGATGATAGATATTAAATAGATGATAGATATACAGCAGATAGATGTTTGATAGATGATAAAGATATATCTATATCTATATACATATACATATGTATATATATATATAGAGAGAGAGAGAGATGATAGATATATATTAGATAGATGATAGACAGGTAGATATGATAGATGATAGAAAGATAGATGTTAGAGATGGTAATTAAATGATAAATAGATAAATAGATAGATAGATAGATAGATAGATAGATAGAAAGATAGACAGACAGACAGACAGACAGACAGACAGGATAGAGAGAGAGAGAGAGAGAGACAGAGAGACAGAGACAGAGACAGAGAGAGAGAGAGAGAGAGAGAGAGAGAGAGAGAGAGAGAGAGAGAGAGAGAGAGAGACCGGTGGATTATAGATAGATGTTAGATGATACAGATAGACAGATGATAGATATTAAATAGATGATAAATATAGATGTTTGATAAATATAAAGATAAATGGATGGATGGATGGATGTTTTGTTTGTTAGGGGATTCTGGGAATTGAAGTCCATGTTTTAAAGAGGCCAAGCTTAAAGAGACACACTTCCACGCCCACTATCTCATACCTTGCAAGTCATCTCTGCCTCGGTGTGTCTATTCACAGCCCTGTAGGTGCATCCACCTTCTGTGGGCTCCAGAAGGATGTAGGGACCAATCTGAGTGATGGTCAAACCTTCATCCGTGGCCGGAGGGCACTGAGGCAGAGGCTGGAGGCAGCGGGATGGCCCCGGAAGCTTCCCCACACGCGGGCGCTTGGGTGCCAGACCGCCCGCTTTTGAGGCTTTCTCACAGCACAGTCGCCTTTTCGGCACGTGGGCCTCTGCAGAAGGCTTTGGCACCAAGAGGCTCATCTGGAAAGAGCGGAGAGGAGAGGAGAGGATTAAGGTCAGTTCCAGGCATTTTAGGTCCAAAAAGTCATGGCTGGCAAGGATGCAGACCCCTTTTCTAGCTCTGGGTCTGGCCCTTGGGATTGTAATTGGAGCTTGGGAGCTTTCTTGCAGTCGTTTCATGACCCAACTAGGGAACAACATCAGTGTAGAAGGCAGTGGGGTATGCAGAGAGGAGGAGGAGAGGAGGAAAAGGGGGAGGAGAAAAAGGAGGAGAAGGAAGAGGAGGAGGAGCACTGGGATCCTTGGTGCTCTTTGAGCTCGGTTCCTTTCTTGCAGATGTTTCATGGCCCAACTAGGTAATGTCCTCAGTGCCACAAGGGGGTAAGATTTATGGAGAGGAGGAAGAGGAGGAGGAAGAGGAGGAGGAGGAGGAGGAGGAGGAGGAGGACTGTGGAATCCTTGGTGCTCTCTGAGCTTGGTTGCTTTCTTGCAGACATCTCATGACCCAACTAGGTAACGTCCTCAGTGCCACAAGGGGGTAAGGTTTGTGGAGAGGAGGAAGAGGAGGAGGAAGAGGAGGAGGAGGAAGAGGAAGAGGAAAAGGAGAAGGAAGAGGAGGAGGAGGAGGAGGAGGAGGAGGAGGAGGAGGAGGAGGAGGAGGAAG
>CM066330.1:262207698-262237698 GCA_033807585.1 Hydrophis major
ATGGCTTCTTGTTTTGCCTTCAGGTGTTTTGGAGAATATTTTCCTCCTTTTTCATCACCCAAACTAGGTAACGTCATCAGTGCTAGTCCTACCTAGTTGGTGACTTCATTAGGGAACTAATTAAGAAAAGAAAGAAAGAAAGGAAAGAAAGAAAGAAAGTAAAAGAAAAAGTAACCAAGTCAGAGAGCCTTTCGCCTTTCCAGATTTCCCATCCAAAGCCACAGCTCTGCCAAGATACCAACTGAGGTATGCAGGTGAGTGAGTCATCCAGGTGAGTGAGTGTTGCAAGAGGCTGGCAAAGTACCTTACCTTTGCTCACCTGTTCCTTCTTCAAGCCCCCCCGCCAGGTGATCACAATCAGCAATGGCACACGCAACGCAACAATGTCCCCCTGCCTTATTTTTCGGTGTACAGAGAGTCCCTGCGCTTCAGCTGTGACAAGTCTAAATGCAGCTAGTCCTCAATTTACAAACAGTTCGTTTAGTGACCATTTGAAAACAGGAAAAACAATCCGCCCCGTGGAACAGAAGTTGCCCTCGGAAGTTGTGGGAGCTTCATCCCTGGAGGCTTTCAAGGAGAGACTGGACTGTCATCTGTCAGAAACGTTGTAGGGTCTCCTGCTTGGGGGCGGGGTTGGACTAGATGACCTCCAATGCCTCTTCCAACTCTATTATTATTCTATCATTCAGAAGTTGTGGGAGCTTCATCCCTGGAGGCTTTCAAGTAGAGACTGGACTGCCATTTGTTAGAAATGGTGTAGGTTCTCCCGCTTGGGGGCGGGGTTGGACTAGATGACCTCCAATGCCCCTTCCAACTCTATTATTATTCTATCATTCAGAAGTTGTGGGAGCTTCATCTCTGGAGGCTTTCAAGTAGAGACTGGACTGCCATTTGTTAGAAATGGTGTAGGGTCTCCTGCTTGGGGGCGGGGTTGGACTAGATGACCTCCAACGCCCCTTCCAACTCTATTATTATTCTATCATTCAGAAGTTGTGGGAGCTTCATCTCTGGAGGCTTTCAAGAAGAGACTGGACTGCCATTTGTTAGAAATGGTGTAGGGTCTCCCGCTTGGGGGCGGGGTTGGACTAGATGACCTCCAATGCCTCTTCCAACTCTATTATTATTCTATCATTCAGAAGTTGTGGGAGCTTCATCTCTGGAGGCTTTCAAGTAGAGACTGGACTGTCATCTGTTAGAAACGTTGTAGGGTCTCCTGCTTTGGGGGCGGGGTTGGACTAGATGACCTCCAATGCCCCTTCCAACTCTATTATTATTCTATCATTCAGAAGTTGTGGGAGCTTCATCCCTGGAGGCTTTCAAGTAGAGACTGGACTGCCATTTGTTAGAAATGGTGTAGGGTCTCCTGCTTGGGGGCGGGGTTGGACTAGATGACCTCCAACACCCCTTCCAACTCTATTATTATTCTATCATTCAGAAGTTGTGGGAGCTTCATCCCTGGAGGCTTTCAAGAAGAGACTGGACTGCCATTTGTTAGAAATGGTGTAGGGTCTCCCGCTTGGGGGCGGGGTTGGACTAGATGACCTCCAATGCCTCTTCCAACTCTATTATTATTCTATCATTCAGAAGTTGTGGGAGCTTCATCCCTGGAGGCTTTCAAGAAGAGACTGGACTGCCATTTGTTAGAAATGGTGTAGGGTCTCCCGCTTGGGGGCGGGGTTGGACTAGATGACCTCCAATGCCTCTTCCAACTCTATTATTATTCTATCATTCAGAAGTTGTGGGAGCTTCATCTCTGGAGGCTTTCAAGAAGAGACTGGACTGCCATTTGTTAGAAATGGTGTAGGGTCTCCCGCTTGGGGGCGGGGTTGGACTAGATGACCTCCAATGCCTCTTCCAACTCTATTATTATTCTATCATTCAGAAGTTGTCGGAGCTTCATTCCTGGAGGCTTTCAAGAAGAGACTGGACTGTCATCTGTCAGAAACGTTGTAGGGTCTCCTGCTTTGGGGGCGGGGTTGGACTAGATGACCTCCAATGCCCCTTCTAACTCTATTATTATTCTATCATTCAGAAGTTGTGGGAGCTTCATCCCTGGAGGCTTTCAAGTAGAGACTGGACTGCCATTTGTTAGAAATGGTGTAGGGTCTCCCACTTGGGCAGGAGGGTTGGACTAGATGATCTACAAGATCCCTTCCAACCTTTATTATATGTTATCTGTTAAAATGCAATGGGGGTGAAAAAAAAAGCAACTTATAGCCATTCTCCACTCTTACGACGGTTGCAGTGCCTGGGGCTCACACGATCCCCTTTTGTCACCTTCCAACAAGCCAAGTCAACGGGGAAACAAGCCTGATTCACTTAACGACCGGGTTTCTATCTTAACATCGGCAGTGATTCCCGTCACGACCATATTACTCACTTAACATGGGCACCGATTCACTTCACGACTGTGGCAACAAAGGTTGTAAAGTGGGGCAAAACTTACTTGTCTCGCTTAACAACAGAATATTTTAGGGGGGGGTCCATTGCCGTCGTAAGTCGAGGACCACTAGGTTTTTGTTTGTTTGTTTTTTAAATCAGAGAATTGTTTTATGGGGCTTACATTTCCAAGATCCCCGTCTAGGGTGCCCCGAAAGTGCCAGATCCCAGCTTGGCCTGGCCTTTGCCCTCGTCCCACATGTGCCAAGTGCATACCAGGGTGATTCATCCATGGGCCACTCACAGATGGTGATACACCATGACTGAGCAATGCGCCGGGGGCTGACTCAGCAACTCCCAGTGCTTCCCTCCCCACTGAGCCATTGGGGCCAGGGGGTGGACTAGCTCCCGTTTTTTCCCCTTATCCTGCCCACCTCCCGGACCCCCCACCCCCCCCAAAAATCCCCAGCCTGGCTGAGGATCATGGGACCTGTAGTTTCTCCCCCACCCCTGCATCTTCCTTTAAGAATGTACCTGTGGTACTTCTGCATGGGGGAAACTCTCGCAGGGGTTTTTTGGCCTCCCCCTGAAAACTGAGCCCCTCCCCTCCTCCTCCCCACTCCTCAATTCTTCCCCTGCCCCCACCCCGTTTGCGTTTGTAGCTCACCCCCCCCCCAAAAAAAAGAAAGGCGACCTATGCAATTAAGGAGAATTTTTCTGACCGTGAGAACCATCCACCCATGGAACCAAAGTTGCCTTCAAAAGTTGTGGGAGCTTCATCTCTGGAGGCTTTCAAGAAGAGATTGGACTCCCACCTGTCAGAAACGGTGTAGGGTCTCCTGCTTGGGGGGGGGGGGGTTGGACTAGATGACCTCCAACTCCCCTTCCAACTCTATTATTATTCTATCATTCAGAAGTTGTGGGAGCTTCATCTCTGGAGGCTTTCAAGAAGAGATTGGACTCCCACCTGTCAGAAACGGTGTAAGGTTTCCTGCTTGGGGGGGAGGGGGGTTGGACTAGATGACCTCCAACTCCCCTTCCAACTCTATTATTATTCTATCATTCAGAAGTTGTGGGAGCTTCATCTCTGGAGGCTTTCAAGAAGAGACTGGACTGTCATCTGTCAGAAACGTTGTAGGGTCTCCTGCTTGGGGGGGGGTTGGACTAGATGACCTCCAACTCCCCTTCCAACTCTATTATTATTCTATCATTCAGAAGTTGTGGGAGCTTCATCCCTGGAGGCTTCCAAGAAGAGACTGGACTCCCACCTGTCAGAAACGGTGTAGGGTCTCCTGCTTGGGGGTGGGGTTGGACTAGATGACCTCCCTTCCAACTCTGTTAATCTATTAGTTAAGACTTCTGTGGTAGATCTAATCCTGCTCTCTTAACCTGGGAAGGACCAGGGGAGACATGAAGCTTTTAAGAAGAGACTGGACTGCCACCTGTCAGAAACGGTGTAGGGTCTCTTGCTTTGGGGGGGGGGTTGGACTAGATGACCTCCACGGTCCCTTCCAACTCTATTATTATTGTATCATTCAGAAGTTGTGGGAGCTTCATCCCTGGAGGCTTTCAGGAAGAGACTGGACTGCCATCTATCAGAAACGGTGTAGGGTCTCCTGCTTGGGTGGGGGGTTGGACTAGATGACCTCCCTTCCAACTCTGTTAATCTATTAGTTAAGACTTCTGTGGTAGATCTAATCCTGCTCTCTTAACCTGGGAAGGACCAGGGGAGACATGAAGCTTTTAAGAAGAGACTGGACTCCCGCCTGTCGGAAACGGTGTGGGGCAGAGGGCTCTGAACATGGGCAGAGGGCTCGATCCCCCCCCCTTCCCTCGTTGCTGAAAGGGGGGCAGCGCATTGGCATCGCCCGCCCCCCCCCCGTACCTTCGCGCCGTGTGCAGTGGGGTGGAAGCGGGGTCTTCTCGGCCTTCCTCCCCGGGAAAGAGCCCAGGCTGGCGGGGGAAATGGGGTCTCAGCGGCGGCGTGGCTCCATCCTCGCCCTTGCGACCGACCCCGCGGAGCGGCTTTGGGTCAACCCCGCCGGCGCTGCTCCTGCCCGAGCGGCGGGAATGATGCAACCCCGACGGCGGCGGCGGCTGGCAGCGCCCGCCTTCCTTCCTCCCTTCCCACCGCCTCCGCCTCCCCCTCCGCCACGGCTCGGCTCGGCTGACTCCACGGCCGGCGACTCCGCCTCGCTCGCCTCGATTGCAGCCCGATTGCGTCACAGGAGCTGCGCTTGCGCGTACGGGCGCTTTTCCAAGGAGAGCCCCGCCACCTCCCATCGTCCCCAGGCGGCAGGGCAGGTGGGACTTGGAGTACTCAGCGACCCTGGGCATTGGGGGCTGCTGGGATGGGACTTGGAGTCCTCAGCGACCCTGGGCATTGGGGGCTGCTGGGATGGGACTTGGAGTCCTTAACGAGCCTGGGCATTGGGGGATGCTGGGATGGGTCTTGGAGTCCTTTACGACTCTGGGCATTGGGGGCTGCTGAGATGGGACTTGGAGTCCTTAACGAGCCTGGGCATTGGGGGATGCTGGGACGGGACTTGGAGTCCTTAACGAGCCTGGGCATTGGGGGCTGCTGAGATGGGACTTGGAGTACTCAGCGACCCTGGGCATTGGGGGCTGCTGGGATGGGACTTGGAGTCCTCAGCGACCCTGGGCATTGGGGGCTGCTGGGATGGGACTTGGAGTCCTTAACGAGCCTGGGCATTGGGGGATGCTGGGATGGGTCTTGGAGTCCTTTACGACTCTGGGCATTGGGGGCTGCTGAGATGGGAGTTGGAGTCCTTAACGACCTTGGGCATTGGGGGCTGTTGCGATGGGACTTGGAGTCCTACAACCCTTTACAACTTCAACCTTAGACTGTCTCCTATTGACCTCACCCCTTTCCTAAGAGGTCTCTTGTGGTCCTGCATCAGCGCACCAACCGTCCCTGTCCTATTGTTTCTTTTATATATTTTTATTTTTCTTATATGTATCCATGTATTCATAACTATGTATATACTTATACCTGTATCTTGTAAGCGATTGACAAATCAAATAAATGAATAAATAAATAAACCCCGGCGATTGAGGGCTGCTGCAAGGAGGTGCGATGAAACGGGGAAGGGGGGGCTATCGAACGCCCCCCGACCCTCCTCTTTAGAAGGGCAGGAAGCTTTTGGGGAGGGGGGGGCTTTCCACAGCCCCTCCCCCGAAGTTCCGCACCTGCTTACAACCGCCCCAGATCGCCAGGGGCGTCTCACTCCAACTCCCATCGCAGGAGACCCCGATCGGTAGGGGATGATGGTAGATGGGGCTCTCCACTTGGAGAGCGCCCGGTTGGGAATGGGCCCCCTTAGTTAATCGCAAAGGCGGCGCAGAGAACCGGCCGGGCTCCGAAAGGAAGGCGGCTGGGCGGAGTGTAAAAAAAAAAAAACCACACATGCTCAGAGGCCAGGGCGAGGCTTGCAAAGGCGCGACCCGAGAGTCAAACAAACCCCTGGGATTGGTTAGAATCAGATGAAGCTTTGGAAAGGGAGGGGGGGGGGACAAGCGAAAGTGAAACCCTCCGAGGGTGACGCAACCCAGAAAAGTTTTGCAAAGTTCCCCAGCCCTTCCCTTGGGAAAGGTGAGCTGGAGCGCCTGACTGAATTCGGTTTGATATGGTATATACAGGTAGATCATAATGTTGTAAGCCGCCCAGAGCTACCTGTGTGTGTTGTGAATGAATAAATGTTAAATAAAGTTATCTTGAGCTTGAAGTCAAGTGCAGGGTTCTGGACCTGCACTTCTGATTGGCTGTTAATGGCAGGATCGGATTGCTCCATTCAGGAGAATCTGATTGGCCATTAACAGGCCATTCTCATTGGTTAACGGAGCTAGCGCTCCCGGATTGCTATTGGTTGAATAGTTAATAAGTTGCCTATATAAGGAAGACCACAGCAGCCCTCCAAGTTTGAGTTGTCACACCATGTAAAGAAAGAGTTTGAAGTTCACTGTTTCTACCGGCTCGTCTCCGTTATTCGCACCCATGCTCCAGACTTAACAGTGTGCAGACTTGGGCTGCCCTATAAATTTGTGTGTGGGAGAGAGAGATTGAAAGAGAGAGATAATTATATAAATTATAAATGACAGGGAGATGAGAAGGAGGAAGGGAAGAAGGGAGAGTGAAAGAGAATAGAAAGATGATAGATACCATAAATAGATAGATAGGCAGGTGGGCAGGGGGATGGATGAATAGAGAGAGAGATGATAGATGGATGATACAGTGATGATAAATAACAGATAACATTTTAATAGATATTATTTTTAATGATACATGTTTGTGTTCACACCTGAGAGTAGTACATATGTGGTGAATTATACACACACACACATATAGTTATCCATAGGTATGCATGTATGTATGTATGTATGTATGTATGTATGTATAGTATTCAGCTTTGTTCCGGTATTCTCCCACGTCATTGTAGTTGTGCTTTTAAAGTTGTAGCAACGTTTCGGCAGAATCTAATCTGCCATCATCAGGCTTCTGTATTGTGTTCGTCTGTGAGTCAGACTTTTACAGTTGTTTCAGTTTTAAATTTGTAAAAGTCTGACTTATAGACAAACACAAGTTGTAAGTTGTTTTATCTTGTCCCAAAGTAAACTTACAACTTGGAGAGCTGAATCTGAAACCACTTACAAACATGATAAACTCTTGAAAATATACATTCGAATGTGACAAGAAAACCCCCAACAACTCACAACAACACCTGAAACAATTAGTATACAACGTTTCCAACAGAGAACTCACCAAAACAGAAACAGATGTCCTAACCAAAGGATTCAATTATGCTATAGCACCCAAAAAAATCCCCACAGAATCCATCATAAGTGCAGTAGAATCCAGCCTAACCAAATTAAATACAGATGAAGCTGATAGAATAAGACACCAAGTTACCAACATCCTATGCACAAGCAAACCACCCAAAAACAACTTGCAGAAAGAAGAAATTAAAGTGCTACAAACCCTGAAAAGAGATAGCAGCATAATCATACTCCCAGCAGACAAAGGGAATGCCACAATAGTAATGGACAGAAAAGACTATGAAACAAAATTGACAGACCTACTCCAAGACCCCACATACAAACCCATAAACACGGATCCAACCACATATCTGGAAAAATTAACCAAGAAGAAAATTATAACCAGCCACATGAGCAAAGAGATCCAACAGATGATCATCCCAAGAGAAAAATCTTCCAGGTGCCCCAAACTATACGGGCTCCCAAAAATACACAAAGAAGGCATACCTCTCAGACCCATAGTCAGCTCCAGAGGAGCACCACTACAAAACCTAGCTAAACACTTAGCAAAACAGCTACAGCCCCATGCTGAAACAGCAGCTTCACATGTACAAAACTCATACCACTTCTTGGAAATGATCAAAGATCTACACGTGGAACAAGAAGATCTGCTTGTAAGTTTCGACGTGGTTTCACTATTCACTCAAGTCCCGATAAAAGAGACCCTTGAAATCATCAAAAATAAATACCAACCAGCTAAACACCTCATGGAACTAACAGAACACTGCTTAACAAACACATATTTCATATACAAAGGACAAAGATACAAACAAATTGAAGGAGCCCCTATGGGATCACCACTGTCACCCGTCATTGCAAACCTGTTCATGGAAGAATTCAAATCCAGAGCCCTGGCCAATGCCACCCACAAACCCAAACTATGGTTAAGATACATCGATGACAGATTTGTGATTTGGCCCCATGGAAAAGAAAACCTAAACAATTTCCTAACACACCTAAACAGCACACACCCCAAAATCAAGTTCACCATGGAAATGAAAACAAACAAACAACTACCATTCCTAAATGTACTAATCTACAAAAAATCAGATGGCACACTAGGACACACCGTATACCAGAAGAAAACACACACTAACCGCTACCTCAATGCGCAATCCCACCACCACCCAGCACAGATAAACTCCGTGGCTAAAACACTAATTACTAGAACCAAACGCCTGGCAGACAAGACACACATTAAGACTGAGCTATGCACCCTGACTAAAATACTGACAGCCAACAGCTTCCACAAAGGCAAAATCACCGGCTTCATCCACCAAAACACACTGAGACATAATAGAGACCCAGAAGATGAACAGACCTATGGAACAGCTGTCCTGCCCTACATAAGAGGTACTACAGACAAAATTAGTAAGATACTACACAGACCAAGACTGCCTTTAAAACAGACAGAAAAATAGCAGCCATCCTTAGAAACCCCAAAGATAAAATTGACCTGGAAAACCAAGGCATATACGAAGTCCCCTGTGCATCATGCCCGGCCACATACATTGGACAGACCAATAGAAGAATAAGCACCCGCCTGGATGAACACAAAAATGCAGTCAAAAAGCTGGAACACACTTCCTCACTAGTCCAACACATGAAAGCCACAGGTCACAGCATCGACTTCAATGACACCAAAACCCTAGCCACTATAGAAAATCCCAGCCACAGAATCATCAGAGAAGCCATGGAGATTGAAAAAAGACCAGAAAGCATGAATAGAAGAGATGATTCCACCAGACTGTCAATCATTTGGAAGCCTGCACTCACAAACAAAAAAATCTCCACACCACAAGCCAGGCAAATACCTGGGCACAAACAGATCCCCCCTGATACCTCCAGCTCAAACACACCCCAACCAGGCACCCAGATGAAACCCAGCTTCCTAACTAATGATAGCCGTCCATTTACCCGAAGCCAAGCTGCACTAAAGGCCTCCAATAAAGTAACACAATGTTGCCAGCCAATCAAGATACCAAAAGAGCCCCCCCCAAAAAAAAAAACCAGACAGAAGATATTAGAAGCAGAACACAGCAAACTCCAAGACCAATAAACACAGACCAAGACTCTCAACCAATCAGGAGGAAGAAAAAACCATTCTGACACAGCAATAGGCTGCCCCAAATTTAAATCTGAAACCACTGTAAAAGTCTGACTCACAGACGAACACAATACAGAAGCCTGATGATGGCAGATGAGATTCTGCCGAAACGTTGCTACAACTTTAAAAGCACTACTACAATGATGTGGGAAAATACCCGAACAAAGCAACGTTTCGGCAGAATCTCATCTGCCATCATCAGGCTATAAACACACACACACACACACATGCTTATGTATATCTATAGGACCAATCTTATAAAACCAAAGCAGAAATATCCTAAAGTCCTGAAAAAAAGCAGAGTTGGAAGGCACTTTAAAGATCATGTAGTCCAGCCCTGTGCCTAAGGCAGAAAGCCAAGATTACAGCCTCCACTGAAGCTGGCTAGAGAATTTTGGGAGTCCACTCACCTTCAAGGGGCCGTAGCTGGAGAAATACTGTTCTACCTTTTACAGGATCCAATCTCAATCGGTCACCAGGACCTAAATTTTCTCTAAGCTACAATTTGGTCTAATCTTCTATTTAAGACACACACACACACACACACACACACACACACACATACACAAATGGTCTTCCTCAAGGGTCCCTTGCCTACATTTCTGATGAATGGACATTTCGTATAATAATACATTGTTTTGTAGCCACAAGAGTTAAGAGATGAGGTAGGGAATCAATCGAGCGCTAGAACATTTGCAAAGCGACCGCAACATAACAGGAAGCAGGAGACAGCAAGCTGGCAGGCAAAATGCACGCCTCCCCCAAAGAATTCATAGTCAAAATTTACCTAGCATGTGACAGATGGTTTCCTGAGTCCTTTGCGTCACACACACACACACACATACACACACACGGCACATCTTGTGACCTCTTTCTTCGCCGCTGCACTTTTTTGTCACAATTCTTAAGTAGACCACAACCTACTCCTTGCTAAGCTAAAAAAATGGGGGACCGACAGCATCCATCCACCAGGTGGATTCGTAACTGGCTGACCAACCGTACTCAAGAAGTAGTCCTTAATGGTACCACATCCACACTAGAGGGAAGGAAGCAGTGGGTGCCACAAGGTTCTGTCTTGGGCTCAGGACTCTTCAATTAACTTCATAAATGGCTTAGATGATGGAATAGAAGGGGAACTCATCAAATTTTCAGATGACACTAAGCTGGCAGGAATAGCCAACACCCAAGAAGATAGGCTGAAGGTCCAGATGGACCTTGACAGACTTGAAGAATAGAATGGAAGGGAAGGGAACGGAACGGAACGGAACGGAACGGAACAGAACAGAACAGAACAGAACAGAACAGAACAGAACAGAATAGAATAATAGAATTAGAATAGAATAGAAAACAATAAAATAAGAATTAGAATAGAATAGAAAAAATGGAATAGGAATAGAATAAAATAGAAAATAATAAAATAAGAATGGAATGGAATGGAATGGAATGGAATAGAATTCTTTTATTGGCCAAGTGTGATTGGACACACAAGGAATTTGTCTTTGGTGCAAATGCTCTCAGTGTACATAAAAGAAAAGATACTTTCCTCAAGAGTCAAGAATCATCAGGTCCAACACTTAATGATAGTCAGAGGGTATAAGAATAGAATGGAATGGAATGGAATAGAATAGAATAGAATAGAACAGAACAGAATAGAATAAGAAAAGAATAGAATAGAATAGAAAAAATGGAATAGGAATAGAATAGAAAATAATAAAATAAGAATAGAATGGAATGGAATAGAATAGAATAGAATAGAATTCTTTTATTGGCCAAGTGTGATTGGACACACAAGGAATTTTTGTCTTGGTGCAAATGCTCTCAGTGCACATAAAAGAAAAGATACATTTGTCAAGAGTCGAGAATCATCAGGTACAACACTTAATGAGAGTCATAGGGTACAATAAGCAATCAAATCATACTAGGAAACAGTCCATATAAATCGTAAGGATGCAAGCGACAAAGTTACAATCATAGAGTCACAAGTGGGAGGGGATGGCTGATAAAGGAGTGATGAGAAGATTAATAGTAATAGTAGTGCAGACTTTGTAAACAGTTGGACAGTGTTGAGGAAATTATTTCTTTAACAATATAACAATGGGCCATATCCAACAACATGAAATGTAATCCAGCGAAAAACAAGGTTTTACACCCGTGAAGGAAAAAAAAACCAATGGTATAAGTACAGATCAGGTGAAACCTGGTTCAAAAACAGTCACTGTGAGAGGGACCATCCCTGGAGGTTTTTAAGAAGAGACTAATCAGTCACTTATCTAAATCGGTATAGGTTCTCCTGCTTGATAGGGGGGTGGACTAGAAGACCTCCAAGGTCCCTTCCAGCTCTCTTCTACTCTAATCTAGGAAGATGCCATCGTGGTATTCTGCATCCTGTCCATTTTCAGGAGAAGTTAGGGTTTTCAGTCCAGGTTTTTGCCATGGCAACGATGGAGGAACTCTGAGAGGGAACTTGGAGTCCTAATAGATGAATCGCTGAAACAGGAGCCAGTCGTGTGCAGCAGCAGCCCAAAAAGCTCATACAATGCTGGGTTGTGTAAAGAGAGGCATAGAATCAAAATCACATGGAAGTATTACATAGTGCCACTTTATAAAGCAGGGGTCTCCAACCTTGGCCCCTGGAAGCCTGGCGGACTTCAACTCCCAGAATTCCACAGCCAGCTTTGAAGTCCGCCAGGCTTCCAGGAGCCAAGGTTGGAGACCCCTGTTATAAAGCCTTGGTAAGGCCACACCTGGAATCCTGCCTCCAGTTTTGGTCGCCACATTGCAAAAAAAGAGGTTGAGAATTTGGAAAAAGTGCAGAGGATGGAAACTAAACAAGGAGAGAAGCAACTTGGAATTGAACAGAAATTTACTGACAGCGAGAGCAATTCATCAGTGGAACAGCTTGCCTTCACACATTATGGGTGCTTCATCACTGGAGGGTTTTAAGAAGAGACTGGACAGTCATTTGTCTGGAGTGGTCGAGGATCTCCTGCTTGCCAGCTAACCACAACAGTTGCCAAATGCAACATAGGTAGTCCTCAACTTACAACCACAACTGAGCCCAAAATGGCTGCTGTTAAGGCAGATATTTGATGGTTGGTTGGTTAGGTTCTTATGGCCTTTCTTGCCACCGTTGTTCAGTGAATCACGGCAGTTAATAAGTTAATAATGCTGTTGTTAAGCGAATCCGGCTTTCCCCATTGATTTTACTGGCCAAGAGGTCGTAAAATGGGGATCACAGGACCTCGGGACACGGCAATGGTCGTAAGTATGAACCAGTTGCCGAGCGTCTGAATTTTAATCACATGATCACGGGGACGGTTTCATGGTCGTAAGTGTGAAAAACGGTCATAAATCCCTTTTTTCAGTGCCGTTGTAACTCCGAATGGTCACGAAATGAACTATGGTAAGTCGAGGACTACCTATATCCTCAACTTATGACCATAATTGAACCCAACATTTCTGTCATTAAACAAAACAGTTGTGAAGTGAATTTTGCCCCTTTTTATGCCCTTTTCATGGTTAAGCGAATCACTGCAACAACACGGTTGTTAAGTGAATCTGCCTTCCCCTATTGACTTTTGCTTGTCAGAAGGTCGCAAAAGGAGATCATGTGACCCCCGGGGACACTACAACCATCATAAATACAAGTCAGTTGCCAACATTGACTAAATTTTGATCATGTTGACCCCTGGAGATGCTGCGACGGTGGTAAGTGTGAAAAATGGTCAAAAGTCGCTTTTTACTCAGTGCTGTTGTAACTTTGATCACTAAACGGATGGTTGTAAATTGGGGATTATCTTCGCCAGGAGAAAGCTCCTATGGTTTTTATGGGCCGGACAGAAGAAGGAAGGTCTGGAAACGTTTGGGTGACCCTCTGATTGCCGGACTTGGTGAGCGGCTCTCTTTAGCCAGGGTTTTTTTTTGCATCTCTGTGTTGTTTCTGTGTGTCATAGAATATAGGTGGGTATGTGCCTAATTTTGTATTTATTTTATCATGGTTATTATGTAAGGGCATTTTGGAGGTGGTGGCCCTTTGAGAGTTTCATGCAATGAAATTCCATTTTAATGTTTTTTTTTTATTTTTTTATTTTGTCAAGCAATTATAAGATAACAGGTATAAGTATAAACATAGTTATGGATACATGAAATGGATACACATAAGAAAAATTAAAAAAAATAAAAATAAACAATAGGACAGGGACGGCAGGCACGTTGGTGCGCTTATGCAGGCCCCCTACAGACCTCTTAGGAAAGGGGTGAGGTCAATAGAAGACAGTCTAAGGTTAAAGTTTTTGGGGTTTGGGGAAGAAACCACAGAGTCAGGTAGTGTATTCCAGATATTGACCACTCAGCGAAGAGAACACAGTTGCTCTTAATATGATCACAAAGGTCATTTATGTAGAGTATGAAGAGAGTTGGTCCAAAAACACTTCCTTGGGGGAACATCACTCTTGACAGGTACAGAATTTGATAGGACACTCCCAATTTTGACCATTTGCTGTTTGTTTGACAGGAATGCTTCTATCCAGTTATGCAGGTGTCCATAAGATTACCATAAGATTTTAGTTTTAGGAGTAGTTTGTCGTGTACCACTGAATCAAAGGCTTTACAGAAGTCTGTGTAGATTGTGCCTATTGCTTTGCCCTGATCGAGTTGTATAGTCCATATGTTTTTGCAGTGTAAGAGTTGCAGATTGCAGGATAGTTTTTTTCTGAAACCAAATTGTTTATTAGAGAGTAGGTTGTTTGTCTCTAAGTGGAGGATGATGGATTGGTTAATAATTGATTCCATGACTTTACAGGTGATGCAGCATAAGGAGATTGGTCTGTAATTTTCAACTAAGCTGGGGTCTCCCTTTTTGAAGATGGGGATGACCGTGGTTTGTGACTAGGAGCTTTCAGGAGCTGGTCCTGAAAGATTTTTCAAAGATTATGCTTAGAAGTTCGGCTATGAAAGTGGATAGCTTTTTTAAGAAGTAGGCACATATTCCATCTGGTTCAATAGATCGAGATGGTTTTAGATTGCTTAGTGCTTTTTCAACGTTGTCTTCTGTGAAATCGATATGTATTAGATCATTGTAGTTGTCTGTGGTTTAACTAGGAAATACTGGGCATGATCCATTGCTGTTTACAAATACTGAGCCCAAGAATGTGTTAAAGAGGTTGGCTTTAATGGTGTCATCATTGCAGTCTTTGCCATTAGATCATTTCAGGGGTAGGATGGACCCTGAGTCTTTTAGTTTGTTGTTTACAAAATTGAAGAAAGCGCAGGTGGAATTGGTGCGTAGAAGGTTTTCCTCTTGTTTAATGTGATAATTAGTGCATTCAGATTTTATCTGGTGGCATAAATTTTTGTATCAATTTTTGAAGTTGTATCGATTTTTGAAGTTGACCAGATTTGTTTTTCCGCCAAAGTGATTTCTTTTTGGATTGAAGCTTCCTTATTGTTATGGGTAATCCGTTTTTTTCTGGTTTTGGGAGTTGTTATTGGTACATATAGTTTGATGACTCTTTTGACTTCAAGTAAAAATATGTTGTAATGGTCTTCTACAGGATTGCATCCAGTGAATAGAAATTGCCAATCAAGGGATGAGAGATCGTTGTCTATAAGATCATAGTTGCCTTTTTTTAAAGTTATAATTGGTGATTCCGTCATTGTGATGATTTTTGTGTGGACATATGTTGAGACAAAAATCAATCATGTTGTGGTCACTGTTGGAAAAGGGTTCTTTAATTTTATGCCGGGTTATGTGCATTTAAAGTGACAATAAAGTTATTCTGTTCTGTTCCGTTCTGTTCTCATTCCAATTCTATTCTGTTCTAATTCTATTCTATATTTTCTATTCCATTCCATATTTTATTTTCTCTTTTCTTGTCTTCTCTTCAATTCCATTCCATTCCATATTGTCTATTCTATTCTATTCCATTCCATTCCATTCTATTCTATATTTTATTTTATTTTCTTCTTTTATTTTTTCTTTTCTATTCCATTCCAATCAATTCCATATCTTCTATTCTATTCCATATTTTTTTCTTTTCTTTCTTTTCTTTTCTTTTCTTTTCTATTCTATTCCTTTCCATATTGTCTATTCTATTTATTCTATTCCATTCCATTCCATATTTTCTATTCTATTCTATATTTTCTATTGTATTTTATTCTATTCTATTCCATATTTTATTTTACTTTATATTCTATTCCATATTTTCTATTGTATTTTATTCTATTCTATTCCATATTTTTCTATTTTATTCTATTCTAGTATAGTATAGTACAGTCCATTTTCATTTATTCATTTATTCTATCATGGTTGTGCCGTGTATATTGGAGGTGGTGACCCTTTGAGAGCTGCATGCATGAAATTTCATTTTAAGGTATGCAGATTAGTGTACATTTAAAGTGACAATAAAGTTATTCTCTACGTTTATGTCTCTACCTGCCTGGGAAAACATTGACTCCTGCTGCAAGAAGGAAGGTGTAAGAAGGTGTAAGAAGCTGAGAGAAGGCACAGAAAAAGGCAGGCTTTTCTTTTGTTTTTGGTCATTTGCATCAGCCTACCTCAAAGGGTTGCTGTGGGAATAACAGGAAGGGACATCCAAACACGGTCCTTGACTGCCTTGAATTCTCTGAGAAATGCAAGATTATATTTTTAAAAAGTGTCCTCCCCCCACCCCCAAAGCCATGATTAATCCCAACAAATGCACTCATTTCAGTCTTTATTATGATAAGCTGATCTTTTCATTCAAGCAGATGACCACATGAAGGTATATAATAGCTGCCCTCCCTTGTCTCTGATGGTCTTTCCCGCTTATGGAGTTAAAGTGCTCTTCACCCCCTCCTTGAGTCAGAAAAATGGTATGGCCTTAAAGGGGCTGCCTCCACAGCAGATGCTCCTCCCACCTCTGTCTTTTCCAAGCCTCTTGTCAAATGGCCTCTCCTGATTGATGCATCCGCTGTTCGTGATTGGTTTCTCCCCCTGGCCTCCTTCTGCTCACCCCCCAATCAGTAAGGAGATTCTCGCCAATCAGGGCACTGAAACAATAAAAGGGGAGGATCTCTCTGCTCGGTTCCCGCCCACTTTGGGCATCTCCCAAATTAAAACAAGGGGTGATTGAGGAATGGAAGGAAGATACCAAAGCAGAAATAGGGTGGTAAACCCTTCCTCACTAGTCCTTGACTTACGGCCACAATTAGGGCCAGAATTTCCGTTGCTAAGCAAGGTGGTTGTTTATGTCAGTCATGCCCAATTATACCACTTTTTTTTTTTTTTTGCCATGGGTGTTAAGTAAATCACTGCCATTGTTAAATGAATCACACAGTCATTAAGCAAATCCGGCTTCCCCTATTGACTTTACTGGATGGGAAGGTGGCACATGGGGATCACATGGATTGCCGCAACCACCCTACATATATGAGGGTTGCCAAGCACCTGAATTTAGTTCACCTGTCAAGGTCGTAAGTCTGAGGACGGCCCTAACTCACTGTTTTTCAATGCCGTTGTAATTTGGAACGGTCATTAAATGAGGACTACCTGTCCTGAATCGATCTTCCGCTCAGCTGTTAGCAGGCCTGAACTGGGAGGGGGGGGGAGGTAGGTTCTGCTTGGGCAGGGGGGGTTGGACTAGATGACCTACAAGGTCCCTTCCAACTCTGTTGGTCTCTATCTAAATCATAATCATATTTGAGTTTTTGCAACACAGGTTTGTTTCCGACTTTGGAAAGGTGGTGGAAAGTTTCTCCTTTTCGTTTCGTTTTGTTTCTTTACACAAGGGAACCACCAAATATCTTTTTGTTTTCCAAATTTGGTGTTTGCGGAATGAAAATATCATGTCACTTTCTCCAAATTGGTTTTCCCTGCTCAGTTTCTGTCCGGTTCCTCCCTGGTACGGAAGGTTCTATTTATCTAAAGCTAGTGAAAGAGAACCTCCAGGTTTAAGACCAGTCTACCTGTGAGTTTTGAGGAGGTTTCGGGGCGGGGGGGAGTTGCCACCTTTTGTCCTACTGTGGATCCTCCAGTGAGGCTGTTAACAAGGAAAACAGCATCTATCTCTCTGGAGGTGGGAGACAATTTTCCACCTGCACACACCTGTGGCTGGGAGGACTTCAACTCCCAGAATTCCCCAGCCAGCATTGGAATGCTGGGAGTTGAAGTCCACCCATCTTTAAGCATGCTCGCTGGGGAGTTCTGGGAATTGAAATCCACTCTCTTTAAAGCATGTTGGCTGGGGGAATTCTGGGAATTGAAGTCCACACCTGTTATGTTCTGAGCATGGGTGCAAGGATGGAGACGAGCCAGTGAAACAGTGAACTTCAAACTCTTTATTTACATGTTAAACAGCTCAACCGATGGCCACGATGGGCCCCTTTATATAGGCAACTCTTAACTTATTTAACCAATGAAAACACAGGGAGCGTTAGCTCCATTAACCAATGGAAGAGGCTTGTTAATAGCCAATCAGATTCTCCTGAACGGACCAATCTGATGTCGCTATTATCGGCCAATCAGAAGTGCAGGGCCTGAACCCTGCACTTTACTTCAAGCTCTTAATTATCTTTATTAAGCATTTATTGATTCACAACACCCCTTCCCCCCGGGTTCCGTTTAAGGGGTGCGGTCACGTAGTCCTTGAGGTAGGCCGGTTGTTTCGATTGCCTATTGGATTTTTGTTGTCCTCCTGGTATTTGGCTACAGTCTTGTTGGGGTAGGACGTTATCTGGTGAAAAAGGTGCCTCCTGTTCCGCATTTGAATTTTCATCGTCGCTACTGCTTTCGGCATTTCCTGGAGGTGAGGCCACCCCCATTCCAGTTCCATCGCGTGCTGCCTTTGAACAGTCATTACTACCGCTTAAAATTTCTGCCACTTCGAATTCAGCTTCCTCGCTATCTCCTCCCCCTTCGGTTTGGAAATCAGGGGGCTCGGCGATCCCCAACTGTAGCCTTGATCGCAGCTGATCAATTTGGCATTTCCAAATTCTGTTGTTGCGGCTTTTTACACGGTACGATCTAGGGCAGGTTACTTGTACTATAGTTGCCTCGACCCACAACGGATTGCCTGAAACATTCCTAGCGAAAACCAAATCGCCTACCTGGAAATTGCGACATTTCCCGCTAGAACCATGTGGCTTTTCAGGTTCATATGCTGGATGTAGGCGGTCGAGGTGGGAGCGGAGCTTCCATGCCATTAATAACTCGGCGGGAGTTTTATTGGTGACGCTGTGCGGAGTGATATGCTGTAAAAGGAGTATCCGGTTAATCTTGTCTTCTATGTCACCATAGTCCATCTTATGCAAGGTTTTCTTGATGAATTGTACCATGCGCTCAGCCCTTCTGTTGCCCGCAGGGTGAACTGGCGAAGTCAGCGCATGTCGGATACCGTGGTCCGCCAGGTACTGTTCGAAGGACAGCGCGGTAAATTGAGGTCCATTGTCGGATACCAGAATGTCTGGTAATCTGTGTGTCGCAAAGAGTCTGTCCAGTTTTCTGATGACTGCTTCGGTCGTTGTATTCCTCATTTCATGGATTTCAAACCAGTTCAAGTAGGCATCCACCATCAGTAAGAATGTGTGTCCCTTAGTAGGACCCGCAAAGTCCAGATGAATGCGGGACCATGGTCCCCTTGGCGTTTCCCATTCAGTTGGGGTTGCTTTCGGCGGGGCGTTGCTTACTTCCTGGCATTTGAGACAGGCTTTTACCCATGTCTCTATCTGCTTGTCAATACCCGGCCACCTCGTGCAGCTTCGTGCGAGGGCTTTCATACGCACAATGCCAGGGTGGCCATCGTGCAAGGTCCTTAGTATTGCTGGTCGCAACCGCTCTGGGACGACAGCTCTATCACCCCAGATAATGCAGCCCTTTTGAGAAAATAGTTCCATTTGCTGATTTTTGAATGGGGCGTAGTCGTCAGATATTTGGTCTAACGGCCATCCCTGCTCGACCCAACTGAGGACTCGTGCTAAAATGGGGTCGCGTTTCGTTTCCATCGCGATATCCCGGGCTGTTAATGGCGGCGTTTGAAGTGTCTCGATCTGCAGCGTTGTGACCGTTGGAGCGGGGTCATCAATAGTCTCTGGAAGAGGTGCACGGTTCAATGCGTCGGCGTGGGGAATGGCTTTCCCTGGACGATGTTGTAATTTGTAATTGCATGCCACCAAAAATTCTGACCAGCGGGTCATTCTGGGAGATAATATATACGGTGTTGGCCTATCTCCCACAATTATTCCCAGCAAAGGTTTGTGGTCAGTCACTATGGTAAATGCTCGGCCATACACATATTCATGAAATCTCTTTACAGCGGAGACTATAGCAAGGGCCTCCTTGTCAAGTTGATTGTAGTTGTGTTCTGTTTTTGATAACGTCTTTGAGAAATAAGCAACAGGGGCTTCATTACTGTTTGGCAAAATGTGACTTAAAATGGCACCCACCCCGAATGGGGATGCATCACACGTGATCGTTAAAGGCGAAGTCTCGTTATACTGCATCAGGACAGAGTCAGAAGTCAATAAATCTTTTACATGTCGAAACGCCTGTTCTTCTCTACGTCCCCATACCCAGGTTGCTTTTTTGTCCAATAAACGGTGTAGCGGCTCATCTACGGTTGCTTTGTGAGGCAGGAAAACGTTATAAAAATTGATAAGGCCCAGAAAAGCCTGGAGGTCGGCCTTGTTCCGGGGTTTTGGGGTGTTCTTGATCACCCTGAGTTTGTTATCGGTGGGGTGAATGCCTTGACTATCAATTAAATATCCCAAAAATTCTACGCAATCCATACACAAATAACACTTGTTCTTTTTAACTTTAAGACTGGAGTCTTTAAATCTCTGGAGAACCAACCTCAGGCGTTCCTTTAGTATTTTCTGGTTTGGGGCTGCAATTAACACATCATCAAAATATGGAACAACACCTTTTATCCCTTGTAATAGCCTCTCCATTAAGCTTTGAAAGATTCCCGGGGCTATGCTCACTCCGAACTGGAGCCGGTTACATTTAAACGTGCCTCTGTGCGTAACGATTGTTTGGGCCTCTGCCGTTTTTTTGTCAACAGGCAGTTGTTGGTATGCCTGGGCTAAGTCTAGTTTAGCGAAGTCTTTTCCGCCCCCAGGGAATGGAGGAGGTGTTGTACCACTGGTACCAGGTAAGCATTTTGTTGAAGGGCATGGTTCAGGGTGGCTCGGTAGTCCCCACAAATTCTTATTGATCCATCCGGCTTGATGGGCGTTACGATTGGGGTTTCTCAGGGAGAGTGATCGGTTGGTTCTAGCACTCCCTGGGCAATTAGTTTATCAAGCTGCTCGTCAATCTTTGGTTTAAGGGCAAATGGAACTCGACGAGGCTTAAGGCGAATGGGAGCTATTTCGGGATTGAGGTTAAATGATATCGGGGTCCCCTTGTACTCGCCTAATTTTTCTGCGAAGACATCCTGGAATTCGTGGACGAGGTCTTCTTCCCAATCGCTGCTGTAGGTTCGGTGAATGCCGGCCACTTCAATTCCAAGTGGAGCGAACTATTGGAGGCCTAACAAACTAGGCCGATCCTTGTCGATTACAGTCAGGGGTAAAAACACTGTACGGTTCTTAAACGATACCCGTACTCGGCTGGATCCAACGACCGGGATTCGATTTCCTTGATAGTCCTTAAGTATGAGTCTTTGGAATCTGAGGTCTTGTCTACGGATAGTGGGGATGAGCTGCTTGAGGGTCTTCCAGGAAACCATCGAGAGGGACAATCCTGAATCTATTTCCATCAGGCAGGGCTGGTTTTCAATGGCCACTTTCACTCGGATCTTCTTGGCGTCCAGTGACGAGGCGGGACTGATTGTGATCGTTTGATGAGCCTCTTCTCGCTTCGTTGGGTGGTTTAGGGTTTTGTTTCTGTAGGAGTGATTGTTCCATTGGTGGTTCACGGGTTCTCGCTTCACGGGACGACTTCCCGTCGGTTGGCGATAGTTAGCCCCCCTCGAGGGCTGGCTGGGTCCTGGCTTGCTTCTACAGACCCGTCCTATATGGCCTCTTTTCCCGCACACATGGCAGAGCGTGTCGAGGAATTTGCATTCTGACCGGGGGTGGCTTGCTCCACACCCGGCGCATTGGTACTGTGATTTCTGGCATTGGTCCCGTTCGGACCGAAGTCGATGGACCTCTTCCTCGTCGCTGTCTGACGACGAGTCGAGGTCCTCATGGTGGGCCATTTCTAGCTGTCCCTCTGACTGAGGTGAAATGTCGCTGGCTCGTTGGCGAACCGTGGCGTGTGTGCAGTGCATTTGGGCAGCCGACTTCCTGGTTGCTTCTGTTGCAGTAGCTTCAGCTATGGCGTCTTTAAGGTTGATGTCGCCCTTTGCCATTAACTTATTCTGAGTGCCTGGTGCATCTAATCCCAGAACGATTCGGTCTCTTAAGGCTTTTTCTAAGTCGGTAAACTCGCATAGGCCTCCCGCAAGATCCCCATAGGCCTCCCGCGAGATCCGCGATGAAATCAGCAACGCTTTCGCCCTTCTGCTGACTTCTCTGATAAAATTCATGCCTTCTCACGAGCGTTGGCACGGTCGATGCGTAGTGAGCCCTTAGTAGTGCTTCGAGGACGTCCCAGTCCATGGATTTTACTTCTGCCGGTTTTGCTAGTGCCTTGGCCATCTTGAATACGGTTGGCCCGCAATGAGTTAGGAATACCGCTCGTTTCTTTCCGGTAGTGGCATCCTTTAAATTGTTGGTTTCCAGAAACATCTGGAAGCGATCCATATTTGAGTCCCAGTCTTCTTATGCCGGGTTGAATGGAGCGAGTGGTATGACGCTGCCGGACATGGTTCCGCCGTTGGTGCGTTCAGCCACGTGCTCGGTTATGGTTCTTCGTCATTCAACAAGCTCTGACATCTCCATATCCAATCCTCGTCACCAATGTTAAGTTCTGTGCATGGGTGCAAGGATGGAGACGAGCCAGTGAAACAGTGAACTTCAAACTCTTTATTTACATGTTAAACAGCTCAACCGATGGCCACGATGGGCCCCTTTATATAGGCAACTCTTAACTTATTTAACCAATGAAAACACAGGGAGCGCTAGCTCCATTAACCAATGGAAGAGGCTCGTTAATAGCCAATCAGATTCTCCTGAACGGACCAATCTGATGTCGTTATTATTGGCCAATCAGAAGTGCAGGGCCTGAACCCTGCATTTTACTTCAAGCTCTTAATTATCTTTATTAAGCATTTATTGATTCACAACAACACCTATCTTGAAAGGTGAGAAATGCTGGGCCTTAAGAGCTTTTCATGAATCTCAAGTCACACCTCTCTTTTTGGCTGGACGCCCTGTACCCAGGAGACTTGGAAAGGGGCAGGGGGCGCTGAGACGACGGCACCCCACGGATGAGGAGTATTCTCCAGCAAGATGGGAGACAGCTGCTCTTCCTTGCCATCTTCACCTGGACCTCCAGTCCGGTTCCTTCTGCCAAGCCTGGACAACAACACCGAGGCGACCAGCAGCACCCCAGCAACAGCACACAGCACCACCCCGACGGCTCGGAAGATGCCCAGGGCACTGTTGTACTCTACGGCTCGCTGATCCAGCACCACAAACTCGGCTTCCCCAATGTCTTCCAACTTGGAGGGCAGGAGGGACCCTGTGGTTAAAGACGCCAGGCCAATCAGCAACAGCAGAATCCCGACGGAAAGCATCACCTTGAAACGAGAAGGTAGAATGAGAGATAGCTTGGGCAGCGTCCTGGCCTAGGCTTCCCCAAGATCATGAAGCCGAACTCCTCGTCCCAATAAAACCCCTTTTTATTTAGGTTCAAGGGAATTCCACTCCAGCAAAGTCCCGACAAACAGTCTTTCCTGAGATTTCACAACTACAGACCTTGATCAGGCTGGGAGAGTTGCCAGGCTGATAGCTTCCAAACGCCACGCTGTAGCAGCAATGACTTGGCAAGGAATATGGAACAGGTCTTCATCCTAATGAATTGAACTAACTGCAAACCCCACTCCCCTTTCATCCTCTTTTTATTCCCTTTGGGAGGGGCCATTCACTGTCCACCTGTGGCTTTACTCCCAAGTCGGCCCTTGTTCTTCAGCTGTTCCCTTCATCTGGCAGCTCTGTGCATGCACACACTGGGAACAGGCTCCAGCTGCTCTTCTTCCCCACTGATCTCCGACTCCGAAGGCAGCTGATGACTGTCGGACGGCCCTGGCCCCATCTCTGCCTCTTGACAACTCATCAGAGCCTTCCCCAGACTCCAGGACTAGCCCATGTTCCTTCCCAACCTCCTCACTGTCTGAGTCTGCCACCAGCTCCACTGGCCTCTAGTGCGCCACAACAGGCGGGGTTGGACTGGATGATCTATGAGGCCCTTTCCAACTCTGTTCATCTGTCTGTCCGTATCCTTGTGCACTAATTCCGAGGAATGCTTTGCAGTGGCCATTGGGAGATTTTACAGGCAGTCCTCGACCCCAACAGAGCACAACATTTCCGTCATTAAGCAAAACGGTTACTAAGTAAATCCTGTCCCATTTTGCAACCTTTCTTGCCACCATTATTAAGCAAATCGCTGCAGTTGTTAAAGTGAGCCATGTGGTCATTAAACAAATCTGGCTTCTCCCTTCGCCTTTGCTTGTCTGAGGGTCGCAAATAGGGATCACACGATCCCAAGATACAGCAACGATCGTAAATATGTGCCGGTAACCAAAGCATCTTAATTTTGATTGCATGACTTGGGGGGGAATGCTACAACGGTCATAAGTGTGGAAAACGGTCAAAGTCACTTTTTTCACCGCTGTTGCAGCTTTGGATGGTCTCTAAACAAATGTTTAAAGGATTATCTGGACTAAAAGGCTAATTTATCAAACCGGGCCTGAAACTCTGGCTAAGCCCAAAATTAAACAAATCAAGGTTACCACTAACCAAGTTTAGTGTGTTGCATAAAAGCAGCTATTCACTCTTCCACTGTCGCAAAAGTGCTTTTTTCAGGGGGCAACTGGACTTCCTTGATTTCTTTGAAGACGTTTCACTTCTCATCCAAGAAGCATCTTCAACTCTGACTGAATGGTGGGGAAATGGAAGGATTTATATCCCTAGCAGGCAGCTGGTCATTTGTCCAGTTGCCTCCTGAAAAAAAGCACATTTGGGACAACCATGATCTGGATGGCTTGGAATCTCCATAGGTTTTTAGCTATACAATTTGGGATTAACCCCCTTTGAATGGTGTGGGAGTCGGAATGGATTTCCAGGGGAAGAAATTGCAGACTATAGGAACCATTTGCACCACTCAGGTGACGCTGAAGACACAGATAAACTTCCAAGTGGTCTCAAGGACTATCTCAAAGGATGCAAATGACCAGTTGTCTGCCCTGCCTTTCCATGCACAGTCCTGTTCTCAGATGCCTTCTTACCTTCCTACACTGAAATCAATCTTAAATAACAGATAACAAATAATCGGAGTTGGAAGAGACCTTGTAGGTCATCTAGTCCAGCCCACCACCCAAGCGAGAAACTCCACCATATCTGACTTGTAAATTGTATTAACAGAGGGATACAATCAAGATCAAGGGAAGTACTAATAACACTCTATAAAGCCTTAGTAAGACCACACCTGGAGTACTGCATCCAGTTTTGGTCACCACATTATAAAAAAGATGTTGAGACTCTAGAAAAAGTGCAGAGAAGAGCAACCAGGATGATTAGAGAGGACAGGAGACTAAAACATATGAATGGTTGCAGGAACTGGGCCTGGCTAGTCTAGGGAAGAGAAGGACCAGGGGAGACAGGAGAGCATCTTCCAATATTTGAGGGAGGGGCTGCCCCAGAGAGGAGGAGGGGGCCAAGCTATTCTCCAAAGCACCTTTGAAGGCCGGACAAGAAACAATGGATGGAAACTGAACAAGGAGAGATTCAACTAGGCCGATTTCATCACTTCTGGTATTTTCAGAAAAACAGGAAATGATGAAACAGGCCTAGTTTTCGGCCTGCAAAGCCTGCAGAAGCCTTCTTCAAGCCTCTGGGAGGCCAAAAAAAAGCTTCAAACTGGCCGAAAATCAGCTGGGAGGCTCACACATGCGCAGTGAGGTAAGTTTGCCTGCAGCTCGCGTGCTGGCACAAATGGCTCTGCATGTCACCTGTGGCATGCGTGCCATAGCTTTGCCATCGCAGTTCTAGAGTCTTTAACCCAAAGGTGCTTTTTTTTTTTCTTTTTCCAAGAGGCAACTGGACTTTCCTGTTTTTATTTGTTTTTTCGTTTGAAGATGTTTCGCTTCTCATCCAAGAAGCTTCTCCAGCTCTTAATGGGACGGTGGGGAATTGGAAGGATTTATATTCCTTGCTTGACAGCTGGTCATTTGCATCCTTTTAGAGCAGGGGTGTCAAACTCGAGGCCCACGGGCCGGATCGAGTTAATGGGCTGCCTAGATCTGGCCCATGAGGCTGGCTGGGAAATAGCGAAGGACCAGCCCGCGGTGCCTGTGCCAGGAAAAACACGGTGCCCCGTTTTGGCCGGTGGTGCACTGCGGGAGGCTGTCCAGGCCAACAATGGAGTGCGGGGGGGGGGAGGCGCAGGTGTCCCTCCCCCATGCCCCGTTTTGACTGGCAGAGGGCTATCAAAACTGAAAACAAAAAAGACAAATGTTTCCCCTTTTCCATTTGAGCATGCAAGAAGGGGCAGGAAAGGGGAAAGTAAAAGAGGGAAGACAAAGGAAGAAAGATGGGAAGGGAGCAAGGAAGGAGAATAAAGAGGGAAGGGGGAGGAAGGAAGGAAGGAAGGAAGGAAATTGAAGGAGGGAAAGAATGGAAAGAAGGAAGGAAGGAAGGAAGGAAATTGAAGGAGGGAAAGAATGGAAAGAAGGAAGGAAGAAGGGAGGGACAGAGGGAGGGAGGGAGGGAGGGAGGGAGGAAGGAAGGAAAGAAATTGAAGGAGGGAAAGAATGGAAAGAAGGGAGGAAGGAAGAAGGGAGGGACAGAGGGAGGAAGGAAGGAAGGAAGGAAGGAAAGAAATTGAAGGAGGGAAAGAATGGAAAGAAGGAAGGAAGGAAGAAGGGAGGGACAGAGGGAGGGAGGAGGAAGGAAGGAAGGAAAGAAATTGAAGGAGGGAAAGAATGGAAAGAAGGGAGGAAGGAAGAAGGGAGGGACAGAGGGAGGGAGGGAGGAAAGAAGGAAAGAAATTGAAGAATGGAAAGAAGGGAGGAAGGAAGAAGGGAGGGACAGAGGGAGGGAGGGAGGAAGGAAGGAAGGAAAGAAATTGAAGGAGGGAAAGAATGGAAAGAAGGAAGGAAGGAAGAAGGGAGGGACACAGGGAGGGAGGAGGAAGGAAGGAAGGAAAGAAATTGAAGGAGGGAAAGAATGGAAAGAAGGGAGGGAGGAAGAAGGGAGGGACAGAGGGAGGGAGGGAGGAAGGAAAGAAGGAAGGAAGGAAGGAAGGAAGGAAGGAAGGAAGGAAGGAAGGAAGGAAGGAAGGAAGGAAGGAAGGAAGGAAATTGAAGGAGGGAAAGAATGGAAAGAAGGAAGGAAGGAAGAAGGGAGGGAGGGAGGGAGGAAGGAAAGAAATTGAAGGAGGGAAAGAATGGAAAGAAGGGAGGAAGGAAGAAGTGAGGGACAGAGGGAGGGAGGAAGAAAGGAAGGAAATGGAATGGAAGGAAGGAAGGAAGGAAAGAGGTTATAATTAGAGTGAGTGAGGGTCTCAAGGGAAGTCCTGCCTTAGCACTTGGCCATCAGAGCTATTAGTATTTCCTATATTATTATTATTATTATTATTATTATTATTATTATTATTATTATATTATTGTTGTTGTTGTTATTATTGTTGTTATTGTTATTGTTATTGTTATTATTGTTATTGTTATTATTAACAACATGCTCTGATGCTCAGGAGTTCTACTCCCCCTCCCCACCTGAAAAAAATGCAAAACACAAGCAGAGAAGAGGAGTTTTAGTTTCACAGCTGCAGCAAGCAGCTTTAGTACAGAACAGTTGAGCTAAGCCACACCCAGGCTCTTTGCTGTCTCCTTGCTCACTCAGCAAATACTGTTTCAGTTTCCAAACAGCCCTCAGCTTTCTCACACACTGAGAGGACACTAGCCAGATGAATACCGATGGACGCTGGTAGGCAGAGGCAGAATTTCTCCCCCCCCCACTTATTTTTCTCCCCCAAAACTAAGTCTGACCACATAGTTTTGTAGCAAAGTACATGGATATTGTTATATATTTTTTAAAAACCTAATCTCTTCCATGCTCTATTCATTTATTGACCAGAGCTATCCGAATTTGAATGTTTTGAATTTTTGCTACGTTCTGCTATTCCCTTTTGCTTACAGGTAGTCCTTGTGTAATCAAAAAAATAATCTCCCCATTTGCAATCTGGACGTGGTGGGAAGGCACTCTGTATGTGCTCAGGGAACGTGCCACAAAGCTGGAGTGCCTGGCTCCTGGTTGAAGTTCTCACCTTCCAGAAGACGGAGCTCCATTCGCCCTTGGTGGGAGACGTAGCAGCGTCTTCAAAATTGTCCTCCAAATGGGTGCCGGCGCAGTCCTCGTAGAACAGGTGCAGGTATGAACGGACGCCGTACCATTTGCCCTGCTCCATGTTGGGACCCCGCTGGCAGCCACACGTGGGCTCTCCGGCCGTGGCCATCAGTCCTGCAGCTAGGAGCAAGGGGACAGGTCAGACTGGGTTACACAGAATAGAATGAAGAATGGAAGAGAAGAGAGAGGAGAGGGGAGAAGAAGAGAAGAGAACAGAATAAAGTGGAATGGAATGGAATGGAATAGAAGAGAAGAGAAGAGAAGAGAAGAAAAGAGAAGAGAATAGAGGAATGGATTGGAATGGAATGGATTGGAATGGAAAAGAATAGAATAGAATAGAGGAATAGAATGGAATAGAATAGAATAGAATAGAATAGAATAGAATAGAATAGAATAGAGGAATGGATTGGAATGGAATGGAATGGATTGGAATGGAAAAGAAAAGAATAGAATAGAATAGAATAGAATAGAATAGAATAGAATAGAATAGAATAGAATAGAATAGAATAGAGGAATGGAATGGAATGGAATGGAATAGAATAGAATAGAATAGAATAGAATAGAATAGAATAGAGGAATGGATTGGAATGGATTGGAATGGAAAAGAATAGAATAGAATAGAATAGAATAGAATAGAATAGAATAGAATAGAGGAATGGAATAGAATAGAATAGAATAGAATAGAATAGAATAGAATAGAGGAATGGAATGGAATGGAATGGAATGGAATGGAATAGAATAGAATAGAATAGAATAGAATAGAGGAATGGAATAGAATAGAATAGAATAGAATAGAATAGAATAGAATAGAATAGAGGAATGGAATGGAATGGAATGGAATGGAATGGATTGGAATGGAAAATAATAGAATAGAATAGAATAGAATAGAATAGAATAGAATAGAATAGAATAGAATAGAATAGAATAGAGGAATGGATTGGAATGGAATGGATTGGAATGGAAAAGAAAAGAATAGAATAGAATAGAATAGAATAGAATAGAATAGAATAGAATAGAGGAATGGAATAGAATAGAATAGAATAGAATAGAATAGAATAGAGGAATGGAATAGAATAGAATAGAATAGAATAGAATAGAGGAATGGAATGGAATAGAATAGAATAGAATAGAATAGAATAGAATAGAATAGAATAGAATAGAGGAATGGATTGGAATGGATTGGAATGGAAAAGAATAGAATAGAATAGAATAGAATAGAATAGAGGAATGGAATAGAATAGAATAGAATAGAATAGAATAGAATAGAATAGAATAGAGGAATGGAATAGAATAGAATAGAATAGAATAGAGGAATGGAATAGAATAGAATAGAATAGAATAGAATAGAATAGAATAGAATAGAATAGAATAGAATAGAATAGAATAGAATAGAATAGAATAGAGGAATGGATTGGAATGGAATGGATTGGAATGGAAAAGAATAGAATAGAATAGAATAGAATAGAATAGAATAGAATAGAATAGAATAGAATAGAATAGAATAGAATAGAATAGAGGAATGGAAAAGAATAGAATAGAATAGAATAGAATAGAGGAATGGAATAAAATAGAATAGAATAGAAAATATAGGATAGGATAGAATATAGAATAGAATAAACAGAACAGAATAGAATAGAATAAAGAATAGAATAGAATTTAAAATATAGGATAGGATAGAATAAAGAATAAAATACAAGAGAAGAGAAGATACATTCATCAAGAATCATAAGGTATAACATTTAATGATAGTCCTAGACTTATACAGTAAATAGAATATAGTCAAAGGGTACAAATAAGCAATCAAATCAAAATAGGAAACAGTCCATATAAATCGTAAGGATACAAGCAACAAAGTTACAGTCACAAGTGGGAGGGGATGGGTGATAAGGGGTGATGAGAAGATTAACAGTAATAGTAGTGCAGACTTTGTAAATAGTTGGACAGTGTTGAGGGAATTATCATGTTTAGTTGTTCTGGTGTGCAGGACTCTATAGCGTCGTTTTGAGGGAAGGAGTTAAAACAGTTTATATATCCAGGATGTGAGGGGTTTGTAGATATTTTCTCAGCCCTCTTTTTGACTCGTGCAGTATAAAAGTTCCTCCATTGAAGGCAGGTGGGTAGTAAATGTTTTTTTCTGCAGTCCTAATTCCTCTCTGGAGTCTCTGTCTGTCCTGCTGGGTTGCAGAATCGAA